>LPNX010499987.1:48382-180173 GCA_001517045.1 Pseudotsuga menziesii | reverse complement strand
CCTCCCACTTAATTTATAGTTTTACAAAATAATTGTCCAATGAATTTCCATATTCCCCAATTCAGTTGAGACTTTTTGACTCCCAAAAATATTTGACAAAAAAAATTTATGATATCACTTTGAGAGAGAAAAATCAAAGCACATTACATATTTATGATACTCAAGTGGAATTTCCTTGGGACATAATGAATTGGTCCCATACATCACACTCCTAGTTAATAAAAATAAATTGTCTTGGCTCAAGAAGTCTTAAAGAGACCTCATAATTAATCATTTGTTTTGACAATTTTCTCATCTCGTTAGTGACTATGCTATGGAAAGTGGTTATGAATTGGGCCTTCTTGGCGGGTGTTCCTATCTAGTCAAGAAAGGATTTATCCATGGCTTGGGTCACATTCTTGGCTGCTTCCATATCTTCATCCTTAATGGTTATGAATTCAATCAATCATTGTTCCTTGGAGATAGGTTGATCAAGGGTCCCTAGTGGTGACAATGCACACATCTCTCAAACACTCTCTTGAATGAGGAGTGAATAATTTGGCATTTTCCGAGTGATGTGGCGATGTCCTTATGCAAAGTATTTCCCACCTCCATGAAAATTTTGAGGGTGGGACTATTGAGATGTAGTTCTTCCACACATTTATTGGGTGTATTGGGATGAGTGGATGTGTGTACTTTCTTCCAAGATGCAATAACCTCCATTCTAGTTTTCATTCAATTAGAGGAAATTTCAACTCAAAATGGGCCTCCTAAAAAGAATTAATAAAATAATAGTTAAAATAATAAAATAATATTTATTAATTTTGGAGGAAGAAAAGAAAAAAACTACTTTTTTGTTTGTATTTTTGACATATCTCCCTGTTTTTTTACTCAAATTTCGATCAGGAGAGATCGTTGGATGCGGAATTTCATCATCACGTTGTTTTCGGTATTTCTTGTTTTTGGGGTAGAGGGGTCCGTCAAAAGTATGCCAAGTGGGTACTCATTGGATGCGGAATTTAATTCTGCATCCAACGAGCTCTCTCAATTGAAATTTGAGTAAAAACACAGGGAGATATGTCGAAAATACAAACAAAAAAAGTAGTTTTTTTTATGATACCTATCCCCAAATTTATATTAAAAAAATGTTTAAGACCTATACGGTATTTCAAATTTAAAGCAATTTCATTGGCTAAAACATGATGACATGGAATTTGAATCAAAGTTAAAAGGCCCATTTTGAGTTGAAATTTCCTCTAATTTCTGTGATCTTCTTATTACTCTCCTATACTTTGGACCCTATGTCTTGGAACTTAATTGTTGTCTATGGAGCTCGAAAAATATATTAGTAACTTGCTCCTAAATACAAATATATTCCTCTTATAGTGTAATGGTGTATTCATGAAACCCTAATAAGTTCTATCTTTATTCCTTGGAAGCTTCTGCTTTTATCATCAGTGTGCCCCTCTCATGTTGTAGATGCTCTAATTAGGACACTATTCCTGCTTCTAGCTCATTGATTTTCCTTTACATGGTGTCTTTTTCCTTTTGCACCTCCTAAGATAGGACCTTAACCGTTGTTTTCTCTACTTGCAATGCATCATTGTCATGGCATGGTTCTACACTTGTCCTCATAGATTCCAGGAGGTGATATTCCAACAAGTTAATCATTTTCTTATCCCACTCTACATCCTCCAACAATTTATTTACATTATCTTGCATGGACATGACACCAGCCACAGTGACTAACACCATTTCTTTGGATCCTTGTCATTATTCTCAACCACAAGGAATTGTTGGACAATGACCATCTCGGGATGTGAGGGAATCATCAACCTATTCTATGTATTTTGCACAATATTTTTTTACTTAGATTGAACTCATAAGAACTCAATTTATCTATCGAGCCTTATATTGAGGGGGTATACAATGTAGTTTCAAGCTCTATTAGAGGGAGTTGTCCTCCAGTTAGTGGAATCTCATAGCTAAAGGTGGGCATGTTAATATCCATGTCTTGTAACTCACCTTCCTATGTTCCCTTTGCCTATATTTTCTCTTCTTCTTCTACCTTCCTTGGATCCTACTCAATTTCTCTTTGTTATTCATTTATTATATGGATCTTTATTTGTCTATCCTTTTCCTCTTGCTCCTTCTTGGCTAGAGCTTTCGCACGGGATGCTTCTTTGGCTTTTATTTGTTTTTGGATTTTCTAAACTTTGGCCTTGTATTCTCTTGTGTTTATGATTTCAGTGGATCCCCCTCCTAGACTCTATTGTTTCTCCCCATTCCTTTAACCTTGAACCATTTCTATAGTGGCTTCTTTGCTAGAGGAAGCTACTTTGCCACATTTCCATTTACCCATATTCTTATCCATGTAAGTCCCCATGGGCCTTAAGGATAGAATTAATACAAATGTCACGTCCCCATACCCCATAATGTGGATAAGTTGAAACTTTTGCTTAAAGAACCTCCTTTGTTCTTTTGATAAGCACCAGTATGGATGTTAACCTATTCTACAGCCTACATTTCATGCTTAGAACCATTATTCCAGTCGTTCTAACCTTCAATTATCCATACTACATCCACAATGACCACTTCCGAACTAAACTGACTTTTCCGACTTCCGACCTTGGAAATCAGAAATCCAGCAATACTAGGTGTTCACCTGTCACCTTTCCAATTTTCGTCTTGTAGCTTCCCACTTCCCGACTTTTGATTTCCAACTTCAGGAATAAAAAATCCAAATTTCCTTAGTACTTTTAGCTGTCCTTCCGATTTTCGACTTCCAACTTCCCAATTTCCTCTTTCTGACTTCCGGAATCGAAAATCCAACTTTCCTTAGCACTTTCAGTTGTCCTTCCGCTTTCTAACTTCCCGACTTCCACTTTTCAACTTTCTGACTTCTGCTTTCTGGCTTTAGGAATCAGAAATCCAACTTTCCTTAGCACTTTCAGCTGTAGTTTTGCTTTCTGACTTCCAACTTCCCGACTTCCGCTATCCGACTTCGGGAATTGGAAATACAACTTTCCTTAGCAATTTTAGTTGTCCTTCTACTTTCTGACTTTCGATTTTTTATTTCTGACTTCGGGAATCGGAAATCCAACTTTCCTTAGAGGTTTTAGCTATCCTCCCACTTTCCACCTTCCGAATTTCGATTTTTAACTTCCAAATTCGGTAATCGGGAATCAAAAAAACCATTCTCAACCTTATTCAACTTTCCCTTAGGCGTATTTCCAAGGGCAGAAATGCCATATTTCATACCTTTACTCCATTTCTGACCCTGTAACTAGATTCTAGCCTTCATGAACTTAGACACAATGCATACAAACATCTGGGGCATGTATAGAGGTTAAATATATAAACACTCAAAGCATAAGCAAGCAAACATAAGGACATTCATGCACAAGTAACCTCTACTTGATCATCAACAAGCATTCAACATAACAATAGAAATTCATAGACTATACATGGTATAAAAAATAATAATAGAGATACTCATCTTTATGATTAAGTTGTCCCGCAACCAGCTATGTAGCTGCAACATTCCACCCAATTATAGGCCAATTTGTTCTTTAATCTCTCAACACCACTGCCACCCTCGAGCTGGGCATGATTCCACAAGGAACTAGGGAACATGAAGACTCACACATAGCTAAATATTTAACACACAGTCAAGCCAACACCTAGTTGGACTTACCAAACTGTCCAACCAAACCAACACCTAGTTGGGTTAATAGGTTGTAGGCTTATAAAACCAACAGTTGCATTAAGGACCAGCTAAACCAACAGATGGGTTCACAAGCCCAAAGGCCAAGCCATCTCTCAATAGTTGGGTTAACATGCTTTTCAGCGAAGGATTACACACAAGACCAAATGAAAAACAAGACTCAGCCAAATTGAGATCCAATTGGGATAACAGGCCCCAAGGCCAAGCCAATCTCTCTTGGGTTTATAGGTTGCTAAGGTGGTGGAAAGGTAAAATGGCTAAGCTAGTGGCTCACTCAAGAGCTAAGGACATCTCCACAATATCTATATGTCTTGGAATCCACATTACCTGCATCCTAGCATAAGGTAGCATCCCTTTCTCTGCTTAATTGTCCCTCAGCCTATGACTCCCTTCTAAGTGCTCTTCAGGGCATGCAGTAAGGAACTACCAACCACTCTTATCTTTTCCTAGGATTCCTCTCTGCACTAGGTTAACAGGCCCATTTCTCTTCTCTTCCACTTGTCAGTCTTACATACTAATTAGACCCAAGGACAAGCTACACCGCGCAATCAACCACACTGGAAACCAACAACCAAGATCCTCACCGTGACACAGGAAACACACTATAACAGGGTATTTACAATGCTGGAAAACACCCACTCTAGGGAGAACAACATATGACTGCGCTTGATCACAAAATTGAGGGATCTTCCCTGTTCATTCGCTCAGCAAAACAATACTAGCTTCATTGTCAGGGAAATGAATCAAACGGTGAATGTTGAACATCGAATTGCCACTCACAGGTAAAAAATATGGTTATGCAATACTAGGTAAGTGCATAGTGCACATGAGCAACTGGGAAGATTGAATGGTAGAGTGAATGAACCATGTGAGTGTGCAAACCCACCACGATGATTAGAATCACTCCGTGACTAAGGGGCATGATCAAAACCAAACACGAACTCCTCTGATGGATAAGGTACAATCATGTTCTTGCTTCCTGCAGAAGCAAGATCACATCCTTCCTGAGGATGTAGTTCTGCGTAGACTACTATCTTCCTACACTTCCCCGGGCATTAACTGCCTCATCCGATTTTTGGAAGGAATTAATGATTGAGGATAGAGGACAATTGTAACTAAGGGTTCAAGGTTCCCTCATTGACATCTGGCTTAACCCTATAGGATCATAGTTTTGACCAACTCCCCCACCTTGTTCCCTTGTGAAATCATGCCCCCATCTCTTTACGTTGCAGTTCCATAGTTGGCTGTGGCATTTTTATTAATTTGTAAATTTACATGATATATCAAAATGTGCTTGTGCATAACTAGCACCAAGACCATAGGTATCAACCTTGATCACTTATATACAACATACTAGATCAATGGTAGGGCCTTGTCCTTGATCTCCATGCCATGATCTCAATACAATACATACATCATGTACAATCAAAATTTCATGGGGTAAAAACCGGGATGTTACATTCCCCTCCCCCTTTAATTTGCATTGTCCTCGGTGCCTACAAAATTGAACAAAATGCTACAATGGCATTATCCTCATTGCTCCGCAGAATTGAACAAAAATGAATGTGCCAATTTCATGGCATCCTCCAGCTCCCAGGTAGCCTCTTCAGGACCGTAGTGCTCCCATTGCACCTTTACTTGTCCTATGGCCCGATTCTGGAGCATGGTAACCATCCTGTCGAGGATGTGCACTGGATCAATTTGGAACTCTCCCTTGGGTTCCACCTGAATCACATCCCAATTAATCACATGGTTAGGGTCATGTACATATTTCTTAAGCAAAGAAACATGAAAAACATCATGAGCTCTAGTGCTAGTAGGAAATGGAAGTATATATGCAACTAGCCCTATTCTTTCAAGCACTTCAAAAGGTCCACAATATCTATGGGACAACTTGGAACAACTTCCAAGCTTCAAAGAACTCTTATTTTCCCTCACTCTCAGATAAACATGATCCCCAACACAGAATTCTCTATGCACTCTATGCTTATCAACATAGATCTTTTGTCTTCCCTAGGATGCCTTCAGATTTTTCCTGATCTTTGCAACCTCTTGCTCCATCTCCTTGAGAAATTATGGCCCAAGCACAATCCTATTCATGGGATTATCCCAAGTCATAGGTGTCCTACACCTTCTTCCATACAAAGCTTCATATGGACTCATCCCCGAGGATGCTTATTGCCCATTATTGTATGCAAATTATACCAAGTGTAAGTAGTCTTCCCACTTGGTTGGATTTTCCATCACATACATATGAAGCATGTCTTCCAACACTTGATTCACCCTTTCTATCTGACCATTAGTCTGAGGATGGTAAGCAGTGCTAAAATTGAGTTGGGTACCCAAATTTGCAAACAACCCCTTCCAAAAATTGGAAGTGAACTTGGCATCCATGTTAGAAACTATTGCCTTAGGAAATCCATGCAACTTGAAAATCTCCTGCATGAATATTTTTGCAATTTCATCATTCTTATGAGTAGACTTGACTAGTGTAAAATGTGCTTCCTTTGTCAACTTGTCCACCACAACCATGATAGAATCGTGTTGTCTCTAAGTCATTGGAAAACCTATAATTAAGTCCATGGAAATGAATTCCCATTTCCATTCTAGAATTGAAAAAGGATGCAGCAAACTTGTTGGGTGTTGATTCTCAACCTTCACCAACTAACATTTCATGCACCTTGAAATGTATTCAGCAATACCTTTTTCATTCCTAGCCAAAAATACTGCTTTCTAGCTGTAGCAATTGTCTTATGATATCCTGGGTGACCGGAATATGTTTCCTGATAGATCTCATCCATAAAAACTCTCCTCAAGTCTGCTACATGTGGAATATAAATTATGCTCTTGTATGTAAGAATCCCATCTTCTTCCAATTTATATCCCTCATACCTCTTCTCAAGATTCTGTTGCTGCAATTTATCCTTGGCCTACACATGCAAACCATCTTCAGCAGTATGATTCGCAATCAGTTGTCTCAGATCTTTTTGGCAAACACTAAGAGATGCCACATGCATTTCATGCACTTTCCTAATGAGTGCATCAACCACTTTATTCTCCTTCCCTTTTATGTGTTTGATTTCAAAGTCAAACTCACATAAAATCTCTAGGCACCTAGCTTGTCTAGTATTTCGTGTTGGATGATCAAACAAGTATTTCAGACCATAGTTGTCTATCCTAAACTCAAAATTTCTGCCCATTAAGTAATGCCTCCAAATCTTGAGAGCATGTACTATGGATGCAAGTTCTAAGTCATGAGTGGAATAATTCTTCTCGTGATATTTTAACTTTCTCAACTCATAACATACCACATGGTTGTCTTGCATAAGAACTCCTCCAAGCCCTTGACCACATGCATCAGTCCACATCACAAAGTCCTTTTCTGGGTTTACAATTTCCAGAATTGGTTCACTTGTGAGAAGATTCTTCAACTGCAGGAAGCTACCCTCACATTTAGATGTGCATTCAAATCTCATCCCTTTCCTTTGCAAGGAAGTGATAGGATGTGCAACCTTGGAGAATCCTTCAATGAATCTCCTATAATACCCTGTAAGTCCCATAAAAGACCTTACAACTGTCACATGCCTTGGAGTTGGCAAATTCATGATGGGGTCCAAGGATATTCCTTTCTCTGATATGATGTGACCCAAGTAATGAATTTTATCTGTATAGAATTTACACTTGCTCAAGTTTTCATACATCTTATGCTCCCTCAACAGTTGTAAAAAAAATCTTAGGTGTTCCTCATGCTCTTCCTCATTATTAGAATAGATAAGAATGTCATCAAGGAAGATAAGAACAAACTTTTCCAAATACCTGCTGAAAAAACTATTCATAAGGCACATAAATGTAGTTGGTGCATTTGTGAGACCAAATGGCACCACTACAAACTCATAGTGTCCATGCCTTGTTCTAAAGGTTGTCTTATGAATGTCTGCATCCTTGATTCTTACCTGATGATAACCAGACCTTAGGTCAATCTTGGAAAACACCTTTACCCCTCTCATTTGATCAAAAATATCATCAATTCGAGGTAAAGGATACCTTTTCTTCATTGTGACTTTGTTCAACTGTCCATAATCAATACACAATCTTAGTGTACCATCTTTCTTCTTTACAAATAGAATTGGTGCTCCCCAAGGAGACACACTCTGCCTGATATACTTTTTCTCCAACATCCTGAAGCTACATCTTCATTTATAACAACTCAAGTGTGCTCATCTTGTAGGGTGCCTTGGGCACTGGTGCTACTCCTAGAACAAGGTCAATGGTAAAATCAATATCCCTCTTTGGACAGAGCCCTAGAACATCATTAGGGAAAACATCCAAGAATTCCTGTAACACATGAAAATCCTCCAACCTGGAAGTTTCGTTCTATGTTGCCTCCAAAACATGGGTTGCATATAACTGGAAACCCTTGTTAAATTTTCATATGCTTAGCTAAGACATTAGTAATTCATTTCATTTTCATAACAAAAGCATATAAACAGGATCACTGAAACATAGACAAGCACAACCATACAAAAGGAACACAAAGATTTATCCTGGGAAAAGCCTAAAGGGAAAAACCCAACAAAAGCTTCCTCAATATAGATGCCTCAAAAAGATAAAAGATAAAACCAACAAGGAGATCAAAGCCTGATCCTCCTCCTTCTCTAGCTACTTCTCTTCTCCACTAATGCGCTACACAAGTGAGAGTGTGTGATCCAAATGAGGAGAGCTACACCTCTATTTATATTCATTCGTTCACTTCAATTAACTCATCCGGCATGTAGGCTCGAGTTAATCATGTAGGCTCAAGTTACACATGTAGGCTCAAGTAACCACACTGGGGTGCTAATGACCCACCTTTACAATTAGAGGGGACAACCTCATGACTCTTATTAGTTCTTCCGATTAGAAGCATCGGGGTACAAGATAATACAAGTGGTTCTCTCGATAGGACCATCAGGGACCATAAAGGATACATATAGAATATTCTTTGAAGTTACAATATTTCAACACTCCCCCTTAACGAGAAGGGTATTCTACAACAACATCAACAACAACAATAGTAGGAGAGAGATAGAGGACATCATCAGCATCATCAAGGTAACACATCTATAAATCATTGGAAGCTTTTCAACATTATGTAGTCTTCATCTTCAATCTTCAGTCTTCATCATCATTAATACTTTGACTGCTTCGATCAGCAACATCTTCAGCACTTTAACCTTTCGATCAACAACATCATCTTCAACACTTTGACCTTTCTATCAGCAACATCATCTTTAGCACTTTGACCTTTCGATCAGCAACATCATCTTCAACACTTTGACCTTTCAATCAGCAACATCATCTTCAGCACTTTGACCTTTCGATCAGTAACATCATCTTCAGCACTTTGACCTTTTGATCAGCAACATCACCTTTAGCACTATCATCTTTCAGCATTTTGACCTTTCGATCAGCAACATCATCTTCAGCACTTTGGCCTTTCGATCAACAACAACATCATCATCATACTTTGATCTTTTGATTAGAAACATCATCATCAAAACATCATTTTTATCAAAACATCAACATCATCATCATCAAAACATCAACATCATCATCATCAACATGATCCTTCCTTTCGGAATTACGGGATCAACATGTATGTGGTACTCAGACGATCCTTCCTGTCAAAATTACAGGATTTAGGTCTTTATGGAGTTACTAATGATCCTTCCTTTCGGAATTACAGGATCAACACATCTGTGGAGCCCAGACGATCCTTCCTTTTGGAATTATGGGATCAATTATTTATGGAGCTACTAACGATCCTTCCTTTTGGAATTACGGGATCAACACATTTGTGGAACTCAGACAATCCTTCCTATTGGAATTATGGGATCAACACATCTATGGAAATCAGACAATCCTTCCTATTGGAATTACGGGATCAAGTCTTTATGGAGATACCAATGATCCTTCCTTTCGTAATTACGGGATTTAGGTCTTTACGGAGTTACTAACGATCCTTCCTTTCAGAATTACGGAATTTAGGTCTTTACAGAGTTACTAACGATCCTTCCTTTTAGAATTATGGGATTAACACATATGTGGAACTCAAACAATCCTTCCTATTGGAATTATGGGATCAAGTCAATGATCCTTCCTTTCGGAATTACGGGATCAACACATATGTGGAACTCAGACAATCCTTCCTATTGGAATTATGGGATCAACACATCTGTGGAACTCATACAATCCTTCCTATTGGAATTACAGGATCAATTCAATGATCCTTCCTTTCAGAATTATGGGATTTAGGTCTTAACGGAGTTACTAATGATCCTTCCTTTAGAAATTATAGGATCAACACAGATGTGGAACTCAGACAATCCTTCCTCTAGGAATTACGGGATCAACACACGTTCTCGAGTACCGAAGTCACCGGATTCGTTCTGAATCAAATTTCAAGGATGATACAATCCTACCACATTCACAGGAACCGAGATCTCTAGATACATTTTGAACCGAGGTTCAGGGATGATGCAATCCCACCATTTTCACGGGGGCCAAGACCTCCGGATACATTTTGAACAAAGGTTCAGGGATGATGTAATCCAACACTTTCACGGGGGCCGAGACCTCTGGATACATTTTGAACTGAGGTTTAGGGATGATGCAATCCACCACTTTCACGGGGGCTGAGACCTCTGGATACATTTTGAACTGAACTTCAGGGATGATGCAATCCCACCACATTCACGAAGACCAAAGTCATCGGATCTATTTTGGACAGATGTCCTAGAATGATACAATCCCTCTTCATTCTCGAGGACCGAGGTCACCGGATCACTTTTGGACAAATGTCCCGGGATGATACAATCCCTCTTCATTCTCAAGGACCGAGGTCTCTGGATCACTTTAGGGCAAGTTCCCAGGGATGATACAATCCCACTGCAACATCACTACTCCCCCTTTCGAGGAAGGTCTTTTCGAACAACACCAAGCTTGTCACGAAAGTGTTCAAACTTTACCCGAGACAGAGACTTCATCGGTACATCATCATTCAAACCATCGTCATCTACATCTTCAGTGTGTGAATACTGAACTATCACCATCTGTATCTCCAGTATGTGAATACTGAAAGCATCATCATCTATATCTTCAGTATAGAAATATGGAATCATCATCATCTGCATCTATAGTATATAAATACTGAAACATAATCATCTACATCTTATCTCGTATGTAGAAATACTAGATTTCTATGTGTTACAATCGAAACACAGGGTTCTCTGTCATCACAAATCTAGTCATCACATAGAATCATTGTAGTATCCATCTTTAGGTCAAAGAGACCTGATATCAGCTTCTAAAGCCATATGACTTCACAACTTAGCAGAGCAATCTGCTATGTATTTTGCTTCAGCCGTGCTATGAGAAACACTGGACTGTTTCCTGCTAAACCATGAACTCATAGCAGACCCCAAACAAAAGCATCTACCTATTGTGCTTTTCATGTCTAAGATACTTCCATCCCAATCTGCATCTGTGTAGCCATACAATCTATACTCATGGCTACCATCATAGTATAGACCAAAGTCTATAGTCCCTTTCAGATATATCATCACATGTTTTACAACTACTAGGTGGACCTATCTTGGTTGAACAAGATATTGACTTAAGGTGTTCACAGCAAAACAAATGTCTGGTCTGGTATTTGTTAAGTACATTGATGACCCAATGATCTATCTTTAATGAGTCATATCCACTAACTATGATGAGTCATCAGCTAACAGCTTTAGGTTGGAGTCCATGGGTGTGGCCATGACTTTGCATTCCAACATATTGAATCTCTTCAATATATCTACCGCATAATTTCCCTGGTTGAGAAATATTTCTTCTGAACTTTTCCATACTTCTAGACCTAGGAAATAATGCATTAACCCAAGGTCTTTCATCTCAAATTCTTCTACTAGTTTCCTCTTGCTTTCCATGACCTGTTTTTCATTTCCTTTCAAGGATAAGTCATCCACATATAATAACAAGATGACAAGTTCATCTTCTACAACCTTGAGATAAAGGTTAGGACCAGCTTTACTTTTGGTAAAGCCCATGCTCTACAAGAAACCATCTATTCTTTCATACCAAGCTCTAGGAGCTTGTTTTAATACCATATAATGCCTTCTTCAACTTGCATACGTGAGTATGTCTATCTTCAACTTCAAATCCTTGTGGTTGTTCTATGTATACTTCTTTGATCACACCATTTAGAAAAGTTGTTTTCACATCCATCTGGTGTAAGTCCCACTTCATCATGGATGCAAGTGCCATGGTAGCTCTAATTGAAGTATACTATGCTACTGGGGCAAGTGTCTCTTCATAATCAATTCCCTCTTTCTGAGAGAAATCTCTGGCCACAAATCTTTCCTTATACTTCTCAATACTTCTATCAGCTGCATGCTTTATTTTGCATATCCATTTGGAGGATACTATACTCTTTCCTTCTGGTTTGGGAATTGTATCCCAAACATCATTCTAGTATTCTTTCATCATAACATCTTCCATGAGTTCATCTTGTCGGGTCATCAACATATCCTAGTCTTCTTCATTCAACCTTGAAGGTTGGAACCCACTTTACTCTTGGTAAAGTCTCGATCCATCAGGAAGCTGTCCATCATGTTGTACCATGTCGAACATAGATATCTTCTCTAGTCACTCCCCCTGAAGTGGAGTATCATCTTCCTTCTTCATTCTGTACAAGTGGTTCTATTCTTGATATATACTTGTTAATAGAGTATGTCATGTCATAGTCTATTCTTTCTGAGGCAAATCATGAACCTTGCTTTGTACACTTGTTCTTGTAGATCCATATGGAAGATACTACGTACTTCCCTTTATGTCTCGAAATCATATCGTATACATCATTCCCCATGATCAACTGTTATTCTTTGATCATAGCTTCTTTCATAGCATTATTTTCTTCATCTTGAGTTATCTCTGATACCCATGGTAGTCTTCATCCTTTGAGGTGGATCTACCGCTCTGTGAAGCTCTTTCTTCCATCATGGTGTCTCTGACCCTGGGAGCTTCAGATTCATGTTTATTGATTTGTCATCACTTGTTCTTTGGAACAAGTCTCATCCTTATTTTCTTGTAGGAGGTTGTATAGGACCTTTCCTACAATTCAAATGCACCAGTTGCATGGTTAGAACTATTTCATAAATCATATGCATAACGACAAATTCTTATGCATCATGCAGTTGTTTAGCCAATACAACATTCATCCATATCTCACAGAAACTTTCTAGACTAATCCAATATGTCAGCAAAGAGGTTTGATAAGTAGCAATGGAGAGTTGTATAGCACCATGAGCTACTTACCCATCACATGCATATTAGTAGTATATAATGCAAACAATCTATCATGCATAACACATCAACTGAATATAATTAAATGTAAAACAATATCATGAAATGACAATTTAATACTTATCTTTTATTTGTTTAGTGGGTAGACTCCATCTTGATCATTCTGCTTTATCATCATTTCTTATGGATAAGAGGTTCATCAAGAATTGAGTTCTCCATATTCCTCATCGCCTCAGGAATCTTCTTTCAATGGTGGTAGCTTGATCTTCAATTTGCTCCCATATTTCTTCTTCTCTTCTTATGAGACGAGCTTCTTCTTCTTCCCAAATTCAACTGAAGGTAATCACTTTATTTTGGCACACATTCCTTGCATGAATGAATCACATGATCATGGGAGGCCATTCAAGGTGGCTATCACCACTTCTGCATTCTCTGCTTCTTCTTCTACTGCTTCAAGATGTTATGCATTCTGGATCTTCACATTCTTCAACTGTTTTCTCAAATCCATCTTCTGAATTATGTTCTTATCTTGAAATAGCTTGATCAAGAAATCAAACATCTTCGGTGTCTTTAGGGAAGACACTTGTGGTACAATTTGATCTGTGATTGAATCAACAGTGATCTTCTTGGCCTTGATCAAGTTCTTCTTGTGTAAGGCTTTGAGGCTCATCTCCCTCTAGAACTGGAACCTCTCTACTCATGTAGGTGTCCAATTCATTTTCTTCAGAGAGATAAAATATTTTCATGCTTGGAAGTTTTCAACTTCACCAAGCTTATCATCAAGCTGATGTGATAGATCACTTTGAAATGAGAACCTCAAATGCAAATAGCAAAAGATTGGATCTTACCGATTTGAGGTGTCTGTCTTGCTTCCGGAGCTGGCTGATCTAGGGTTTGTCAGAGAAGCCCTAATTTTCAAAACTTGGAATCTTTCATATATGATTGGATATAAAGATATATCTCTTCAAATGGAGCTATCCAATGTACTCCTTTTCTGAAAACAGTGGAGGGAATCTCTCGGAACAGGAAGCCCTAGTTTTCCAATTTCTTCTACAGAAATGCCTGTTACTGTTTCTGTGATATCTCCGACCTTACTGCTCCTATGTGTCTGAAATTTTTCACTGAGGTAACCTCACATGTCCTAGAGCCAACACCATAGGTTTCACCATAATTTGTTTCGCCAATTGGGATGTATGATAATTTTCCCAAGGTGACTTGTTACAGGACTATTCAGAATAGTGAAGTTGTACGGCATGCCACGTGTCACTGGTTCATCTTCAGGTTCTAAAATTAGGACCACAGAAATTAAATTCTATTATTTTTCTAGAACATCTTCAGGAATTCCATTTGGACCTTTGTATCCCATGCTACAGCAATTATCCCCAGCTTTCCTGTTTAGGGATGAATTCTGGAAGAGGCTAGAACCCTAACTTGGAGGGATCATATCTCCAAGAATATAGCGAATCTAATGCTAAGTTTTGGACACACTGTAAATAAGGACTTTATATTTGGCCTCTGCAATTTTCAACTTCTGATCCTTCTCCAATATTAGGATATAGCAAATGTACCAAAACTTAGCAGTTTTAGGGTTTTTCCAAATCGGGGTCAAACTAGGGTTTGACTTTTCCAGAGTTTCACCCTACCAAATTTCTTGATCCAGGTCTCTAAAATTCGATTTTGATGACGAGAAAAATCATATGCTGGGATGACTCAAAAATTCCTCTTCTGTCAAAAGCCCTAATTTTCCGCACGAAAACTGAAAATGCTCGGAATCGAATTCCGCTTCGATAGAAAGATGCGCCCTTCAATGGAGAGTCAGTCTAGCCTTCTTTTGCTGATCGATTGTGGATAGAGACTGAAAAAATAAGAATCCCTAGATTCTATAGCTACAAAATGTCTTCTTTCAGGGTGGCTCTGATTCCATGTTAAATTTTCATATGCTTAGTTAAGACATCAGTACTTCATTTCATTTTCATAACAAAAGCATATAAACAGGATCACTGAAAGATAGACAAGCACAACCATACAAAAGGAACACAAAGATTTATCCTGGGAAAACCATAAAGGGAAAAACCCAGCAAAATATTCCTCAATATAGATTCCCCAAAAAGATAAAAGATAAAAGATAAAACCAGCAAGGAGATCAAAGCCTGGTCCTCCTCCTTCTCTAGCTACTTCTCTTCTCCACTAATGCACTACACAAGTGAGAGTGTGTGCTCCAAATGAGGAGAGCTACACCTCTATTTATATTCATTCGTTCACTTCAATTAAATAATCCGACATGTAGGCTCGAGTTAATCATGTAGGCTCGAGTTACACATGTAGGCTCGAGTTACACATGTAGGCTCAAGTAACCACACTGGGGTGCTAATGACCCGCCTTTACAATTAGAGGGGACAAACTCATGACTCTTATTAGTTCTTTCGATTAGAAGCATCGGGGTACAAGATAATACAAGTGGTTCTCCCGATAGGACCATCGGGGACCACAAAGGATACATATAGAATATTCTTCAAAGTTACAATATTTCAACAACCCTTCCTACAAAACTTCTTCAGCTGCATGGCTGAAATTTGCCTAACAGAGACCACTTTCAAAATGCCTCTTACCACTCTTGGGTGTCCTTCTTCATCCATGCATTCAAAAGTCTTATTATAGCGATCAAGCTTTACCATGTGAGATTCTAACCAATCCATTCCAATAAGAATGTCATAGGAACCAAGTGGCAGAACATTCAGATATGCATAAGTCATTAACCCATTCATGTCTAATGGACATTTTTCTACAATTTCATTGACCTTTCTCTTGGCTCCAATGGCTAGTTGAACTAACCATGACTTACTTTGCTTTAAATTCTTAAAAGCACAAACTTCAACAATTCTAGGAGTAATATAACTGTGAGTAGAACCCGGGTCAAACAAAACAGATACATATTGATCAATAGTCTTACCTTTAACCTCAACCACAGTAGACTGGTGATCTTCATGATGGTCCTCTAATGCTCCATAAATCCTAGGGACTTCCCTTGCCACCTGACCAATAGTTTTAGCTTCCTGGACATTGTAAGTTGGACTTACATACCCTTCCTCATGAGGGCAGTTTCAACGCATGTGGGGTCCTCCACACCTCCAACATTGGATAGGTTCCCTATTCTATTGTGGATCTCTTGGCTTTTCCCCCATCACTCTGGTTGGCTCACTTACAATCTGTGATGGTTTCCTTTGTTGTTGTTTTCTAAAGTTGGAAGGTTTGAGTCCTTTCTTTCTTTCATTCAAACTTCTCATTCTTATTTTCCTTCCAATCCTTATGATGATTAGGATTTCCTTTGTTTTGATCATAACAATACTTAGCTTTTATGATAGCTTCTTCCAGCGTTATAGGCTCATCAAATTCAATTTTGTCCTCATAGGACTAAGGTAGTCCCTCAGGAAATGTTGGATCTTCACCTTCTCATATTTGATGTACCTCACATACTTTAACAACTCTATGAACTTATTAGCATATTCCTCCATGGTCTGCTATCAAAATCTCAACTCATCGAATTCCTTAATTTTGTCATCATAATACCTGTTAGAGAGGTATTTCTACTTGAAATACTTCTTGAACTATTTTCACTCAAGTATTATTTCACTGATCCTATTTACCTGTCTAAGGTGATCCCACCAAATGGATGCTCTCCTATTCAGATTGAAAACATAAACTCTTTCCTTCATATTTTCTGAATAGTCCTGGAATTGGAAATATTTTCTCATTCTAAGAAGCCAAGCCTCGTCTTCTAAAACATTCTTGATATCACCATTAAAGGTAGGGGGTTTATCCTTCTTAAACTCATCTCGGGAGCTATTCCTAGGGAGCCTCTTTCTCTTGATTTTGTGGGAAGAAGAGCTCAAACCCCCATTGGATTATTCTAAGTCAAATGACCCACCAGAAGTCATTTTCCTTCTTCTAGTGTTGCTCTTACTTCCTTCAGGATTTACTGTCCCATGCCTAGATTCCATATTTATTTTCAAGTATTTCAAACTCTTCAGCATGGCTGCATTTAGCTGGTACTGATCTTCTTGAGCCTTGACCAATTTTTCATTGTCTGCTCTATAACTCTGTATTTCCACCCTTAGGATTCTCATGGTAGCTGCAAAATCTGGTGGGTATCCCGATATCTCCTTCCATTAGACTCGATTTCATAATTTTTGACTCTAACATTCTCACCCATAACATCTTCCTCGTACCCATGGGGATATCGCGCATCATTCCCTCTATAGGTTCTCATGGCTAAGCCAAAACCTACCTTTATAATCTACACTATGACTCTACAAGAACATGTTAACATACATGTATGTTAAATGCATGATAACTTTTCAAAAATTAAAAGAAACACATTCAACTCTAATGCTGCAACCAACAATTCTGGAAACTATTCTCTTGGCCCATTTAGGCCTAATGCTGCAACCAGCAACGTTGATACCATATAGTAGTGTACGACAATTTTGGTATCAAAGGGTATTCTTATTCCTTTTAACTGTAACTCTGGACCATCCAAGCCCAATGCTGCAACCAACAGCTCTGATACCACACTGTCATGTCCCCATACCCCATAATGCGAATAAGTTGAATTTTTTCTTAAAGAACCTCCTTTGTTCTTTTGATAAGCACCGAGTATGGATGTTAACCTATTCTCCAACCTACATCTCAGGCTTAGAACCATTATTCCAGTCGTTCTGACCTTTAATTATCCAGTATGCAACCACAATGACCACTTCTAAACTAAACTGGCTTTTCCGACTTCCGAGCTCCGACTTTCGACCTTGGAAATCAAAAATCAAGCAATGCTAGGTGTTTTCGTGTCACCTTTCTGATTTTCGGCTTCCAACTTTTCGACTTCCAATTTTTGACTTTGGGAATTAGAAATCCAACTTTCCTTAGTGCTTTCAGTTGTCCTTCTGCTTTCTGACTTCCGAATTCCTGACTTCTGCTTTTTGACTTCGAGAATCAAAAATCCAACTTTCCTTAGCACTTTCATCTGTCCTTCTGCTTTCCGGCTTCCGACTTCCCTACTTCTGCTTTCCGAATTTGGGAATCAGAAATCCAACTTTCCTTAGCACTTTTAGTTGTCCTTCCGATTTTCAACTTTCGACTTCCCAACTTCTGCTTTCTGACTTTGGGAATCGGAAATCTAACTTTCCTGAGCACTTTTAGTTGTCCTTCCGCTTTTTGACTTCAGGAATCGAAAATCAAAATTTCCTTAGAGGTTTTAGCTATCCTCCCACTTTCCGCCTTCTAGCTTCCTATTTCTAACTTTCGAACTCAGGAATTGAGAATCGGAATGCCCTTATTCAACTTTCCCTTATGCATATTTCCAAGGGCGGAAACACCATATTTCATACCTTAGCTGCATTTTTGAACCTGTAACAAGCTTCTAGCCTTCATGAACTTAGACATAATGCATACAAACATCTAGGGAATGTACAGAGGTGAAATATATAAACACTCAAGGAATAAGAAAGAAAACATAAGGACATTCCTGCAAAAGTAACCTCTACTTGATCATTAACAAGCATTCAACATAACCATAGAAATTTGTATACTATACATGGCATAAAAAAGGATAACAAATATGCTGATCTTGATGATTAAGTTGTCCCGCAACCAACTATGTAGTTGCAATGTCCCATCGAACCATAGGCCAGTGTGTTGTTTAATCTATCAACACCACTACCACCCCCAAGATGGGCATGATTCCACAAGGAACTAGGGAATAGACAGACTCATACACAGCCATATCTTTAACACACAACCAAGCCAACACCTAGTTGGGTTAAAATGTTGTAGGATTATAAAACCAACACATGCATTAAGGACCATCCAAGCCAACAGATGGGTTCACAGGCCCCAAGGCCAATCCATCCCTCAATAGTTGGGTTAACATGTTGTCCAACCAAGGATTACACACAAGGCCAAATGCAAGCAAGACTCGTCCAAACCGAGGCCCAATAGGGATAACAGGCCCCAAGGCCAAGCCAATATCCCTTGGATTTACAGGCTTCTAAGGTAGTGGAAAGGTAAAATGGCTAAGCTAGTGTCTCACTCAATAGTTAAGGACACCCCCACAAGATCTATATAGCCTAGAATCCACATTACCTACATCCCAGCACAAGGTAGCATCCATTTCTCTGCTCAACAATCCCTCGGGCTATGCCTCCCTTCTAAGTGCTCTTTAGGGCATGTAGTAAGGAACTACCAACCACTCCTATCTTTTCCTAGGATTCCTCTCTGCACTAGGTTAACAAGCCCATTTCTCTTCTCTTCCATTCATCATTCTTGCATACTAATCAGACCCAAGGTCAAGGTACACCACGCATAAACCACACTGGAAACCATCAACCAGGATCCTCACTCTGACACAAGAAACACACTATAACAGGGTATTTACAATGTTGTAAAGCACCCAAGCTAGTGGGAACCATAGATGACCATGCTAGCTCACAAAATCGAGCAATCTTCCTTGTTCATTCGCTCAGTAGAACAATACTAGCTTCACTGTCAGGGAAATGACCCAAACGGTGAATGATGAACATTGGATTTCCACTCATAGTTAAAAACTATGGTTTTGCAACATAAGGTAAGCGCACAATGCGCGTGAGCAACTGGGAATATCGAATGGTAGAGTGAACAAACCATGTGAGTGCATGGACCCACCACGATGAGCATAATGACTATGTGAATGAGGGGCATGATCAAAACCAAATGCAGCCTCCTCTGACGGATAGGGTACGATCACATGCTTTCTTCCTGCAAAACCAAGATCACATCCTTCCCCAGGCTGCAGGCCTATGCAGACTGTTATCTACCATGCCCTACACTACCCCAGGCATTAACTGCCTCATCTAATTTCTAGAAGGAATTAATGATTAAGGAGAGGATGAAGGTAGCTGAGGGTTAAAGGTTCCCTCATTGACATATGGATTAACCCTATAGGCTTAGAGGTTTGACCAACTCCCCCACCCTGTTCCCTTGTTAAATCATGTGTCCATCTCTTTATGTTGCAGTTCCATAGCTGGTTGTGGAATTTTTATTAATTTGTACATTTACATGATATATCAAAATGTTCTTGTGCATAACTAGCACCAAGACCATAGGCATCAGCCTTGATCACCTATATACAACATACCAGATCGATGGTAGGGACTTGGCCTTGATCTCCATGCCATGATCTCAATGCGATACATACATCATGTACAATCAAAATGTCATGGGGTCAAAATCGGGGTGTTACAACAAAAACAAATGCTTCATATAATTGACTAAATATTAACTCCATTATCATGAAAAATTTGTATATCCAAAACAATAAACAAGATATCATAACAATAATCAAATGAAATATGGAAAGATGTACCCGAATTTGATGAGTGATGGAAAGAATGTACCTATAGAACTCCATAAGGGACAAGGGAATAAAATGTGTGGGGGATGACTCTCCACACAACCAACCCCTCGGTTGAGACACTAAGATCCTCTAATCCCACAACCAATAAAACTTAGACATCTTTTTTTCTTCCCTTCCCATAATCAGACCTAACTTCCTTCAAGCTAAGAATGAATCCCCTCTTTCCTCAAATCCTCCTCTTTAAAAGTTTTTCTTCTTGTCTTTGGCACTTGATCCATTTATTTTTAATTAATTTTTAATGACATTTATCAAGATTTTATAATTTATTATTATGTTATTATCTAATACACCTATTTCTTACTTTTCTCATGTTTATTAGAATTAGTTAGATACTAATTTTGGTTTGTTTTATTGAATGTTTATTTATTTCAATATTTAATTTAGTTTTCCTATATTTTTTCTTTATAATTAATTTAATATTAATTTTGGGTGAACTTCATCTCAAAGTTACATTTTACTTACATAGTATACACATTTTTTAGTAATATTGCATAGGTGAGATCCACTTGTGTAGCCAGTATGAATAATTCTTTATCTATACTAATAATAATTATAGTAATTTATTTTATTACATGTTCTTGATTATTCTTACTAATTCTTTTTTATTTCAATTGTTATTAAGTTTGGTTTTATCTTTATAGTGTACTTCCTCCCTTGCACACCCTCTCCATGATAAGCATATCATCCAACCAAGTGGCCTCATAAACCTCCACATCAGACTCTGAATGGTCTCGCTCGCCATGGCATGGGACCCTCTACTACTGTGCAATCCCATAGTAGGCATCGTAAGTTATTAGGAAGTTATCGTGGCCTTATCCACCCTCTCCTTCTAATTTTTCGACCATAAAGGTCTCATTTGGGTTAAGCGAGGGATATGTTTATCAACACACTACTCTCGTGTACTACCTAGCATATTGAAAGGTTGTTCCAACTTCCTCCATATCCTCCCTAACAACATCCAGTTTTATACAATGGAAGTCCATGTTTATATAGCTCCCACTAGCGAGTATAACTCTAGCTATGGACTTCTAAAATCCCTATAAGTTAAGAGAACTACTGGAACGAGTTTATTGGTTTATTTGTTCCCTGCCCATAATATGATATTTGAAATAATTCTCGTTCTTGATTATGGGCTCCCATGAAATCATCGAATGAACCATCCCAAGGCCCATGAGTGGGTTTCCTACCACTCACCATCTCATAACATGAAACCAATGGATTAGTCATATGTCATCATTATGAATATATGCTACCATATCCCATGAAGACAACATGACTTTATCACACACCATCCTATCCATAATAAATAATGAATAGTAAACAACTACATATTATCTCTTGTCATCATACGATGGTAATCATCAACAAAACATTGTATAGTATTCTCAAAGTATAATTATCATGAGTAATATATAATAATAATACATTATTTTCATAATAACATGGTCCACATATCATAAGCATTGTAATATCATTAATAATATTAAGTGATTTTACCAAGCTATAATGGAAAATCTCAGTATGATAATATAATCATACAAGAACATAAGTTATCATAAAAACAAAAACAAGATGCAATAATCCATTTACCTCATCAAATCCTAATGAATTATAGAATATCAACATGCTACTCACGGTTGGATATCATAAGAATTAATATTCCATGAAATACCACATGTTATTACAAAATCATCATGTTTTGTTATCATTTTGATACACCATATGTTCATGCATGCCAAACATAAGCTATGTTTCACAAAGAACCATATGTTGTTATATCATTCCATCATGGAATATCGTTAGAAATAATTTCATGTAATTAGCTCATGTCATGAAATAAAGAAATATTTTCAAAGGAAACAATTTCAAACTAACATCATGTCAGATAAAGGTTATCATATCATTACATATTTATTAATGTCATCATGACATGACATTGTTGTTGAACCTTTCAGTTGTCATTGATGTCAAAAAGGAAAATAATGTTAAAGGATTAAGGGTTGTCATTTATGTAAAAAGGAGAATAATGTCAAGTTCTGTGATGTCATTAAAGTACATAGAGAAAAATGTGGAAGTCCAGAAAGTGTGAAGATCCCACTACAACATGGGATATATCTGTGCATAAAATAATATTGAAGAAGAAGTTAGAAGAATAATATGAAAGTCAAGGATGTGCGCAAATACCCCTAATATATGGACTTGTGTGTGAAAATCCCACAAAAATAGTGGCATATGTGGGCATAACCCCACAATGCTAAATTATGAAAAGTGGCACGTCGAAGCAAAGGATAACTTGATCAAGAAGAAAACATGATGGGGTGTTATTCAAGTAAAAGAAATTTCAACTTGCAGACACATCTCTTGAATCAAAAGAGTATAAATATGCAATACATAGATGTGTGGAAGTAAGATTGAAGTGTGAATAATTAAAGATAATTTGTTTGGGAAAGATTCATAATTATTAGGGTATCAGTGGCTCGTTGATCACATAAGGAGTTTTTAAGCAAATCCTAATTTGGAAAAAGTGCAGAAGATTAACAGCAAGAAGTGCACTCAATAGAAGGATACTTGGAATCAGGATGTACGAAAGTCTTTACTCAGTAAATGACACATACTGCAAAGTCATAGAAGTGACTGAGTAGAAGCATAGATATGTGAAACATAGATCACAGATCGTGGAAGTAACTTAGTGTTTGCAAATATCTAAAGGTTGTGTGATACAAAGAAATTGGATAGATTGAAAATATTACCACACATTGAAGATACGGAAGTCAATTGTTTTAACACAAATAATAAAAGGAAATACACAAACTAGAAGAGCTACAGTAGTTTTATTTTGTTGAGACACACGTCACAAATAAGGTAAAGTGCATATTTCAGTTATTTGGTACACAACTATTTTATATAAGGGAGTAGGGAATGGGAGAGGAAATCGGCAAGTTGGAGCTTCCTTACAGTAGGTTTGGTAAAACTTCTTAGGGAGGCAGGAAGGGGAAAGGAAGAGGGAATTGGAGATTCCTTCCATTCACAGCTGGTAAAACAATCAGGGCATTGCATATTCATTTAAGTACCAGCTAGTAAAATAATCAGGGAGCTGAATATTCCTTCCTGTCACAATTGGTAAAAAAATCGAGGAGTTGGAGCTTCCTTTTAGTCACAGTTGGTAAAAAAATTAGGGGGTTGGATCCTCCTTCCAGTCGAAGCTAGTAAATATAATTTGGGATTCGATGCTTCTATTGAGTGGAAACTAAAGAAACAATTGGAGATCGCAGTCTTTTGCAAGTTGGTGCTTAGTTAATACAAGTCAGAGCTTTCACAGTGAGACTGACATCTCTTCAGGTTAGTTCTGGAAGTTTGTGAGTTGGTGCTTTCTAGATCAAAGTATTTATAGATTGGTGCCTATAATCAACAGGTTGTTGGTTGTGGGTCAGGTTGGTTCCTAAGTGATTTAGTGCTTAGGATTGCAGACTGTTCTCTCCTACTTATGTAATAATTCATTTTTATATAAGATGTACATTTTTATAATTATTCTTCATATTTTTGTGTGTAATTATGTATATTATTGTTTTAGTTGAAAAGTGTTAAGTGGTGAAAATTTTTTTAAGTGAAAATAATTTAAATTTGTGTTATTTACTAATTCAACCCAATCTCAATATATAAGAGAAATCCAAAAATTGGTAACAGAGCGTGTGTCTTCAATAATAACTTAACACATGGAAGGTAGATATAGTGCAAATATGGACAAACAAGAAATTCTCCTTATGGCCATGGAAGACATTTTCAAAAATGAAGAATTAGGAGAAGAAGAAATGGCTGAAGTATAGTTCGAAGGAGAACTAATCAATGCTATAGAAGAACGAGATAAATCTAGAAAGAAAAATAAGGTTCTAAAGAAGAAACTTCTACAACATAATGAACAAGGTGAGGAAAATAGAAGGTTCAAAATGGACATGATGGAACAACTAAAACGAAACCTAGAGGAACGAAGTGAAAATTTGGAAACCAAAGTCACTTTCATTAAAGGAGAGATGCACAAAAAAAATGATCAGTTGAACCTCCAACAGAAGTATGGAAATATCATAAGGAATTTAGAAGAAGATCAAAGACAATTATCAGAGAAGATGGAATCAAGTTGTAGAAACTATTGATACAAGAATAAGAAGCTATGCAGATGTAATCAAAGAGTCTAGTCTAAGAAGTGACCATAACTGTAAAAAGAAGAACCCCTTCCTGCAAAACATCGTCTCTACATAAACAGGTAGCTCTTGCATTATAAGGTGCTAAACTCTTTTCATAGGAAACTATTATTTATGTAATAATTTTGGTCACAAATCAGTAAACTGCAAAGCTCGTATGAAGGATTGTTCTGAAAAGAATCGATCCTACTATAAAAAGAATGATGGTAAACCATGGATGAAGAATCTAAAGGAAAACTTAAATTCCCTCACCCCTCTAAGCGTAGATAGTGAATTTAAAAAATGCAAAAATCATAGGCATATGACCGAGTATTGCAAAAATCAATCTTCCTTGTCCAAATTAGTTGAAAATAGTCCCGATAAAAGAAGATCTGCAACAATCTGGCAAGTGAGGTCTAATCAATTGAATCATGAAGGATGTGGTTTGGAACTACATGCAAAGAAAAAAAAGGTCAATGGTATATTGACAATGGATGCTCAAAGCACATGACAAGAAATAAGGAAAATTTCTTGAACTTTAAGGAAGAAAAGGGATAAAGTGTGCACTTTGGAGACAATGGATCGACCAAAATTCTTGGAAAGGGAATGGTTAGTCTTGGAAACTAAAAAATTAAAGCAGAAAATGTATTGATACTTGAGAATATGGAACATAACCGACTAATTGTGAGTCAAATATGTGACTAAGGGCACACTCATGTTGGAGTCATTTTCCATCTACATGTCATTTATTTGGGCTTAACAACATAATTTATCACTTATCCTAAGTATTTGACTCAAACATGTTCTTACATCAACGCAATCTCATTAGTTTTAGTTATTTGGTCCTCCTCCTTCATTCATGGAACCAAACTGGGATGATTTGCATGATGAAAGTGCCCAAATTAGTCCACTGGGGGAATTTTCGCCTAATTTTTAGTTAAATGGAGTCAGAAAGGTGCCCTTCTACCAGATTTGTCCTAATTTCACCTAATTCTCAGTTAACTGGAGACATAAAGGTGCCCTCAAGGAATTTTTGGCATTGAGTTTAGTTTTGACTTAATTAGACTCACTTTAAACTGCCTGTGAGTATGTTAGATTCAATTACATTGTAGTTAAGTGTTTAATTGATGTTCTGAGTGGTGTTAACTAACTAGTAAGCCACTCTCATGCATTGAATTCAAATGACCTCTCTAGGATTCGAATTTTTTTTGGCTATTCATGCAATTGCTTAGTATTGTAAACTATCTACTAAGTTAATGATAATGATTTACTATTTCAAACATTTTGCAAAAGTATTTTTGGCATTCATTGATGTAAATATCTGCAAGCATTTGTTGTAACAATTGTTCTCGTTTTCTAGATTTGTTGTGCTTGAATTTTATATGGTATCATAGCCATAGAAGGACAAGGAAACTCTTCTATATAGTTTTATAGGGATCTTTGATGAAGCTTGATCAAGATTGCTCAAAATTATTCCAACACTACACCAGAAGAAAAATGTTTTCCACATAAATCCTGGATAATTTTGCATCCTTTTCATCAAGCTTGCTTGATAAACTACGCCAGGAGTGATGCAACTTCAAAAGTGCAGGTTGTTCACCCTAAAAAATTTTGTTTGTTTGTGACTTTAGGTGTCTCAAAAGAATGGGGTATTCACTCAGTGAAACCATGTCATAGTGCCTCCGTTCATGGGATTTAATACCCCTAATTTCACTAGAGATTGATAATTATCTACAAAAACCCTTTTGTTGAGAACCCATCCAAATAGATAGTTCCAATTAAAAAAATCCTAGTTTTACCATATATTCCCTATTTTTACTAGAAACCCCTTTTTATAAACCCCCAATACCTATAAACCCCCCATACCCTACTCCCTGCACCCCCAATGCGTACAATATATTGACCTTATTTTTCATAATTAAAAAAAAACTTTATGGATTACTGTGATAATATATTGCTCAACAAGGTGAATCCCCCATGCTCAAAAGCCTCATATTGCATTCAACATAGCTAAAGATGGAATCTTCCTCAAACAATCTCCTTACTCCCTTCAATTACCACCAATGGAAAGAAGATACATAGATCATATTGTGCTCTAAGGGACTCTACAGAGTCACTACGAGCACAAAATTAGAGCCTAATGCAAATGTAGAGAAGTCCAAGTACATGAGTAAGATTGATGAAGATTATGGTTTCTTATGTCTTAGTATTTCAAAATATCATCTCTTTCATCTCATTGGATTGAAGACTCCAAAATAATTATTAGAAAAACTTCCCAATCTCTTTTGCAAGCATGATGAATTGAGGGTTTATCAGTTATAGAATGAATTGATTTCCCTCAATCTTGGAAATTTCAAAACCATTAATGAGTTTTTCACCAAGTTCAATCATTTGCTGCTTCAATTGAAGCAATGTGGTGAAGAGAAGAAGGATTATCCGTTGTTTTTTTTAAATCCTTTCAAAACTAAGAGAAGATTATTAGGTGTTTATCTCTACCTTTCATTTGGGAAAACTATCCATTATGAATTGGAATATTCCATCCTTGAATGCATTCATCGAGTCCTTAACCAAAAGCATGACAATATTTTTCAAATGGGGTCCATGAGATCCTCCAAGGATCAAGCCCTGTTTGTTGAAGGACCCAAGGTTGCGAATGCTAAAGGAAATCCAAAGCAGAAGGAGAAGACCAAGTTTTATCATCCTAAGCAGAAGGAGAATTCCATGTAGTCATATGGGCCCTCTAGCTCAAATAAAGACAAGGAAAGAGGAAAGGAGAAGGAAAAGTGTTCTTACTATGGTAGGGGATTTCATCCTAAAAGATCATGCATGGAGAAGACTATATATCAAATGGCCCTTCTCTTGGAAAATAACAATATGACTCTTTTGGATGGCTCAAGGAAGAAGGACATGGAGATCAGAAAGATCATCCAAAAAGAGGTCATGCATTCATGGAAAGTGTTTTGAATTCAAAATATCTTCTCATAGATTCAAGATCTTTGAATCACATGGTTGCAAGAAAATAAAATTTCTCATCATTTTCACTATGAAAGTTGCATCTCCATCCACATGGGAGATGATTCACAAATTTCATCAAAAGGCAAAGGTACAATTCACTTAGAACATGGCAATTTTCAAAATGTTATGTATATCCCTTCTATATATTCAAACATTATTTATGTGTGCCAAATGACACATACATGTTTTCCTAAGAAGGTTTTATTCAATCCTAATAATGTTTAAATTTAAAAAATTTCCACTAGAAAAATCATTGCAATAGGAAAGGAAAATCATGCTGCAAAAACATATCAATTTTCCAATTTATTTCCATATTCAAAGCTAAGTTCCTTTCTGACTCATGGAAAGGAGGTTAGAAATATATGGCATGATAGGTTTATTCACCTTTATTATAATTATTTTTAATTTCTACAAAATAATTTCATGGTTGAATGCCTTCTGAACATTAAATCCTCAAAAGGGATATGCAAAGGTTGCGAAATTGGCAAGCATCGTGAGCACAACTTTGATCGAGGAAAAGCTAGCAGTGATTATTCTATTTTGGGGTTTATTAAAATTGATATCAGTGTTCCATTACAAATTACCTCCATTAATGTCTCAATGTATGTTATCACATTCATTTATGACTTTTCCAGGTTCACATGGGTCTACTTTCTCAAGAACAAATCGAAAGTTTTTTAAAGGTTCAAAATTTTCAAGGCTTCTGTTGAGACTGAAGCTGGGAGAAAGATAAAATATATTAGATATGATAATGGTGGATAATATATCAAAACATATCTTCCACAAATTTGTGTGGAAAATGGAATCCAAGTCCAACACACAGTCCCCTACACACCTCAGCAGAATGGTGTAGCAAATAAGAAAAACCGAGCATTGAAAGAGATGGATACTTGTATGCTTAAGTCAAAATATTTGGCTTCAAATATTTTGGTTGAGGTCATGAATGTTTCTGCATAAATTCAGAACAGAGTTCCACACTCATCTGTCAAAGGTAAAACTCCTTTCGAATCCTACACTCGTCACATCTCAGGGTTTTTGGGTCCAGTGCATGGGCTAGAATTTCGCTTTATAGGAGAATATATTTGGAAACACAAAGTACTAAGTGCATACTCATTGGATATGTTGAATAATACAAATTATACAGATTCATTGATATCATATCCAAAAAAATATTCATTGAGAGAAGTGTCCAATTTGAAGAATCGCTTCATGATCTACAACTAGTGGAGGATGAAACTGCCAAATTGATTCCTCTTCTGAAAGAAGATTCGGGAGATGATACTGAAAGTTCATGTTCAGATATTTATGATATTTTGTATGATATTAATTAACATGAATAAATGGTTTCAGATTCAAATCCAAAATATCCCCCTCATTTTCCAAAGTGGGAAGTAAAGACTCTCACATATGCTAGTTCCAACATTGGAAATCATGTCGATCCAAGAAGAACCTGAGCAGACTTTTAAAGAGAAGGTATGGATATTTCATATGTTGATCCATTGCTATAAAAAATGTTTTTTATGATGATTTTTTCATATAAAAAATCATACTACCATTCCCACCAAGATCCGATATGGAAAACTGCCATGGGTGAAGAGTACAATTCTCTTTAGAAAAATGCAACATGGGAGCTAGTTTCACTCCCACTTGGGAGGAAATTGGTTCAATGCAAATGGGTATACAAAAGCAAGGTTTCTGATAATTTTTCAACTTGAAAATAAAAATGAATTTTGGTGGCAAAAGGTTTCTCACAATTCCAAGGTGTGGACTACACAAAAATGTTTGCATCGGTTGAAAAAATGGACTCTTTTCGGCTAGTTTTGGCAATTTCTGCATCCAAGCACTGGGAGGTGCACCACATGGATTTCAATAGTGTATTTAGTCATGGGGATATTCATGAATATATATAAATGAAAAAAATTGAAGGTTAAATATCATATTTGACATCTTTTTGCAGATTAAGGAAATCTTTGTATGGTTTAAAACATTCCCCAAGAGCATGGTATGCAAAGATGGATTCCTTTGTTTTGTTGCAAATATTTGTGAGATGAAAATAAGATACCAATGTGTATATACAGAAGCATAAATTTAATTTTCTAATCATTTTAATTTATGTTGATGACTTATTTATTACAATAAGCATTCTTGCTTCGATCAACACAATAAAATCTGCTTTACACCAAGCATTTGATATGAGTGATTTAGGCCTGTTGAAGCAGTTTCTTAGTCTTGAAATCACTCAAAATTTTGATGGGATCATGATATTTCAATAAAATAATGCTTTGGACCTGATAAATAATTTCAATATGGAATAATGTAAGGCTGCACCACTCCCATTCCTCTCAAGCATCATTCTTGAGTATGTTGATTCTACATCATTGGTGGATTCTACACTCTACTAGCAACCGGTTGGTAGTATTTTGTATCTGACACACTTTAGGCATGATATTTATTATGCCATGAGTGTTTTGTTAAGGTACATGTATCAGCCCCATGAGATTCACTAGAATGCATCCAAAAGGATTCTACATTATGTGTAGGGTACAAAACATTTTGGCATTCGTTATGTTGCAAATTCTAATCTTGACTTGGTTGGACTCATTGATTCAGATTGGGAAGGTGATAGCATTGATCAAAAGTCCAATTATGGATATGTTTTCATGATTGGTATAAGTCCTATTTTTTGGTCAATCAAAAAATAGGAAGGCGTTTCCTTATCTTCCACAGAGGAAGAGTATCGAGGTGCAATCAATGCTTCCATTCAAGCAGTTTGGTTGTAGGGTATTTTAGCTCAATTTGATATTGGTAGCACCACTTCTACTGTCATTTTTTGTCAAAATAAAAGTGCTATCAATATCTCAACAGATACAATTTAGATACATATTACCAAGCACATCGATATCCACATGCACTACATCTGAGAGCTCATGCAAGACATAACAATGATACTGCAATATTTCCCTATAGAAAAGCAAATTGCAGGTATCTTCACCAAGAGCTTCACTGAGAATAATTTCTCTTACCTTTGTTCACTGTTGGGGGTGAGTTCTACTATGGTGAGGGCATATTATATCCTTCATTGTTTACTTTGAGGGGGGGTTTAATTTCCCACTGGGGTTTTCCCTCTTTCCTCACTTAGATTTTTTATCATTTTTGGGATTATTTCTGTATAGGGTGACCTATGGCCTTTGTTGTCAGGGACCTATTTATTCTACACATCCACGTGATATTAGATTAATGGGGGTTGTTGGAGTCATTTTCCAACTATGCATCATTTGTGTAATGCACTAAGAATTAATAATTTAATATTAATTCTACTACAAAATACTTAAACTATTATTTTTATTATTTTATTAATTTTGACATAAAGTAAAAAAAACATTTTGTAATAATTATTTTTTATTTAATAAAATATGTTGAAGGGGGGACAAAAGTGTATATAGCTGTCAAGAGTGTTTGATGACCCACAAGAGGAAAAGACGATTGGCTGAAGCCACTCAGTGAGAACTCAAGATGCAAGAGGCATCATCCCCAAAAATTAGGTCTCAACTCTTAGTTGAGTGCTAAAGAGCAAGAGGCTCATAAATTACCAATTCCTAGGAAAAATACTATATATTAGTATGTCCATGAGCACCAGGAGGCTAGAATTGGATGGGCATTGAATGTGAGAGATGGTGCATTGAAGGATTTTTCTTTTGTGGTTCAGTGAATGGGATTGGGGGTTTAGAGCAACTAACTTGGCTGCTCTGGGAGTTGGTTGAGAGGAACAACTTCTCCACTGTTGTTTTTCCAACATTGGTGTTGGGTTCATAATCTATGTTTTAAAATGATTGTAGAATGTTTTTATTCTAGATCTGAAGAGGTTAATGTAAGACATAGTATGTATAGGTTAGTTTAATAATGCTACGATGAAATGTTTAGTAGCAGTTAGGAAATTATTTGATTAGATGTCTATACTTGAATTAAGAACTCTATTTTTATTTGAAAATAGAATTCTACACTTCAATGGATATGTATCGTCTATTTCCAATTTCTTCCTATGTGGCCAATTTAGTAATGCATTGTTTCACTCCTTATTTATATTATTTTCTTAGTCTGTAATTTCAAAAAACTAATAATAGGTAGAATCCAATAATCATATTAGTATTAGTCTATTTTAAAATTTAAACAGAGTAAGAAGTGTGTGTGTGTGTGTGTGTGTGTGTGTGTGTGTGTGTGTGTGTGTGTGTGTGTGAAGATTATTACCATATATAGAATTACTATAGAATGCAAACATAAGAACTTGTTAAGATATGGAGTAGATCGGTTACAAAATATTCCATACAGATTAACCCTATTCGATGATTACAATGTGATAAATATAAACAATCTTACACAAAAATATATGATCAAAGAACTAAATTAATTAACCATTACATAATAACGATAATAGAATCCTAAACCGACCCCTTATGGACCTATAAGTATTTACTTCCATTCTGGATCGAGGATATGAAGTATTTTAAAGAACTATACATACCACAGATCCACAGTAAACGAACAAGGAATGAAATGTATAAATCAAAACCAGTTTACTTTTGGTAGATCCTAAGAAATTGAGTCAAGAACCTTTAGCTATCTCTATAATTAAAAATGTAATCACTTAAACAATCCTTTTTTCGATTTGCATGAGCAAATCATATCCAAATCTAAGATCCTAACAAACAATTATATTATCCATGAAGTAAATCAAGTACAGATAGAATCAAATCTATTTACATTCCCTGCCTGTATGCTAGCTATTACAACTAAAAAAACAAGCTTTTGTTTTCCCCAAGCACTAGCATTAAATCCATCATTGATGGCAGCCAAGCCTTACATAGAAATCAAAATTCTATCTATTGAATGAGTAATCGCAGACCCCACGACTCGCTTTAATATTTTCAGCCAATGATAAGTAAGGAATGAAATGGTCGTAGGTATATTAATGGTTATCATTAATTACGCATGGGCTAGACTCTTAACATTGCAATAGTATAACATCAAACTAACTACTGTATTCGTGGTCATAAGACCATCATGGCAGCCATTGATTTAAAATAAACACTATACAAGTTCAACACAAATCTAAAACGAATGTTGGAATCACACAGTCGTGAAGACTGGGTATTACTATAATAGTTAATTCACATAATAAGAAGTGGTTTTAAGACCATCTCTGATGGCTTCCACGTTTATTTAAAAATGAGTGTTAAAATAGTAAGATAATGAGAGTAAGTCCATTTAAAATGGCACCCAAATCCTATCAAGGAAATTACTAAAAAAATTACAAAAATCTAAATCGCAGTGTTGAAGCAATGGATGTAAAGTCAGTGCAAGGGAAACAGTTAGTGTTTTACAAAACACATGTATTCAAAATCAAGAACTTATCTTAAAATGATTTGTGGCTACCAATCGTAACTTCACAGATCCTATGCAACGTGACCTACAACCACAAGTTTGGTTGGTCGGTATGCTTCTTGAAACTTTAAACAAAAAAAATATTTTTAATTGAGGGTTGAGAAAAGCTTACCACAGAGTTTGGAAATGCAATCATGAAAGGAGGGGACCATTTCGCCTCCCTATCTAGTGCCTTTAAATTGTACAATTTTTTTACATTTAGAAACAAGTAAACATTTGTGAAATATTTTGAATGGAGGAAGACGTGGGATAAAACCTTACCTTGGTGTTTTACTGAGAGGGCCATGGGTCGGCTCCTCTGGAGCACCCTTATCCCTCCTCTGCTTACAAATACAAACATAAGAAACTCAGTCATTGTTTAATTCTAAATCATTACGAAAGTAAAATGCAATAGTTAAGCTTCAGTTAAAACCCTTACTTGTTAACAGCCAGTTTTGAAGGGTGAGTTTGTGGCACAAATTCTACATTAAATTCCACCAAAGGAATCGAGAATCCTAGTAACATTGCGGGGAATATACAAACATCATTTTGTTATAACTTGCGTAAACCAAGAAGAAAGACCCATATTAACTCATAAACAGAGCATAGCTCTTCAGCTCTTGTCGACCACACAAAAGACCCAATGACCCATACATTTCCACAGTAAACAAAGCAAATCTCTTTAGCTCTTGTTGAGCACACAAAATACCCAACAACCCATACATTTCCAGAGTAAACAGAGCATATCTCTTTGTCTCTTATCGGCCACACACAAAGTTCAAACAACCTGTACATTTCCACCGCGAATAGAGCAGATCTCAGTTCTTCCTTCCCACACAAACCAAGCAGGAAAAGTGATGTTTCAGACAACTTCCAAGCACATTAAACCTCTGTCCAAACCCTAGTTGCAATTGAGACATGTGGACGATGGAGAGTGTAGATCAGTATCCGTGTGGAAGGCTTGGTTGTGCTATCAACTCGCGACTAGGTCACTATTTAATTTCCAAAGTCAACCAAGGACAAAGTATACTAACTCTCGATTGACATAATCATAAATGGAAATCATTGCATACAAAACCATAAATTATAACCTGAATGCCAAGAACCTTTGCATCATTTGAACCATGTAATGTAATGCCAAACCTTTAATATGCCAAAACCATATTATATTGCAATCAAGGTATAAACCAAATATTCCAAGAAACATAACCATGGTGGATAGTAGGGTAATGCATACCACCTTACAAACCATATATTTCTTATTGCTAAAATATTATTTTAAACCTTTGCAACTTTATTATTATAATGAAGGGTAACCATATGGATGTAACATATGCCTTACAAACCTTAAGACATTACACTTAAAGGGAGGATCGCCACACACCATAGCTTAGACTATGGCAAGGCCTAAGGCCTTTCAATTTTTAACCTTTGCATCGTTTGAACCATGGCATGTAATTCCAAACATTTAATATGCCAACACCATATTATATTGCAATCCAGGTATAAACCAAATATTCCAAGAAATATAACCATGGTAGATCATAGGGCATGCCACCTTACAAACCATATATTTTTTATTGCTAAAATATTATTATAAACCTTTGCAAATTTATTATTATAATGAAGGGTCACAATATGGTTGTACCATATGCCTTATAAACCTTAAGCCATTACGCTCAAAGGGAGGATCACCACACACCATAGATTAGACTATGGCAAGGCCTAAGGCCTTTCATTTTTTTCACTTAACCAACTTATTACATAAGGGATGGGGTCAAGACTATGGATAGTCTCCCCAAGCCTTAGGCAAGTAAATCCCTCATAACAAGTAATTAATTAAAAACAAGCAAACGAAGAACATCGTGTGCATGGGAATGGATGAAGGTTCAAAAGGATCTAGCCACTGCCACAATCAACAAAACCTATCATAACAAACATGATAACTATATTAAAACTTATAGAAGTATGACATGAGGAATCTACTAGTAAGTACAGTAAATAATGCATGTAATTTTTTTTTACAATTTTTAGGTGTGTTACAAATTATTTGGGCTCAACAGCCTAATTTACCACTTATCCTAAGTATTTTGACTCAAAAATGTGTTTACATCATCGACATCTCACCATTTTCAGTTATTTGGGTCATCTCCTTCATTCGGGGAACCAAATTTGGATGATTTGCACGATTAAAGTGCCCAACTCAATCGAATGGGAGCATTTCCACCTAATTTTCAGTTAACTGGAGTAAAAAAGGGTCCCTTCTACCATATTTGACCTAATTTCACCTAATTCTCAGTTAATTGGAGACAAAAAAGTGCCCTCACCTCATTTTTGGCATTTAGTTGAATTCTGACTTAGTTAGACTAAGTGTAAAATGTCTTCGAGTCTGTTAGGGTCACTGACATTGTAGTTAAGTGGTTAATTGATGTTCCAAGTGGTGTTAATTAACCAGTAAGCCACTCTCATGCATTGAATTGGAATGACCTCTCTAGGATTCAAATTTGCTTTCCTATTCATTCCATTTCTTAGTATTCTAAATTATATACTAAGTCAATGATAATGATTTACTGTTGCAAACATTTTGCACAACTATTTTTGGCACTCATTGATGTAAAGATCCACATGCATATGTTGTAACAATTGCTAATGCTTTCTAGATCTATTGTGCTTGAATTTTATAATTCATTTTTTACTCAAAGAGGTGCAAAATAAAAGACAAAAATACAAGCAATTTAGTAGCAATAGTGTCCATAACATCAAACAATGTCTACATATTAAATGAAAAGGAAGAAAATTGATATTGAAGGAAAATATATGAAATTTGGCTTTGTAATAGATGAATGGGTCATATAAACTTTGACAACCTAGTCAAACTCAGTAAAGAACAAGTTGTGAGAGATATCCCAAAGATCACAAAGCCCTTACAATCCATTTGTAAGCATTGTCTGCCTGTAAAAAAACAATGGTAACTTTTAAAACAAAGGAATACACTACGGCAAAACCATTGGAGTTAGTCCATACTGATTTATGTGGACCCACAAGACCCAAAGGATTGAATGGTGAATGATACTTCCCACTTTCATAGATGATTTTACTCGAATGACATGGGTCTTTTTCCTTAAAAAAAATCGAAAACATTTGAGTCCTTTAAAAATTTTAAATAAGTTGTTGAAAATGAAATTGATCTAAAAATTAAATGTTTAAGATCAATTAATGGAGGAGAATATATTTCAAGTGAATTTGAGTATTTCTGTGAAAGGAATGGAATCAAAAGATAGTTTCCAGTGGTAGCCCCGTAGCATAATGGAGTCACAAAAAGAAAAGAAAAAGGACATCTTAGGAAATGGCCAGGACCATGCTAAATGATTCCAAGTTATTTCTTGTCTTCTGGACACAGGCTACTCACACTGTAGTACGCATACTAAACAGGGGACAAATCATAACAGGAAGTAACATGACACTTTATGAACTCTAGAAGGGAAGACTAGCTATTGTCAAACATTTTTTAATATTCTGAAGTAAATTCTATATAAGAAGAAATGACGAGAATCTTGGCAAATTTGATTCAAGATCTGATGAATGATTATTTATTGAATATGCTACTAGAAACAAAGCGTACAAATGTTAAAATTTAAGGTTGAAAAAGATGATAGAAAGCCTAGATCTAAGAATAGATGAAGAAATCAAATACACAAAAGTAGATGATGATGATGATGATCATATATGTGAACAACCTTCAGAAGTTCCACAATATGAATAAACAATGACATAATAACTAGACAACCTTCCTCAAGAAGAAACAAAGGAAGAAATTTGTGAAGGCTGACCGGATACAAAAACATCCTATAGGTTCATTCAAAAGAATCACTCAGAAGATATGATCATTAGTGGATAAAAATTTTGGCGTGACAACAAGAAGAAGATACTTAAATGATGGTACTAAACAAGTGCATCTCTCCCTACTGTCACATGTAGAACTAAATTGTTTCAATGAAGCCAAAACTGATGAACATTGGATCAAGGCCATGGAAGATGAATTGAATCAAATACTGAAAAATAAGAATTTGAAACTTGTTCCAAGACCCAATGAAAAAAATGTTATAGGAACTAAATGGGTTTTTAGAAACAAATTGAATAAGGAAAAGTTGTTAGAAATAGGGTAAGGTTTCTATGCAAAGGATGTGCATGAGTTGAGGGAATAGACTTTGAAGAAACCTTTTCTCCAGTAGCTCGAATGGAAGCGATTAGAATGTTTATGGCCTGTGTCTGCTCCAAGAACATCACTGTGTATCAAATGGATGTCAAATCGGCCTTCCTAAATGGAGAATAAGAAGAAGAAGTATACATAGAACAACCAGAAGGGTTCTCTCTTGAACAATAAATACTATGTCTGCAAATTAAAAAAGGCATTATATGGACTGAAACAAGCACCCAGATCCTGGTATTCAAGGTTATATAGATATCTGCGACAACAAGGACTCAAAAAGGGTCATGTAGATAGTAATTTGTACATAAAGGTTGAGGATAGAAACATGGCCATAATCAAGGTGTATGTAGATGACATTATCTTTGGAAGCAGTAACGACAGTCTTAATCAAACAATTTCCCTAAACATGCAAAAAAAAATCTAAATGTCCATGCTCGTAGAACTATCATTTTTCTTGGGACTACAAATTTCTCAACTAAAGAATCATATATCCATTTCTCAAACTAAGTTTGTGAAGGAAATGCTGAAAATATTCAACATGGAAGATTGCAAACCAGGATGTACTCCCATGATTATGGGGTGCAAATTGAGAAAAGAAGGTGAAGAAAACGAACTAGATAAAAAACTCTATCAATCAATGATTGGATGTTTATTATATGTGATGGAATCAATACCAGACATAATGTAATTTGTAGGACTAGTTGCAATATTTCAAGCCGCACCCAAAGAAACTCATGTCCAAGTGGTAAAGAGAATTTTCAGATATCTAAAAGGAACCCTAGATCTTGATTTGTGGTATTCACACAATGGAAAATGACATTGTAAACCTACACAGACACAAACTAAGCAAGAATTGTTGATGATAGAAAGAGCACAAGTGGAGAAACATTTTCCTTAGGAAAGTGTTAGTTCCATGGCTAAGTAAGAAACAATCCTCAATGTCTCTATCCACAACATAAGCATAATACATTGTGTGCAAGTCCTATGGATGAACCAAAATTTAAAATATGTTCAAATAGAGTATTGCCAACCTATACCAATCTTCTATGACAACACAAACACAAAGAGTATCTCAAAAAATCCAATAATGCATTCTAAAACCAACCATATTACCATAAAATATATGTTTGTAGGAGAATAGGTTGCTGAAAATATAGTTAAATTGGAACATGTGGATACAAAGGAACAAATTGTAGACATATTCAAAAAACCACTTCCCAATGATACTTTTGACTGTATGAGGGGGGAACTATGAATAATTTTTTCTCCACAATAATTAGTGACAAGGTATAATGAGATATTTCAATGTATCTGATGCAACAAGGGATTATTTGCGACATAACAATGGACCTGGAATCCTAGAAGCAAGACAAAGAGGATGAAATGAGCATGATGCAAGGGGGAGTCAATGAATAAGAAGAAGTCCCTTTGACATCGATGTCAAAGGGGGAGAATAAAAGACAAGGAAATAAAATGAGAACATGGAGAATTGAAACGGAAGGATGGAACTATGCAATAAAAGAGAATAAGAGAAGCAAATGTATAATCATAGGGGGGGGATTTTGTGCATAGAATAAGAGCTCATTTTCATGGGGAGCTCACGGTAACTTGGTGTTCACATCAATGACAAAGGGGGATATTTTTGAACCTTTGGATTGTCAATGATGTTGTTAGCACCCAAAATCACACCCAAAGCTTGCGGAAAGGCGGAACCTAAGGTAACAACAGAACCACTTTAGGAAAGAGAGTTTGATTCTCCGTTTCTAGAGAGGGATCTCTCACAAATACATAACAAGGCCAAATATATTGTCACGGAATGAATTTCATGGATTGGTGGTTGAAACATGGTGAAGATGTATTGGGCTATGGAGTCACAAATACCAAGAAACACATAGTAGTCTGCACATGGAATTGTTTGCAAGAGAAACGTAGCACTTCGTTCATGATCAATATGTTCGAGTCTGGTGGAAAATGAAGAATGATGACAGTCCATCAATGTAGAGCACCATAAGGATGAATTCTACACCAAATTTGGAAGAAGCATTTGGTGAATGTCTAAAACAATGGTAAGAGCATAAGAATATGAATTCCAAATCATTATGAACTAAGTCAAAGACATGAAGAAAACATAATGTAAGAAATAATAAGAAGTGCGTGCATGCAAGGAGAGGAAATTACTGACTGCAACTGATAAATACATAGGAATTCTTACATTCAAAGGCCAACATTCTGCTCTATTTCTTGTATTAAAAATGGATCAAATTACATAAGAACCAAAAATCTGTCAAGTTCCAACCAAAACCAACCCTCTCTCCCTTTGCGGGAAGTATATATATAGTGCTTTTGTCCCCCGAGACTAACCTTGAAACATGGCCAGGAGTCAGTTACAATCAGGATCATAACTTTCACAAACTATAATGTGGCATATTCACCATGGTTTACATACATAAAACAAAACAGTAAGGAGAAAATGCACATGATGGTCTTAAGTGGTAGTGCATCATATTCAATTTCAGGCTCGCCTGTCTTGAAAATGACGTCTCGGGACATTCACTAGTAGCTTGTTGCTGACTCGGCTTGAATCATTTCTCCTCTCATTGGGTCTAAAACATGTATTTTTGTTTCTGGACCATTTGTGTTCATTATGTGCTCAAAGCAACCTTTCTTCCTATGTTCATAGTTGACAAGAAGGTTTCCATTCCTTTTGTGTTAAGGTTTCCGCCTCGCCCCCCTATCTCCTGGGAAAACTATTATTCGAGGGGACTTGAGGTAGGACCGCACTATTTTTTATAGTAACAGGCCCTCAAGGAGGCTTTTCATTATTGTGCTTCTCTCCTCCTAGGAGGAGGGTTCTCCTACGAGTCATACGATGCGGTAACTACCCAACTTCATCACCACCACAGATAAAATTGGCAAGTGGAATTCATAAAGGAGGCGATGAAGACTTTGGACTTCGTCCCCTCTAGTCTGAGCATTCGCTCAGATGGATCACCTCTAGCAATGATCACCCACGAGGTTGTTGTAGTCTATTAGGATAATAAATCCCTTACCATCCCAAGGAGGTCCATGTAATGTGATGAACATCCTTGCCATGAACTCATTGGCACTGGAATACTTCTCTAATGTAATGAACATCCTTACCATGATGGTTTGAGTTCCCTCAGTGTGAAATCTTAGGAGCAGTGGGATTCCAGGATGGGACTCGCCAACCAAAAGAACACCTTGACAGGCAGATTTTTTACACAAGGAATCCATCATAGACTTCCCTTAAGACTCTCAATATTCTCAGCAGACTAGCATTCAACCACGTTAACTTCTCTTCTACATTCATTCAGTCTCTATCTCCTAATGGCTTTGAAAATGGCATTTATAAAGAGCTGAAAGGATGAACCCAAATATGACCTCGTCATCACCCTCACACACTTCATCATCGAGTAGCATGATGAAAACATGCGTGGTCATGTGGGTTTTGGATCCGGTATTCATGATGAAAATCTAGTCACACCATCCTTTTTGTTGTGATGCTATACTATTGGGTATGGGAAATACATTTGGCGTCAGTTCCCATCATTACCCATTTGGATCATGACTCATGGACTAGACACCTCGCATCCAGTTATCCTTCCTAATGATGGTATCATAATATTCCTCATTTGTTGTGGCTTCCTACTTCGTGTTGAAGCCATACTTGCCTTCTACATTTTAATCATTAGGATACTTTCCTGATTTTCATACGCTTGATGCAGCAAAATTTTGGGTTCGGGAGGGCGATCTATGTCGTGGAGCCTATTTTTCACTCGCAGATATGCTCCAATGGTGTTGGGGTATTCAATTACCTGTCACTTCATCCCTTTGCATACTTGTCCTGAAATATCACATCGACAAGGCATTTTTGGAATGAGAAGATCGTAAGCAAAACCACCTTTTTGTCATAGATCTATCCTCATGCAAATTTCACTGGGCGGGACCATTTTCATCCTTTTGATATGAATGTATTCGATCTCCATTGTCCATGTGTAAAGGGAGGGATACATTTCGTGGATCCTGGAGGCATTTTGTTCCATGCTTGCTCAATCGGTAGAGGCATTTCTAGCCGTCGATCTTTCCTTAGCTCGATCTACACCTTCAAAACTTGCATCTATATAACCCATTTCGTGGATTTAGGAACTAGAATCTCCATGAGCACTTTGATCTAGTGGAATTAATCTCCTCTGTTGATCTTCCCCTTCGTCGATCTCGACCCTCGAAATTTGCGGTTGTTCTAACTTGTTCCGCGGAAATACAAAGGTGATTTGTGCCATGCTTGTCATTTTTTTGGAACCCACTATATCCGTTGATCTGGCTCGCCTCCAAATGACCGTCATTGAAGTGCTATCCCCTTTAGTGTAGTTTTGGTTGATCTATGTATAGTATTTTTCATGCATTATTAGGATTTAATCACTCTATCTCACCCTCCCCATCATTTCTGCGCAGAACAAAAATAGTGCTAACAAGTAGCTCCAACTAGGGATGTTATCCTCCCTCTGAGGTAGCAAAGAACAACATAGACCATGTTTCAAAATCCATTGGGAAGCTCCGCAAGATTTGTTACAGCTTCCAAAAAGCTCAAAAAAAACAAAATTAAACCAATGATGGAACCAACTAAAAAACTGAGCTAACACTAAAAACTGCTTAAAAGGAAATGCTCATTATGTCAAGCTTATTCATCTCCATCTTCCTACTCTATCTACTGGACCTCTGTAATACCCCGGTTTTAACCCCGCTTGCGTTAAAGTAAATAGGATACATATGTTGTAAATAATCTTGGTGCGGAATTAAAGGCCAAGGCCCCACCATGGATTTGGTTATGTTGTGTTTCTGATTAGGAATGGTCACCCATGGTATATCGGGACATGTGGCATATATTTAATTGTGGAATCATGTAAACACACATTTTAATTAAATAACCCAACCATCTATGTTCGCCGCAGCTAAATTGAGAAGGGGCATGATTCCAAAGGATAAGGAAAAAGGGGGGGGGGATGTGGAACATTGAGTCACAAGGGAAAATTATGTGTCACCGCCTCCCTTGGTTATTTCTTTTTATTAGTTGAGGCAGTAATTGGCTGGTAGGAAGAACACTACCACGCACATGCTTGCTCTCCTCTCCACAATGTAGGGACCGTTTTGCCCACTCCCTCGGATCATGGTTGTTTGTCTTCCTCATGCAGGACGGGGGATAAAATGTTTTACCATCCATTGTGTGGGGGTTCGCCTCCTCTCTCGAGTGCTAATTGTTGGTCTGTAATTATGTTCTTTCCATCCACACAGAGAACCAACTTTTTCCTCCATGCATTGGACTGTGTATTGTTTTCATCGATCATAGCGGATCACAGTGGAAATTATTGGGATTTTTCCCACTGATTGATGGGAGCGGTTTTCCCCATGCATTGTTGACTAAGATGCCTATAATGCAACATTGGTAGAAGATCGGGGTGATCTTTCCTGTGAATCCACGCTGAGCTGTGAACGTTGGTCGTGTCTTTTAACCATTTTCTGGTCTGTGTAAGTCTCACAGAGATGGTATTGAAGATTGGTCTGCTATGGGTTCATGTGAGTGTGTTAGCTATTGTTTTCCACGAGGGCTTGACTGTGTTTTTCCTTGTAAATGCTTGAACAGTTGTTTGGCTGCTTGCATGCAGTGGATTTGTCCTCGGACTATTTTGGGTTGGTGAATGATGGCCTGAGGTGCTTGATAAACCTGGTGGGTTGAGAACCACATGGACAGAGCTATTAAGCTGGATTTCTTCTCCACAACCCCTGAAGAGCACTGGAGGGAAGATCAGGGTCTAAGGGACTACATTGCAGAGAAGGGACTAACTTCCTTTTGTTGGGTGTGTGTGGGTGTTCTAGAATCCAGGCCGGTTCTGGTGTTGGTGTCTGCAGCTCTTCAGTGAGCTCACCATATTACCATTAGCCTTTCCCATCTCCTGGATGGCCTAATAAACCCAACTCTATTGACTTGGCTGATCTGTTGTTCGCCTGATAAACCCAACCGTGTTGGCTTGGATGAACTGTGTACCCTTGTGGTGTTGTCACCCTTGGCTATGTGTAAGCCGGTTAGTTCCTTATTCCTTGGGGAATCATGCCCGGCTCGGGGGTGGCAGCATTGGTGAGAGATTTCAGAGCATGTTATCCTATGGTTGGGTGGAACGTTGCAGCGACGTAGCTGGTTGCGGAATGAGTTCTTTATAAGATAAGTAATCTTGTCTATTCTACTTCTGCAATCCTATTTACTATTAGTGATCATGATGAACATGTTGAATGCTTGTATGAATGTATGTTGCTTCCGTTGTGTATGATAAATAATCATGTATGCATGTTTTAGTTCAAAGCATTTCAGTTTGTCAGTTTTTAGTTATGTAAAACTTCAAGGGGCTCTTAGCTCGGATGGTTAACACCATGGTAGCATCCTCTTCATCGGTCGGAGGGTCAGGGATGTTACAACCTCATTGCCCAATTAAGTGACTTCTAAATTCCAATGGAGCTAGCTAAGTAAATGGTCCCATAAATCCAATTTTTCTTCATGTTGGACCAAGGAGGCCTCGTATCATTTTCAATTGCGACATCAGCCTTTTTGCATGAAATTTCAGAACTCAAAACCCGATTCCTTACAAGTGTTGCAAAGAAGGAAACATTGTGTTCCTTAATAGAACCAGGAAAATTAACTTCTAGGCCTAGAACACATAAAGAGGTATTCCATCTGCGATCTTCATTTACTCCTCGTTGATCCTCCTAGTAGAAAACACTTTCCACATAATTGGCAATAGGATCATAAAAAACATAGCAGGGTCCAGAGAACTCTGCTGCTTGATTATCATGAGAAAATCGTTCAAGAAGCAACCTCTCATATCCACAATATGATAGGTTCTTGAAGGGGTTATGTATAAATTACTTACGACAATATTCAAATGAAATATCACGACCCCCACTCCGAGTTTCTGAAACTAGGACCTCGTTCTTCGTACATGCTTCAGTAATGGCTTGGTCATTCTCCTCAACAAGACCAAGTGAACAGAACATTTCCTCTTGGAACGAAGCTTTTAAGTTTGGAGAATATGGAGCAATATTCGCTCTAGAATTCTCACTTCCTTCCCTATCCGATCCTGGACTTATGGAACCCACAGTTGTTTCCCCATGCATGGTATATGGGTAATCATCCTCATATTCATAAACTATAAGCATGTTGAAATCCTCATTGAAATTACCACGGACACAACCTGAAATAGGTTGGTTGCAATCTTTAGAAAACAAACTAGTAGAACTACCCACCTTTTCATCATCATATTGGTCTTCTTTATATTCACTGGAAAAAGGGGTAGGTTTCCAAGAGAATGTTTCTTTTTCCTCGTATGGCTCGACCGAGCTTTTTTCTTTGTCAACTTTATCATGGTAGATAGGGCCCAAGAACCCCTTTGACATCCTAAGATCCTCTTCGACCTCCAGCAAATCAGCAAACCTATTTTGCAATGTTATAGATTTTCTCTCCAAAATAAGTAAAGACAATTCAGGGGGGAAAACATATGCATAAAGCAACTTGGCAGCACCTTCTAATGGTTGAATTTCCTTTGGCATATTATAATAAAAGCTTGCAAACCTCCTATTGAAACTTGACATAGTTTCACTTCTGTTTCTCTTCATAGAATAAAATTCTGAGATATTTGGTCCCATGATCTTCTTTCACCCCAAAATTCCAAAAATGCATGAGAGAACTCCTCCAATATTGTGATGGATCCCGACCACAGATGTCTAAACTATTTTTTAACATCAAATTGCAAATATTGGGAAAATTCCCTCATACAAACATCATCATGTTCTATCTCAAAAAGGTCAAGAAAATATTCAAAAGCTTGTAAATGTTTCTCAGCTGTAAGGTCTTCAGATTCTCCGTCAAACTTAGGAAGGTATTTGTAGTGTTTTGTAGGGAAATCATGAAGGATATGAGGAAAGAGAAGAGGTGTATATCGACTTTGGGTATTAGATTCAATGGAGTATTGTGTAAAATACATGCCCTCAGATATGGCACCGTGAGGTCCACCAGGGTGCCTCTTAATGTCATGGATTTCAGGCGAAAGGTCTTGATTAAAATCGGATCAGAGGACGAAGAGACACTCTCAGTTTGCAACAAATGATATACAGGAGTGAACTCAAAACTTTGCTTGAGGTGAAATAAGCCATGATGGATTACTTTAACAAACTTAGGAAAAGAGAAGGAAATATTTACAAGAAAATCCAAGATGTTTTGGGGAAAGGTGAATCAGGATTTTCTTGTAAATATTTCCTTCTCTTGTAAAAATGATTTAATTAATGTCAAATATGGGTAACTATGGGTTTATCATTCTAACACTTTGAATGTAAGAATTCCTATATATTTCTTAGTTGTAGTCTGTAAGTTCCTCTCCTTGCGTGCATGTACTTCCTATTATTTCTTACATTATGTTTTCTTCATGTCTTTGACTTAGTGTATAATGGTTAAGAATTCATATTCTTATGCTCCGACCATTGTTTTAGGTATTCACCAAATGCTTCTTCGAAATTCGGTGTAGAATTCATCCTTGCGGTGCTCTACATTGATGGGCTGTCATCGTTCTTCATTTTCCACTAGACCCGAACATATTGATCATGACCGAAGTGATACCTTACTCTTGCAAACAATTCCCTATGCATACTACTATGTGTTTCTTTGTATTTGTGACTCCATAGCCTAATACATCTTCACCATGTTTCAACCACCAATCCATGAAATTTATTTCATGACAATATACCTGGCCTTGTTATGTATTTATGAGAGATCCCTCTCTGGAAATAGAGAAGCCACCTCCCTTTCCTAAAGAGGTTCTGCTGTTACCTTGAGGTCCACCTTTATGCAACCTTTGGGTGTGATTCTGGGTGCTAACAAACTGGCACCATTGCCGGGTCGAAATTTAAAATCATCCTTGGGAAAAACAACAAAGGATTCTAAGGTTAAAGGGTTTATGTGGGAAATCGGGAACCCCTACATGAGTAAGGTTGTATCATTTTCCATGGCGACTCCACTTAAAATATTCTATAAAATGACTCCACTGGGGAGATCGACGGCCAAAAGGACCCGCACGAAGTGGAGGGTTCAAATCCCTCCCGAAACTATGGATGATAGTGCTGCAAATCAGGTCTTTCATTTGAATGTTGTTTCTGCACTTTCCCTCTTTACAGTGCTCCATTTTAACTTGTGTGCAAACAAAAGAACTCGGTTTGGCTTTCCACGACTTCCTGTTTGCTCGACTCCACAAGGTAACAACACAACTATTTTTCCTTACATTTTATTGGCACTGTTTCAATTATTATTTTGTGAAATAAAAGTAACTAATAGAACTCAGTTTTCTTCTCCATGCGCAGGCTCTCCAGGCCCAAGTTTGAAGCTGTAGAGTTCTACTCACTGTCTTCAGTAAGGGTGTTTTCCTTGGTAAGCCTCGGTGAGACCTGGGGTTTTTCCTACACATAAATTATGGTGGAAAGATGATAGCACCATTGTGTGTGGTGGTTGATGGCTCAGCTATGGTTATTAGTTATGTTTTTGTTCTTTTACTTTGCGAGTTTTAAGAGCCCTCATGGCTATTTGTATTGAATGGATATGGATTTCACAGCCACGACTTCATGATTTTGGTTTTGAGCCTTCTCAGCCTTAAATGAAACATATGATGATAATTTTTGAACTTTGGCTTTAAGCTGTGACTTTAATTGTCAGGCCACTTGGTGGTTTCTTGAAGATTTGATTAGGGTTTTAACAGAAGCCTTTGAATGGTTGTAATTATAGAAACTCTCTTGATATGAGAAGGAATCTCGTAGCCGTGAACAGATAGATGTTTTAAATTCTATTTTGTGAGTTCTGTATAACTTGAGAAATAGTTTTTGAATAGGCTTTTAAGCCTTGATAGTTAAATGAAAAAGGTCGCAGGTCTAACTATGTCTATTTAATTTGCTTTTAAAATACTTTAAAAAAATTTACAGCTTACAGCTGTGTTGACGGGCATATATGACTATGCACGTAACGGGGAAGACAACCCAGACCGGGATCCTTAGAGTAGGTTCCAAGCTGTTTGGAATGGTTGTTTTTGACAGGTTTAAAGGCTCTGTTAGCCTGAAAGTCTAATTGTTAAAACTAACGCTACTGATTGTTAGACTAACCTATACCTATGACTACAAAGGTTAATTATATAGTACAAGAGAAAACTGTTAGATTCGATCTACTTAAGTAGTTAATTCCAAATACAGAAGTAAGAAACTAAATATTAACAGAGTTGTTTTTCTACAGATACATGTTATATACACTAGTACATTAATTACAAGAAATAATCTGAATGTAATACATATATAAAGATTTGATCCAAATAGATTTTTTTTTAAATAATATAATTAACAAAAACAAAAATACATTAAACTAATCTAAGTCCTATCCTAATCGGGAGCAATGCGAATTTAAAACTGAAATCAGATCTGTTAACAGGACTATCAATAACCTTGAAAATCTTCGAAATAAATTTAGAAATCACCAAGATCATGCAATAGACGTATAAAACATGTACGTAACAATGTCAGTCATCAATTTACGACATAGCTTTTATTAACAGAACGATATTCAGCATAAGTCAATAGCCAAAACATGATATATTTGCACAATTTCATAAAAGAGATTATGACAAACATGCATAATATAGAAAAACAATAACAAGACCAGGGATAGCATACACATGTGCTGAGCATAAAACTATAAACATATATGTAATTTATCACCATTTTAAAGATTGTATCTGTCGACAGAAAGCTGTCTCCAGCTACAAAAGATCAAACCGCAGTCTTGTTATCTCTGTTCCCCCAAAACTATCAACCCCACTGGCAGCGTCTCATCAGATCTGGAAGATAAATCTCTCCTAGCACTTTTGAGCACTCCCAATTCTTTCAGCAATCAGGCATTGATATCCTCTTGAAGAAATAATTCTTCAAACAGAGCTCCTCCCTGGCAGCATGGTTTCTAGAGCTTTCAAAAGAGAAATCTTTTAAGCTATAGAAGCTCCTCCCCCCCTTCAACAATCAAATTCTTCTCTGCTTAAATAATCAACGATCAGAAGAAATGAAACCAAATTAAGCTCTACACAGGCGAATTTCTAGAAAGACCCATTTCTTTGCCAGCCGCAACTGCAAAAATGATGCTCAAAGGATCCCCGAAATCTCCTAGAATCCATCATTTTCTGGTGAAATCCACCTGAGTAAAGCTAAATGGGTCCGTTCTGAAGAAAACCCATGTGGAGGATTTTTTAGATCTTCCTTCATTTGCTCACAATGTAGCCTGGAAAAATGCCTGTTATTTGAGAACGCGTTTTCTGTTACTTAGCTGAGAACGAAATTCGTCTCCCAGCAATTTCATTCATTTTCTCTTTGGAATGAAGATAATCGCCTCGAATCTCTTCAACCACCTTCTATCTGGATTATTCATCGCAGCAAACTTGAACTTCAAGAGATAACGTAACTGTCTACTCCTTATTTTATGAACCTGCATAAAAATGATCCAATCGCTCACACAAAGAGAGGAAAGACTTGTAAAAATAATTTAATAGAAATAAAATCATCTCCCTTTCCCTCATTTTCATGAGATTTGTTTGTAAAATATTTACAACATAATCGATCGTGGCATCCAGAATTGATCTACCTCTATCATTTTTTTAACAGAAATATATTTTTATCACCTAAAACCAGCGCAATCAGATGGAGAATATCACTGTGATCCCTTCAGATTTCTGAAACCTCTTCGTTGATCAGCATGCAGCGTAAATAGGGTTTATGTCTTCATTGCTCGCTAACGAAATCGAAATTTTACGGCAGAAAATATGGCAATATCTTCCTTCCTCAAACTTAGTGATTTTGATTAATGGCATTATTACGAGGTGATTCTCATTAAAATTTTGAAGATATCACTGCAATCAAATAGCTTGGTAACTATTTCTAACGTTCAGTTAGCAAGATTGTCTTCTAACGCTGTTGATCAGGTGAAAATGATCTCAATGCGTTGGCACGAATCCAGTTGTAAATTTTTTGTTTTTTAAAACAAACATAACTAAATGTGAGAACATAATTTCGATCCACACGTGGCGTTGAACTCCATAAATCAAATTGGGTTTATTCTTTTCAGTTATTGCACGTCAAAGGTTTTGATGATATTCATCTTTTGTGACAAATGGAATGATCTACTTTGAACTAAGAATGAAGCATTTTGATGTTGCAATTTCATGTCCTGACAGACTTAAGTTGAAATAATCCAAGCGCCAATCGCCATTCTATTTTTTAAACGTTGAATTAATCATGATTTTCCTTTGGTAACGAATATGTAACTTCTTTATTATATGGCTATTTTTAAAATATGAAAAACAAATCCCATAACCCATAGTATTAACTTGGACCTTTACATGCAATAATAAAGATGACCTATGAAGCCCATCATAAAGATCAAGATCAAATAATGAGGTTGTGTTATGCGTAATTCGTAGATTAGATGAAAAGCCTTAAGAAAAATAATTCGAATGAACTTTGGTAAAATGCCAAAAATATAATAATCAACCTTAAACCTTATCAATATTCACAATAACAAAATCACATAATAAAATCAAATGATAAATATTTGGATAAGATTTCAAGATTAAGTTATGAAAAATGATTAACACTAATCACTTGATTTTCAATGCAAATGCACTCAAAATGATAATTTCAAAGTAGTGATTTTGTCAACTAATCCATAGTTCACAAAGGTTTCTTTTAAAAACATTGAATTTCATGTTTCAGTAGCTGCTAGAATGTCACCATTTTAGTAGCTGTCAATTCTTTAGTTTTGTTATATGAAATTCAAACATTTCATCAAAACAAAATACAATTTTGTTTGATGAAATAATGTTTTTTAAAGGCTGTTGAGTAGGGGCACAACAAGCTGAAATTTATAGTATCGTTGTTGGGTTTACATTTATGTAAAATTTTGTTTATGAGCTATTCTTATTATTATTCAGCTTATCGATGTTTAGTGTTTGCTTGATCAGTAAGAAAATAGTGTCTTATTTAAAAGAAAAGAAAAGAGATTTGAAGATTCTTGCTAAAGAATAATTTGATAGCAGTAAAATGAATCATGCTGCAATAATATTTGAGAATAGGACTGATATTGATAATACTAAATAATTATATTCCTTTCCTAAAATTTTCTAGAATAGTTTGTGCTAGATTTTGATATTATAAGTTTTTACTTTATTCTGTTGTGAAAAAATATCTTTTGTAAACCCTAAATATTCTTAATGGTTTACAGAGTTAGTGGTTTTATTTTTAGTAAACCTAGTTTACATGCTTTTGTTATAACTAAGTTAACTAGATAACTATTTTTTTTTAAATTTACTATTTTAAATAGTTAACCTAGTTTTAAAAATAATTACCGATCCTATATTATTTATTTATGTTTACCTATTGGATTTATAAAATGTACTTTACTAGTTTTGACTATGTAAATATTATGCATATTAGTATATACTATCTAAATTTGTTTTTCTACCTGTACTTAGATAATTTAAATTCTTTCAAAAAATAATACAAATACGACTAAAGTTCTGTGACTAAATTACACAAAATCCTGTGGAAGTAATCATTTGCATCTGCATTCAAGTTTACTTGAATCTACTTATTTGAATTAAATATACCTGTTGTACTAGAGTACTGCCTTGCAAGAAGCATGAAAAAATACACTTTAGGTAATTTTCCTATCTGATGAATTTAACTCAGCAATGTTTCTATTGATTTACCCTAATCTAACTAGTTAATAACTTCCACATCATAAATAACTTTTCCTAATTATCCCTAACAGTAATAAGAAAAAACTCTCAAACTTTTCTTACGCAGTAAATAAAATAATAACCGAACTTAAACAAGTAGAACCTTTTGAATAGATGAGGTGAAAATAGCTTAAGGAGGTTGTTCCTCCCAACCAACTCCTGAATAAGGGCTAAACAACACTTCTCAAGATCCCCGAGCTTGTCTCCTAATCCTCCTGGTAGAGTACTGGGTGAGAGATGTAGTCTTGAGATCCTCTACAACTCCACTGAGTGTTTAGTAGTAACTCAGTTCTTCGTATAGCAGTAAGAACTTCAGCTTAGAATAGCTGCACAAGTTTAGTCTTCAACACTTATCCCCTCAAACTTACTTCAGCTAGTTCCCTTCATCGAATTCACATGTGCACTTCATTCACTCATAATGATCACAAATACAGAATAACTAGCCTCAGCTATCTTCAATAGGAATTTTTATTAGCATGCCTAGGTCTTTTGGGTCAATTTTTACTTAATGAGACACTTGCTCTTGTTCCACTTTCTTAGGGAATCATGACCACAAATATAGGGAAGTTTCCACCTGCAACAACTAGAATTAGTTTGAGGATGCTGCCACATTTCAATCTACTCTCAACCCACTCTCCTCCACCAAGTGACCAGTAAACACTCATTTAATAGCTTCCCTAAGCTGTTGTCTCATCTTTTATTTATTTATTAATAAAACATTTTGCAATACATTTAATTATCCTTTACCCCACTTGGTCACTAATTACAAACTTTAACATAAAATATGACATAATGTTCCTCATTAACATAAAATATAACATAATGTTCCTCATTAACATAAAATTGTTTTGCAAATTGGGGCATGTGACATACACACCCCCTTAATTTATAACATCGTCCTCGATGTTATTTATTCCTCGTCCTCAGAATTTCCCTGGAATAGAATTGGATATGCATCCTGCATATGACTTTCCAATTCTCAGGTGGCTTCTTATGGACTAAATTTGCTCGCATTGCACCTTCAACTAACCAATGGTGCGATTTCGAAGCATCCCTCCTTTTGAGGATACAATCCGGTTCCACCAGAAAATCTCCTTCGGGTTCCAGTTAATAACATGAGTAGCATCATATACATATTTTTTTAATACAGATATATGAAAAACATTGTGAACCTTTAAATTTGGTTGTAAAGCTAATTGATATGCTATCTGTCCTATCCTCAACAGTATTTCAAAAGGTCCACAATATCGGGGTGCTAACTTAGCACAACTACCTAGCCTCATAGAACTCTTTTTAGGTCTCACCTTAATAAAAACATGTTCACCTACCTGGAACTCCTTTGGAGTTCGTTTAAGATCTACTTGACTTTTCTGTCAATCTTGCGCAACTTTCAAGTTACCTTGTACCTTTTTTACAATTAACTCCATCTCTTTTAATAATTCAAGTCCTAATACTAGTTTGTCAACTGTATTACTCCATGAGATGGGGGTATTGCACTTCCGGCCATACAAAATTTCAAAAGGAATATATCTTCCTGAGGCTTGATAGTGATTATTGTAAGAAAATTCTACTAGGTGTAAATAATCTTCCCTTTTACTTGGTTGTTCTTTTACATACATTCTGAGCAGATCCTCCAATACCTGATTTACTCTTTCAGTCTATCCGTCTGTTTGAGGATGAAAAGAGTTACTGAAGTTTAATGTAGTATTTAATCCTTTAAACAAAAACTTCCAAAAGTTGCCCATAAACTTAGGGTCTCTGTCTGAAAGTATTACTTTCGGTATTCCATGTAACTGAAAAAATTGTTTTAAGAAAATATTAGCAATATTTACAGCTTTATAAGTAGTTCTTACCGGTATAAAATGAGTTTCCCTACTTAATTTATCAACCACTACCATTATTGAGTCATTTAAGTTTTGATTTCTAGGCAATCCTATGATAAAATCAAGGCTAGTTATCTCCCACTTCCAGCTAGGAATAGGTAATGGCTAAAGTAACCTAGCTGGATGTTGATGTTCAATTTTTACTTGGTGATATTCAAAGTAGTTAGCAATGTATTCTACCAATTCATTTTTCATGTTTGGCCAAAAATAATCCTTTCTTAGCATAGTTATAGTTTTCTGATAACTTGGTTGCCCTAATTAAGGAGTTTTATGAATTTTGTTTAAAATCAACAACTTAATCTTAGGTACATTAGGTATGTATAGTCTATCTTTATATAATAATAATCCTTTTTCGTTCAAACTATACCCTGTACTTAAACTTTCAATTACATTTTCTCTTACCCTTGCTTGTAATTTCTGATCATTTTCATCTAGTTCTATTCCTTCTTCTAGCCGTTCTTCTAAATCTGTTTTATAGGTGTTGATTGTTGCTATAAAATTCAGTTTTGCATTTATGATTAATGCATTAGCAACCTTATTTTCTTTTCCTTTAATATGTTGGATTTCAAAATCGTATTCGCTAAGGAAAGCTATCCATATAGCTTTCCTAGCATTTAAGTTAGGTTGATCCAACATATATTTTAACCCTTTATTATCAATCATGATATAAAATTTCTTCTAATTAAATGATGACGCCACATTTTTAAGGAATGTATGATAGTAGCTAACTCTAAGTCATAGCTCGCATAATTTTTCTCATGAATCTTCAGCTTTCTAGACTCATAAGCAATGACGTGTCCTTCTTGAGTTAAATCTCCACCTAAACCGTCATTGCATGCGTCAGTACATACTACAAAATCTTTATTAGGGTCAGCAATTCTTAAGATTGGTGCAGTGGTTAATAACGTTTTTAACTTTTTAAAACTATCTTCAAACTTCTGACTCCACTCGAATTTATTCCCTTTCTTTTGTAAAGAAGTTATGGGATTTGTAATTCTTGAAAACCCTTCGATAAATCTTCGATAATAACCAGTAATCCCCATGAATGATCGTACGTCAGTTACGTCTTTGGTGATTAATGATCATACGTCAGTCCCGAAATATTTGCTAGGACACGCAGTTGGTGATTGGTGAGTAAGTTTGTTGAATTTATGTTACAATAAAACCATGTCCAAACCCTAAATTCGCATTGTTATTTGGTTTATTTTCCATTGAGGGTGGTCGAGCTGTGAGCTCGTGGCTGCCATGGTTGTTGTCGAACCTCCATTAAAATGTACTCGGCCCTTGTGAGCCTTAATGATATGTGTAGAAGGTTGAGTAATAAGTTTACTTTCCAAAGTGAGGTGGTTTTTAACTGTGTAGAGGATAAGAAGGTTTGGGTTGTATTTTCCTTCATTTCGCTGTGAGAGTTGAATCATTGTGTGAATGTTAATGACTATAACCAGTGTGAAAGAGTGTTTGGTTCTTGTTTACTGCTGGTTTTTGTGTCAATGGTTTGAAAATTCCTCGTTGTGGCTAAGGATTTTCATTTGAATTTTGTTTTTGCACTTTCCCTCTATATAGTGCTTCATTTTAACTTGTGTGCAAATAAAAGAAATTGGTTTGGATTTCCACGGTTCCCGGTTGCTCGACTGCACAAGGTAAGAGCGCAATTGTTTTTCCTTAATTTATTGGCATAATTTCAATTATTATTTTGTGAAATAAAAGTAACTAATAGAACTCAGTTTTTTTCTCCCTGCGTAGGCTCTCCAAGCCCGAGTTTGAAGCAGCAGAGTTCTACCCACTGTCTTCAGCAAGGGTGTTCCCCTGGTAAGCCTTGATGACACCTGGGGTTTTTCCTGCACATAAAGTATGGTGGAAAGATGATAGCACAGCCGTGTGTGGTGGTTGATGGCTTAGCCATGGTTATTAGTTATGTTATTGTTCTTTTACATTGCGAGTTTTAAAAGCCCTCGTGGCTATTTGTATTGAATGGATATGACTTTCACAACTGCGACTTCATGATTTGGTTTTGAGCCTTCTCGGCCTTAAATGAAATAGATGATGATAATTTTTAAACTTTGGCTTTAAGCCGTGAATTTACTTGTCAGGCCACTCGGTTGTTTCTTAAATATTTGATTAGGGTTTTTACAGAAGATTGAATGGTTGTAGTTATAGAAACTCTCTTGATTTGAGAAGGGATCTCGTAGTCGTGAACAGATAGATGTTTTAAATTTGATTTTGTGAGTTCTATATAACTTGAGAAATAGTTTTTGAATGGGCTTTTAAGCCTTAACAGTTAAATGAAAAAAGCCGCAGGCCTAACTATGTATGTTTAGTTTGCTTTTAAAATACTTAAGAAATTTTTACATCTTACAGCTGAAATTTATAGTATTGTTGTTGGGTTTACATTTATGTAAAATTTTGTTTATGAGCTATTCTTATTATTATTCAGCTTTTCTTTCTTATTTAAAAGAAAAGAAAAGAGATTTGAAGATTCTTGGTAAAGAATAATTTGATAGCAGTAAAATGAATAACCTTGCAATGATATTTGAGAATAAGACTGAGATTGATAACATTAAATAATTATATTCCTTTTCTGAAATTTACTGGAATAATCTGTGCTAGGTTTTGATATTATAAGTTTTTACTTTATTCTGTTGTGAAAACAGATCTTTTGTAAACCCTAAATATTCTTAATGGTTTACAGAGTTAACGTTTTTATTTTTAGTAAACCTAGTTTACATGCTTTTGTTATAACTAAGTTAACTAGATAGCTATTTTTTTTTAATTTACTATTTTAAATAGTTAACCTAGTTTTTAAAATAATTACTGATCCTATATTATTTATTTATATTTACCTATTGGATTTATAAAATGTACTTTAATAGTTTTTGACTATGTAAATATTATGCATATTAGTATATACTATCTAAATTTTTTTTCTACCTGTACTTAGATAATTTAAATTCTTTCAAAAGATAATACAAATACGACTGAAGTTCTGTGACTAACTTACACAAAATCATGTGGAAGTAATCATTTGCATCTGCATTCAAGTTTATTTGAATCTAATTATCTGAATTAAATATACCTATTGTACTAGAGTACTTCCTTCCAAGAGGCGTGGAAAAATATAGTTTAGGTAATTTTCCTATCTTATCAATTTAACTCAGCAATGTTTCTTCTAATTTACCCTAATCTAACTAGTTACTAACTTCCAAAGCATAAATAACTTTTCCTAATTATCCCTAACAGTAATAGGACAAAACTCTTAAACTTTTATGATGCAGTAAATAAAATAATAACTGAACTTAAACAAGTAGAACCTTTCAAATAGATGAGGTGACAACAGCTTAAGGAGGTTGTTCCTCCCAACCAACTCCTGAAGAAGATTTGAACAACAGTTCTTAAGACCCCCGAGCTTGTCTCCTGATCCTCCTAGTAGAGTACTGGGTGAGAGATGTAGTCTTGAGATCCTCTGCAACTCCACTGAGTGTTCAATAGTAACTCAGTCCTACTTACAGCAGTAAGAACTTCAGCTTAGATTAGTTGCACAAGTTCAGTCTTCAACACTTATCCCCTCAAACTTAATTCAGCTAGTCCCCTCCATTGAATTCACATGTGCACTTCATTCACTCAAAATGATCACAAATCCAGAATGAGCAGCCTCAGTTGTCTTCAATGGGAAGTTTTATTAGCATTCCTAGGTATTTTGGGTCAGTTTTTACCTAATGAGCCACCTGGTCCTGTTCCACTTTCTTGGGGAATCATGACCACAAATATAGGGAAGTTTCCACTTGCAACAACTAGAAGTAGTTTGAGGATGCTGCCACATGTTAATCTGCTATCAACCCAGTCTCCTCCACCAAGTGACTAGTAAACACTCATTTAACAACTTCCCTAAGCTGTTGTCTCATCTTTTATTTATTTATTAATAAAATATTCTGCAATACATTAAATTATCCTTAACCCCACTTGGTCATTAATTACAAACTTTAACATAAAATATAACATAATGTTCCTCAATAGCATAAAATTGTTTTGCAAATTGGGGCATGTGACAGGCAGGACCACACTATTTTTAACAGTAACAGGTCCTCGAGGAGGCTTCTCATTCTTGTGCTTCTATCCTCCTAAGAGGAGGGTCCTCTTATAGGTCATATAGCATGGTACCTACTCGGATTCATCACCACCCCAGATAAAATTGGCAAGTGGAATTCACAAAGGTGGTGATGAAGACTTTGGACTTCCTCCCCTCCAATCTAAGCATTCACCCAAACGGATCACCTCTAGCAGTGGTTGCCACGTGCTGAGATTATGAATATAATGACCGCGTCTGGAGGTTCTGGAGGGATTCCCATTGGACAAGCAATTCCAAGAACAACACCACGAGGGTGTTGTAGTTTATTAGGATAGTAATTCCCTCACCAGACCCAGGAGTTCCATCTAATGTGATGAACATCCTTTCCATGACCTCGCTGGCACCAAAAGGCTTCTCTAATGTAATGAACGTCCTTACCATGATGGTTCAAGTTCCCTCAGCGTGAAAGCTTAGGAATAGTGGGATTACAGGCCGAGACTCACCAACCAAAAGAACACCTTGAAAAAAATATTTTTTACACAAAGAAGCCATCACAGAATTCCCTTAAGACTCTCAATATTCTTAGCAAACTATCATTCAACCAACTTAACTTGTCTTCTACATTCATTAAGTCTTTGTCTCCCAATGGCTATGAAAATTGTGTTTATAAAGAGCTGGAAGGTCGAACCCAAAGATGACCCCGTCAGTACCCTCGCACACTTCGTCATCGAGTAGCATGATGACAACACATGTGCTCACGTGGGTTTTGGATCCGGTCTTCATGCTGAAAATCCAGTCATGTTGTCCTTTTTGCTGTGATGCTATACTACTGGCTACGGGAATGACCTTTGGTGTCAGTTCCCATCAATACCCATTTGGCTCATGACACATGGACTAGACACCTCACATCCAATTATCCTTCCTAACGATGGTATCAGAATATTCCTTGTTCACTATGTCTTACCACTTCATGTGGAATCCATACCTATCTTCTACATTTCAATCATTAGGATACTTTCCTGATTTTCATACGCTTTATACAACAAAATTTTGGGTTCGAGAGGGCGATCTATTTCGTCGAGCCGATTTTTCACTCGCGGATATGTTCAAATGGCATTGGGGTATTCGATTACCTATCACTTCGGACCTTTGCAGACTTTTCTCGAAATATCACATCAACGGGGCCTTTTTGGAATGAGAAGACTATAAGAAAAAACACATTTTGTCACAGATCTATCATCCTACAACTTTTGCTGGATGGATTTCGATCTGAATGTCTTTGATCTCCATAGTCCATGTGTAAAGGGAGGGCTACATTTCGCGGATCCTGGAGGTGTTTTGTTCTGTACTTATTCAATCAGTGGAGGCACTTCTAGTCATGGATCTTTCCTCGCCTCGATCTACATCATCAAAACTTAATCTATCTAACCCATTTCGTGGATTTAGGAACTAGAATCTCCACGAGCACTTTGATCTAGCAAAATTAATCTCCTCTATTGATATGCCTTTTCGTCAATCTCACTCTCAAAAGCTGCAGTCATTCTAACTTGTTCCAAGGAAATACAAAGGTGATTTGGGCTGCGCTTGTCATATTTGCGGAACCCACTATATCCATTGATCTATATTGCCTCTAGATCACCACCATTGAAGCGATATCCCCTTTAGTGCATTTTTGGCCGATATGCATATAGTATTTCTCACGCATTATTAGGATTTGGTCGCTCTGTCTCACCCTCCCCACCATTTCTACGCAGAACAAAAACAATGCTAACAAGTGGCTCCAGATAGGGATTCTATCTTCCCTATGAGGTAGCAAATGACAATGTAGACCAGGTTCCAAAATCCATTGGGCATCTCCCCAAGCATTGCATCAACTTCCAAAATGCTCCAAAAACCAAAATTAAACCAACGATGGAACCAACTGAAAAACTGAGTTGACACTAAAAACTTCTTAAAAGGAAATGCTCATTATGTCTAGACTATTCATCTCTATCTACCTACTCTATTTACTGGACCTCATCGCCCAGTCAAGTGATTTTTGAATTCCAATGGAGCCAACCAAGTAAATGGTCCCATAAATCCAATTTCTCTTCATGTTGGACCAAAAATAGAACTGAAAGACTTAGTGGCACAGGATTAAAATAAATAAATTGATCTTTACAATAAATATATAGCTAGTCTTTACCATTCCCTATCCCTTCCATGTATTCTACTACTGGATCCTAAAACCCCTGACGACTGCTGAATTCTTCAGTCATTTGTTTGACATGACAAAAATGTTCCAACTGCCACTCTTCCAGCACCATGCAGAGGTGACGCTCAAGAAAACTTTGTGAGGGGAGCCTCAGATCATTTTCAACTGCAACATCAACCTTTCTACGTGAAATTTCATAACTCAAAATGGATTCCTTACAAGTGTTGTAAAGAGGGAAGCATTGCATTCCTCACTAGAACCGGGAAAAGTAACTTCTAGGCCTAAAAAACATAAAGAGGTATTCCATCCGGGATCTTCATCTACTCCTCAGTAATCCTCCTGGTCGAAAAATATTTCCACATAATTGGCGATAGGAGCATGAAAAACACATCAGGTTCGAGAGAACTCTGCCTCCTGATTATCCTGAGAAATCCATTCAGGAAGTAACCTCTCCTATCCACAGTATGATAGGTTCTTGAAGGGGTTATGTACATAGTACTTACGACAATATTCAAATGAAATATCATGACCCCCACTGCAAATTTTTGAAACTAGGACCTCATTTTGCATGCATGCTTTGGCAATCATTTGGTCATTCTCCTCAACAAGACCAAGTGAACAGAACACTTCCTCCCAGCATAAAGTTTTTATGTTTGAATAATATGGAGCAGAATTCGCTATAGATTTCTCACTTCCTTCCATATCCAGTCCTGGACTTGTGGAACCCACAGTTATTTCCCCAGGCATGGTATCTAGGTAATCATCCTCATATTCATCAAATATAGACATGTCGAAATCCTCATTGAAATTACCATGGACACAACCTACAACAAGCTGGTTGCAATATTCAGAAAACAAACTAGAAGAACCTCCCACCTTTTCATCATCATACTGGTATTCTTTTTGTTCACTGGAACAAGGCGTAGGTTTCCAAGAGAATGTTTCTTTTGCCTCGTACAACTCCACTGGGCTTGTTTCTCTGTCCACTTGATCATTGTAGTTAGGGCCTAGGAACCCCTTTCACATCCTAAGATTCTCTTCGACCTCTAGTGAATCAACAAACATATTCTGCAATGTTATTGATTTTCTCTCCAAAAGAATTAAAGACAATTCAGGGGAAAAAACAGATGCATAAAGCAACTTGGCAGCACCTTCTAACAGTTGAATTTTCTTTTGGCATATTATAATAAAATCTTGAAAACCTCCTATTGAAACTTGACATAGTTTCATTGCCATGTCTCTTCATAGAATAAAATTCCGAGAGTATTTAGTCCCATGATATTCTTTCACCAAAATGCCAAAAATGCACGAGAGAACTCATCCCATGTAGTGATGGAACCCGACCGCAGATGTCTAAACAATTTTTTAACATGGCCTTGCAAATATTGGGAAGAGGCCCTCATACAAACATCATCAAGTTCTATCTCAAAAACATCAAGGAAATATTCAAAAGCTTGTAAATTTTTCTCAGCTGTAAGGTCTTCAGATTCTCTGTCAAGCTTAGGAAGGTATTTGTAGTGTTTTGTAGACAAATCATGAAGGATCTGAGGCAAGCGAAGAGGCATATATGGGATTTAGGTATTAGATGCAACGAAGTCTTGTGGAAAATACCTGCCCTCGGATAAGGAATCATGAGATCCATTAGGATGCCTCTTAATGTCAGGGATTTCAGGCGAAAAATCTTGATTAAAATAGGATACACAGGAGGAAGATACACTCTCAGTTTGTATGGAAAGATATACAAGAGTGAACTCAAAACTTTGCTTGGGGTGAAATAAGCCATGATGGATTACTTTAACAAACTTAGGAAAAGAGAAGGAAATATTTATAAGAAAAGCCAAGATGTTTTGGAGAAAGCTAAATCTTAAGTACCTTGTCTTTTCCTCAAGCCTACCCATGCCTTATCGTGAATCCACGGAGCCTACCAATGCCCTTCGGAGACTTGATTTTCTAGATCACGACATTAGGGGAAATGTCGCAGCATTTAAGCCACGGGTTTTTGGCAAGGTAGATTGACCAGTTGAAATATTTATTGTCTTCTTGATGTCTGATTTTTGTTCACCATCGACAGCTTGATTTATAGCACTATCATCCATAGTTTTGAGAGGATTTGAACCCTCCACTTTGTGTCAATCCTTCTGGTAGCCGATCTCCCCAATGGAGTCAGTTTCTAGAATATTTTAAGTGGAGTTTCCAGAGAAAATGATACAACCTTCCTCATGTAGGGGTTAGAATCATTTGTCATTTTTCCTAGGGATGATTTTCAATTTCATCCCCGTCAACGGAACCAATTTATTAGCACCCAGAATCGTGGCCAAAGGTTGTGGAAAGGCGAACCTCGAGGTAACAATAAAATCACTTTAGGAAAGGGAGCTGGCTACTCCACTTCTATAGAGGTATCTCTCACAAATTCATAACAAGGCCAGATCTATTGTCATGGAATGAATTTTAGGGATTGGTGGTTGAAACACAGTGAAGATGTATTGGGCTATGGAGTCACAAATACCAAGAAACACGGAGCAGTATACATAGGGAATTGTCCAAAAGAGCAAGGTAGCACTTTGGTCATAGTCAATATGTTTGGGTCTAGTGGAAAATAAAGAACGATGACAATCCATCAATGTATACCACCACAAGGATGAATTCTACATCAAATTTGGAAGAAGATTTTGGTGAATGTCTAAACAATGGTTAGATCATAAGAATATGAATTTCGAACCATTATACACTATGTCAAAGACATGAAGAAAATAAAAATTTAAGAAATAACAGGAAGTACATGCATGCAAGGAGAGTAAATTACATACTATAACTAAGAAATACACAAGAATTCTTACATTCAAAGGCCAGCATTTGGCTTTGTTTCTTGTATTAAAAATGGATCAAATTACATAAGAACCAAAAATCTCTCAGGTTTTGATCAAAACCAACACTTTATCCCTATGTGGGGAGTATCTTTATAGTGCTTCTAGCACCCGAGACTAACCTCAAAACAGGGCGAGGATTCAGTTACAGTCACGCTCAAAACTTTAACAAACTAGAATGTGGCATATTGACCACGGTTTACATACATAAAACAAAATAGTCATGAAGAAAACATGCATGTTGGTCTTAAGAGATAGTGCACCATCTTCAGTTTCAGGCTCTCTTGTCTTGAAAACGACGGATCAGGACATTCTCCGGTGTTTTGTTGTTGACTCAGCTTGAATAATTTCTCCTACTGTTGGGTATGTAATGTGTCTTTTCTATTCTAGGCCATTTTTGTTCATTCTGTGATGAAATACACCTTTCTACATGTGTTCATAGCTAACAAGAAGGTTTGTGTTCCTTCTGTGTTCATCTTTCTGCCTCGCCCCCCTATCTCTTGGGAACACTATTATTCGAGGGGACTTGAGGCAGGACCTCATTGTTTTTTAAAGTAACAGGTCCTCAAGGAGGCTTGCCATTCTTGTGCTTATCTCCTCCTAGGAGGAGGGTCCTCCTACAGGTCATATGGCGCGGTGCCTACCTAGTTTCATCACCACCCCAGATACAATTGGCAATTGGAATTCACAAAGGCGATGATGAAGACTTTGGACTTCCTCCCCTCCAGTCCGAGCATTCACTCAAAAGGATCACCTCTAGCAATGATCGCCACGTGCTGATATTATGAAGACAGTGACCGTGTCTAGAGGTCTTAGAGGGATGCCTATTGGACACGAAATTCCAGGCACAACACCTGCAGGGGTGAAGTAGTTTATTGGGACAGTAATTCCCTCACCATCCCTGGGAGGTCCATCTAATATGATGAACATCCTTGCCATGACCTCGCTAGCACCGGAAGACTTCTCTAATGTAATGAATGTCCTTACCATGTTGGTTGGAGTTCCCTCAATGTGAAATCTTAGGAACAATGGGATTCCAGGTCAGGAGTCACCAGCCAAAAGAATACCTTGGAAAACAGATTTTTTACACAAGGAATCCATCACAAAATTCCCTTAAGACTCTCAAGATTCTCAGCAGACTAGCATTCAACCACCTTAACTTCTTTTCTACATTCATATAGTCTCTATCTCCCAATGTCCTTGAAAGTGGCGTTTATAAAGATCTGGAAGGCCGAACCCAACTATGACCCTGCTTAGCACCCTCACACACTTTGTCATTGAGTAGCATGATGACAACACACACGGTCATGTGGGTTTTGGATTTGTTCTTCATGCTAAAAATCCAGGTCAGTTCCCATCATTACCCATTTGGATCATGACACATCGACTAGACACCTCACATCTAATTATCCTTCCTAATAATGGCATCAAAATATTCCTCGTTCATTGTGTCTTCCCACTTCATGTGGAAGTCATACCTGCCTTCTTCATTTCAATCATTAGGACACTTTCTTGATTTTCAAATGCTTGATGCAGCGAACTTTTGGGTTCAGGAGGGTGACCTATGCTGTGGAGCCAATTTTTCACTCGTAGATATGCTCCAATGGCATCGGGGTATTCGATTAACTATCACTTCTTCCCTTTCCCAAAATATCACATTGACAGGGCCTTTTTGGTATGAGCAGATCGTAAACAAAACCACCTTTTTGTCACAGATCTATCCTCCTACAAATTTCATCAGGAAGGATCATTTTCATCCTTTCGATATGAATGTGTTTGATCTCCATTGTCCACATGTAAAGGGAGGGCTGCATTTTGTGGATCCTGGAGGCATTTTGTTTCATGCTTGTTCAATCAGCGGAGGCACTGCTAGTCATGGATATTTCCTCGGATCGATATACATCGTAAAAAATTGCTTCTATCTAACCCATTTCATGGATTTAGGAGCTAGAATCTCCATGCGCATTTTGATCTAGCGGAATTAATCTCCTCCGTTGATCTTCCCCTTCGTCGATCCTGGCCTTCAAAATCTGTAATCATTCTAACTTGTTCCACTGAAATACAAAGTTGATTTGGGTTATGCTTGTCATATTTGCGGAACCCACTATATCTGTTGATCTGGCTCACCTAGTACTGCTCTAGCTACTCGTCTGAATAGCCGCAGCTAAACCGATGGAACCCCTACAACAAACTCCTGCATGGCTGTAGGTATGTGCTCAATACGTATCATCGGTACTCGCTGGGTCAGCCTGGCCAGCTTCCCCTCTAGTACTCAAACCAATCCTGGGTCTCCTCCTACAACCGAACGGACGAACATCCGCGGGTGCCCTTCAGGGCGGACTGGTCCAATATATGCATTTTGACATATTAATCGGATTAAGACTTGTACATATGTATATATCCTATCATTTGAAAATTCATAAAAATTTGATAATGGTAAAAAATTTAAAAAAAAATTTACTTACCCATCTCGCCCCATATTCCTCCTGGAGGGAGGACTAGGTCGGGATCACCTCGGAAATCCATTCTGGCATATGGAAACTGCTCCAACCCCGGCAGCTGTCGTTCCCACCATATGTAAAATTCATCGTCATACACGCTGTGTACCACATCTCCTCCTCCGTGACGGAGGAAGATGTCTCCCCACCGGCTGAGCCTCGGCTGACGGGGATGTCGGACCTGTAATGGTATAGCAGGGCTCATAGCTGGTACCCTCTCGAATAAGAATGCTACTACTATGTTGCCATAACTAAAGTTCTTGTGTCTTCCTCTCCTACAGTCCGAGAGTTGCCTCTTCATGATGGGGAGGACTCCCGAGCACCAATCATAGAGGGCACCTCTAAAGCAATCAACCGCCACCCTCATCTGGTTCCTGGTCGCCACATGTAACCCTGATGATCCTGCAAGTCTCACAATGGTACTAGCTAGTACCTGGAGAGTAAAATCCTGGATGTCTACAATGAGAACGATGCTTCCTTTCTTCCGAGTACCCGGTATACAGAATATGTCCACATAGTTTTGGACACTCAAGGGGTCCCCACTCCTGCTAGTGCCCTCCAGATTCACCGGTGCTCCCCATTGTGATAACCCGGTAATGAAATAGATATCTTCCACGGTCAGCTCTAAGGTCTCACCCTAAAGATTGAACATGCCCAACTCATGGTCCCATTAATTGACCATGAACTCTAGAATGAGGACATTGGCCCACATGGGCGAGGTACAAAAGAACTTCAGCAGCTCGCAAGTCCTCAAACCTTGTATTGTGGGCGCGCTTTGGAGTGCCGCTTGATCCATTGTTTCATGTTCTCTTTCCCTCCACTCCAGCACCATATTTTTCCTGGAAAATATCAACAATTTGATTCAGTATTTCATAATAAAAATTTAAAAATTTTGAATATTTTTAAACTTATGCCACTTGGCGCAGCATACGCGACTGTCCATTTAGGCAAGTCGCGAGGCATACGCGACTCTCCTATTGGAAAACCCGTGTATGAAACGCGTATGCATGACTATTACGCGTGGCAACCCGCACATGCCCACTGATATATGTTTGGGATGCTCATAAATACTGAATTAACCATTAATTTTAATATTTGTTTGGATCAAATTGACGAGCTTAGGGTGTAGAATTACCTGAAGCTGACGGATTTGGATTCTGACGGTCCAATTTTCCACGGCGATCGATCAACGGTAGTGGGTAAATCTTTCCTTTTTGGTCCAAAAAGTTCAAATGGTGAGAAATGTTTTAATTTTCAAACTATTTATAGAAATAAAATTTCGTAGAGTGGGTCTTTTTCTATAGTTTGAAATGTCAATTGACTAATATCACCCTCTTTGTGCCTTGGAACATGTTTATCAACTTTTACAAAGTATTGATGCTTCTATAAGGTGGTTTTTGCTATTTCCAACACATGTTGGCATCTTATCACTCCACATTAACCTTAGTATTCAACATTTTTCCACGGACTATGGTATTCTAAGCCATTAGTCCCTTGTCTCTACCATTGTTCTTCCGTGGCTAGGGTCCTTATTTCATGAGTATCATTATTATATGCCTTTGTCATCTTTTGATGCTCATGCCGTCACTATTTCAGGCCCAGGGATGTCCTCCTAGATATTTTTCACACCAAATAAAGTTTCTTTTGAACCTATTTTTACAAGCTATCCCTTTATAGGACTCCCACCCTTATGGAGTTTCTTTAGGCCCAGTTCTGACTCCTCAAAACAAACTTGACAGCCGAGTTATCTCGTTCGTTCAAGCTCGTTAAGAATATGTGAACAGGCATCTGCATTGGTGGTAGGTTATCTCTTTCTCGGACCATGCAAAATAATACGATAAAGGATCACTCTCTTTTCTTTGGAATTGAGAAGAGTATTCTCAGGTATAGGTTTATCACTTTTTCGGACCTGAGGGACTAAATTTATGGAAAAGGAACACCTGGTTTGATCTTACTTTTCTCTTTTTCGTGCTCTGGACCCAAACATGAAAAAGATTCTGAGTGTACTTTGTGTCTTTGTCATGCTCGTTAAACACTCAAGAACAAATCAACGAGTTTATTGTTGTAAGCCCCATTTCTCGTAACCAAATGGATCTTTCCGAGTGATCTTTCTTTCCTTCACACTCATAAAACTCAAGCTATTTGATGTTGTTCTTGAAGGAGCGTTGGGTAGGTGGTAATTTAACCTTTTTCGGACCTTCCCAACTAAGTACGAGAAAGGTTCACCTTTTCTTCTTCGGAAGTTAAGAGAGTTCTTCTGTGGTTTGTTTTTTACTTTTTCGGCCTCAGGAGACTAAATTGGACGAAAAAGGACCCCCTTGGAGTCTTCTTTGGCATTTTCAGACTCTCTAAATGTGAAAATACCGCATGAGCATGTACTAGTTCGGGCTCATTAAATCCACGGATAAGTGATCCTATCAAGCATTATTTTCCCATCTCTTCAAGCTTGTCAAAAAATGAAGACGGCACCGAGTTGACTTTCCTGGACTCGTTAAAACTTAACAGGGAAGGTAAGGAAGAAGTTTTCTCTTGTTTTCAGTAATGGCAGCATGTCATCCTTGAACATAGCACTCTTTGCTTTCCGATATCCATGTTTTAGTGTCCACTTGTGTTCAGCTATCACTTTGAGTTTATGAATCCTCCTCTTGTCCATTATACCTGGGGAATCTGCTCATGTCTCCTACATGACAAATAAGTCTAGTTGTTCTATCTATCCGTTGTATGCTGCCTTGGGTCACCTCTATGTTGTGCTCATTGTTCAAGGACTCTTCCCAAAGTCTGATCTATAGCCTAATCCCATCACCGTTATATCTGTTATCCATTTACTTGTGTCTCCCTTCTTTTGCCTAGTTCCCAGTCACTCTTGTGATCCATTGGAGGATCTATTGCCTTCCTTATCACAGCATGTTTCCGTTTCAGCACTTCCTGATGACGAAGACCTATAGTTTTGACGATGGTACCTCTGGATTCACTTTCATCATTGGTGAACTCCTTTGCTTCGGTTGTCAATTATCCATTATTGGTTGAAAAACTGTTGAATCTTCTCCATGTTCGACTTCAACTTACCTTTATTCACATGACTTGGATTGTACCGGTTCTTTGGGATCTTTTATGAAGACCTTAGTTCTTCACTTATGAACTAAGTTGCGTAAGACTATGTTCTATTCTGATATCCAGCTTCCAGGTTTTTGAAGACTCATCATTATTGTATCATGGCCTTGATCCACCTTTGTAATATACGTGGTTTTACCCGTATCATATGATGTAATCAAATATTGTAAAGGAGCTAGTGTTTCAGTAAATTGAACATAGCATCCTCAGATGTAACTTTGTATATGACATTACTATGTATTTGTTTTAGGTACTCTCTCTGCTCCATTGGATTTCTGAGTTCTCTTGAGTTAAAGATAATAATGTATTTCGTCCATCGTTCCCCTCTGACCTCAGACATTAGGGGGCATCTGTTATACACCTGAATGGCACCTCTCCGTTCAAGTGCCGACACCCCTCATGTTGGCACACAAAAGGACACTTATGGATAGAGGTTTGCCCTTAACACTATAGATTGTCTTGTGCTAGAATACATTCTCCTTTCATCCACCTAATCACTTTGTCATTCGGCTATGTTGAGGTGAATTCGCGACTTTCCTTTAATACAACTCACGCATCATTCGCGAGCCTCGGGTGTAGCAAGTCGCGTATACATATATGCGCGGGTTGCTTTTATATTAAGTCGCGTATCATATGCGGGTTGCCCTTATACATACCTGCGTATGTGTCTCTCAATATTAAAACACTAAAACACTCGTTGATTGGAGATTAGTTAATTCATTTAAATTAATTTCCTCAACTTCCACAACTTCCCCAACCTTTGAGAACTGCCTTATTTCACCCATATAAATACAGGCCTTGGGGAGGGTGTTGGATATGCAAACTTGGAGAGAAAAGTTATGCTGGTGGGTTGTATACAGAAGTCTTTGGAGCAGTTGAACTCAGAATCCTGTGGTTGCAGAGGAGTCCTTGTCTCAAACATTGGGTTGTAACCTAAACTCTTTCCATTATTTATAATAAAGAGATCACTTCTTCCATATGTGTTTCACGTATTGTAGATTGGTAAATTTTTATGCTTCAGTATAATATTTGATTTGCTTAACCTACTTATATATATATGAATCATCTTGTGTCTGGAAGAGTGTCTTTTGACAGGTGAAAGAGGAACTATCCTGAAGACTTTGGAAGTGGAGCAGAGAGGAAGAGAATAGCAAGGATCGACCTTCATTTGACAAGTAAGTCCTTCTACCCTCCTATTTCCTATTCTGCACTTTAGAAGTCAAATTGTCTGCAAGTAACTGAGTATGTTGGTAACCCCAAACCTAAAGTTATTAGGTGCATTATCCTGTACAACACACATGGAATTCAGTGTGGCCCTATCACCGGGAACCATGTGTCAAGAGTTAGTTGGTTTAAAATTTTGGTTCGAAATTGGCCTCCACGGGGCTCGACTCCACGAACTCCAACGTGACACTCCAATGATTTCTTCACTACACCAACGATCGTCAATTGTTATGCAAGTGGGAAATAATACATTTACATTTAAAATGGTTGTATTAAGGAGAAAAGGAGGGCGGGAACCTATGTCCTAAACCATGGGGCTCCTACACCCACACCTCTACTATCACTCCCACATTGTTCATGTGAATGAGGAAGGGAGGGGCCTGTGGGATACCCCATGGCCTTAACCTCCACCATGTGGGGTGCACCCAACAGGCCCTCCTTTTAAACATGTGATGCTTTTAAAACTTTGGTTATGATCTTAAATGTTGGTTTTGGAATATGCCAATGAAACTTCATTCTAATAGGAGTAAGCTAAACTCTAGACCATTTGCACCTAAAATCCATCGAGTTTTCTGACCAAAATCCGATGGAAAGTGTTCAAAGGATAATTTCCAGTGATTGGAATTGCATAAACTGGGTGCCCCAAGGGTAATGGGGGGTCTTGAATCCATTTTTGCAATAAAAATTGCAATTTTAACATTGGAGATATCATTTTCAACAAAAAATCGTGTTGTCGGATTCCGACCAAACTTTCCTGAAAAGGTACAAATGGTCTAGAGATTAGCCAACTCCTTCTAATATGGTATACCAACGAAGGTTAAGACATATGGTTATGGGTTGGTTTTACAAACATAGAATGTACTTAATATATGTCAAACAACTAACACATGACAAAATTATGGTTGGGGTAAATTAAAAGGAATGCAACCAAATTTTAATGGAGCCCAACGAATTGGCCAAGTGTGTTTCATGTGAAGTATGCCAAGGGGGTTGAGTCCCATACCAAGGCTAATTACAAGTTGTAATTACATACTAATTTAAGCATTTGGTTGTAAACTAAGAAGACCACATGGAACATGTGAAGGGGGTCCTTTCAAGCTATATAAACCTCTCATTTTCCATTGGGAGGCATCCATTCTTTGTGGAGGATGCCATGTTTTGTTTTTCCTTGGAGCCATTCTTTTTGGTGAGAATCCATTTTTTGGAGAGAGGGACCATAATTTGGTGGAGAACTCCATTGTTGAGGAGATATTTGGAGAGATTCCTTGTGAGATTTTAGGAGTGCTTGGAGACTTTGTCCTCCTTATAAATATTATTGGGAAAAAGAAAGGAAGGTGTTTTTGTAGCTTTTGTAAGGAGAAGTGGGTGTAATTTAATATTTTTCATTGTCTTCACATTGCAGAGATGCTGGTAAAACCCATTTGTGGATTCAAGCAACGATTTCTCTCCATTTTCAGCCACCAAGGTATCAATGTATTTTACCATGTATATTACCATCATTACTGTTGAGATTATAAACTAACCTCTCCATTTGGGAAGCGGGTCCAAAGACGTAGTTCCTTTTTGGAAATGAACTGTGCTATCGTGTGGTGTCTTCTTTTCATGTGCATGCAAATGTTACTTCTTATGTTCTTTTGAAATTCATTCACATTCTTTTTATGCAATTTGTTTTAATTCATAGAACAAATCATACTGTATCATGCGGTATCATAACATGGTTATTTGACGTGAATTGTGAGTGTGAATGTTTACTAGAGCAAAGATCAAAGCAAGTGAAGGAGAATTAGCTTCCTACAGCCTAGATATTATATGAGCATGAAGAATAAGAAGAAATATGGGAGATGATGATGTTTTCTAAGAAATGGAGAAGAACTTCCACAATATCTTCTATCAGATGGAAGACAAGGTAGACAAACTGTTTGCATATTATGAGAAGAGAATGACAAATGAGAAGAAACCAAAAGAGGAGGAAAATTCTTCAATGAATCAAGAAGGTGGAGGGAAATATCCCACTCCTCCATCATCACCATCCTCCTCTAGTTCAAGCTCCAGATCAAGTTCTTCCTCTTCTCATCATTCTCCTCATCTCAGTGATCTTCAAAAAGAGCCTCCTAAAATACCATTGTTGAAGCTTGACGTGAAGTTATACTTGCCTATCTTCAATGGAGAATCAAATAATGATCATTTGAACAATTGGATAAGGTAGATCAAAGTGTATTTTCGATTCCAACAACTCAAAGATGACCAGGTGAATATTAAGCTAGCATCTCTTTGGTTAGAAGGAATAGCCCTTGTCTGGTGGGAATGAAAGATCCAGAAAGGTAGTAAACATATGGGTAATCTCCTTTCATCATGGTTTGATTTTGTATATGCTTTACATAATCAATTTTATCCATTGGGCTATGTGCAAAAAATAATGATGGATTGGAAAAGTTTTATACAAAGTAAAGGTCCAAGTGTTGAGAACTTTACTAAAGAGTTTAGAAAGAAAGAACTTGAGTTAAATATTTATTTAGATGCTCCTGACACTCTTTTGAAGTATATTGGTTCTCTTCACCATTATCTTCGTCATAATTTGTTATTGTTGCATCCTACAAGTTTGGACGAAGCAAGTTTGCAATCCATTCATATTGAGAAATTAGGGAAAAGTATGTGCAAGAAGAAGATCCCTCCAATCCTTCGGAAGACCACTTCAAAGGAAAGGGAAAGGATAAAAGAGAAACTAAAACAAAGAAGAAAGCACTCCATTGCACTCATTATGAGGAATATGGGCATGATGAAGAGCATTATTGGAAGCTTCATCTAGAATTAAGTTTGAAGAAGTTCATAGGAAAAGGAAAGAAGAAGATTGTTTCTACAATACATGAAGACTTAGGTTATGACTCAGGTGATGAGAAGAATATTGCAGCCATGGGAGTTCAAGGTAAAAGCTATCTTCATGATGGTTCAAGTTCAAAAAAAATTCTCAAGTTAATGATAAAAGAAGAAGTGTGTTGTTTCATATAAGAGTTATGTCTAAACTTACAAAGCCTAGATACACTATTTGATCTGAGTTCTCCGGCTAACTTGATTTGAGAATTAATTGTTAAGAAGTTGGGTCTAAAGACAAAGAATCATCCCAAACCTTATCCTCTTGGTTTGTTTTGCGATAATACAAAACTACATGTCACTAAAAAGTGTAGAGGTAGATTGTCCATTGCTTCAAAGTTTACTTATGAGGATGATCTAGATGTGGTGCCACTTGATATATGTGGCATTGTACTGGGAAGCCCATATTTGTATGATAAAAAATCAGACTTCTTCCGTCATGAGAACAAGTACCATCTCACAAAATATGGAGTAGAATATATTGTCAAAGATCACAACATGAAGGATAGCTCATCACTTGTTACTGCATTTTTTATGAAGAGAGTTGTGAATTTGAACAAGCCCCTTGTGTTTTCATATATGAAAGAAAAATGTGTGTCCTAATAATGAAGTGCTTAAGAGGGGACAAGCCTCTCAATGGGGAGGAAATAAGTAGAAAGATTTCGATATCTGGGAAGAGAAGATCAATTCATCCGCAACATCATCCTTTCCAGATCTTCAATGACCATCCAAGGTGAAGAAATTTAGCTTGCAGGACTAGCTACTCTACCTATGTGGTATTCTTTGCATTGTTCCCATTGTTAATGTACATGCTTATGCTTCTCATGTAATTGGTAATTTTGGGATTATAGTACACTTGTTTTGGATGAGAATCATGCATGCAAAGGGGTGTTTGAGTTGCTTTTGTAATCCCATTAATAGAAAATTAGGGTTGCGCATACCACTTCCTATTTTCTCTCATCCTTGGTGTAGTTTCTTCATGGATTTTGTAAGGGGATCAAATATGTCAAAGGTGGTCCACTTCATTTGGAAGGTTCAATAGGTACATAAATAAATCTAGGAACATTACAAATCCAGATTTATCGAGAAGCAAGAGAGGGATCAATCCTCTCACTTATTTTATGATTGTTAAGGATTTTGGAGGCCCAAAAGCTTCTCAATGGGGAAGCATGATCTGGGAGGATCTCAAAAGGTCAAATTTTAGACTCATCAAATATCAACATGAATGACATTTTTGTGAATCTCTCATCGAGTCAATTCCAATGGCGCAAATGACACCTAAAACAAACTTTGGATGAGGAAGTTAGAGCATTTTGAAGTTTCAACCAAATAGGGTTTTTACTAATATAAATGGAAAAAAGGGTGCCACATGGCACCACTAAAAGGGTTTTATGTGGCCTTATAGTGTTGACATGGAATCACTTGATGATGACACATGGCATATGGAATGGTAAGTTGGAATATCCATATGATGACGTGGTGTGATTTGGTTGGCACATGGCATCCAGCATGGCCCTATCACCATATTTAGGATCGATATTTAGGTGGAGAAATCCATTGTTGAGGAGAAATTTGGAGACATTCATTGTAATAGTTGAGGAGTTCTTGGTGACTTTGTCATCCTTATAACCATTATTGGGAAAAAGAGAGGAAGGTGATGTTGTAGATTTTGTAAGGAGAAGATGGGGGTACTTCATTTTTCATTGTCTTCACATTGCAGAGACGCTCATGCAACCCAATTGTGGATTCAGGTAATGGTTTCTCTCCATTTTTAGACACCAAGGTATTGATGTATTTTCCCATGTATTTCACCATCATTATTTTTGAGATTATAAACTGACCTGTCCATTTGAGAAGCGGGTTTGGAGACGTAGTTCCTTTTTGGGAATGAACTCTGTTATCATATGGTGTCTACTTTTCATGTGCATGCATATGTTACTTTTGATCTATTTTTTAGATTCATTCACATTCTATAGATTCAATTCGTTTTAAGTCATAGAACAAAAACATATTGGATCACATCTCTTGAATCAAAAGAGTATAAATGTGCAAGAGATAGATGTGTGCAAGTAAGCTTGGAGTGTGAAGAATCATAGATAATATGTTTTGGAAATATTTGTAACTCTTGGGGTATCAATAGATCGTTGATCGCAAAAGGATTTTTATAGTAGAGTCGAATTGCACAAAACTGCAGAAGATGAACAACAAGAAGTGCGCTAGATAGAAGGAAAATTAGAATTAGGTTGTGCGAAATTTTTTACTTAGTAAATGATGCAGACTACAAAGCCACAAAAGGGACTGAATAGAAGCACAAATATCTAAAACGCAGATCACAAATCATGGAAGTAACTCAATGTTCATAGATATCTAAATATCATGTGATACAGATCGATTGGATAAATCACAAATATTACCACACATTGAAGATAAGGAAGTTGGCTATTTTAACACAGATAAGAAAAGGTGAGACGCACACCATAAGTGCTATATCAGTTGTAGTTTGTTGAGACACACATCGCAAATAAGATAAAGTGCATATTTCAGTTATTTGATACACAACTATTTTATATAAGGGAGGTCAAAAGGGGCGAGGAAAAGGGACTTGGAGCTTTCTTCTAGTAGGTGCTAGTAAGACTTCTAAGGGAGGTATGAAGGGGAAAGGAAAATTCAGTTGGAGCTTTCTTCTAGTATGTGGTGGTAAAAATTCCGAAGGAGGTAGGAAGGGGCAAGGAAGAGGGATTTGGAGATTCCTTCCAGTCATAGTTGGTAAAAAAATTAGGGAGTTGGACCATCCTTCCAGTTGCAAGCTGGTAAAACAATCAGGGAGTTGGATCTTCCTTCCATTCATAGCTGGTAAAACAATTAGGGATTTGGAGCTTCCTTCTAGTCGCAACTACTAAAACAATTAGGGAATTGGAGCTTCCAACCATTCACAACTGGTAAAACAATTAGGGGGTTGGATCCTCCTTCCAGTCGAAGTTGGTAAATATAATTTGGGATTTGGTGTTTCCATTAAGTGGTAGCTGAAGAAACAATTTGAGATCATAGTCTTATATAGGTTGGTTCCTATTTACTACAAGTTAGAGATTGCACACTGAGACAAAGATTTGTTCCAGTTGGTTCCCGGTGACTACAAGTTAGAGCTTGTGTAGTGAGATCAACATTTGTTTAGGTTGGTCCCTAAAGTCATGAGTTGGTGCTTGCATAGATCGAAGTATTTACATGTTGGTATCTATAATCACCAGGTTGTTTAGGTTGGTGCATGGGTGAGTTGGTGCTCATGATTGGAGATTGCTCTCTCCTACTGATGTAATAATTCATTTTATATATAGATATACATTTAGATAGTTATTCTTCAATTTTTTTTCTGCGCATTTGAGTTGTGAAAATTTGTTAAAGTGAAAATAATTTAAATCTGTGCTATATATTAATTCACCCACCCCCAGTATATAAGATAAATTAAGCAATTGCAACATCAACATAAACACATTATAACATAATGGATATGATAATTATCTCAACACATTACATATGATGAACAATTTCATATTATGTTTAATTAACTCAACACATAGTATTGATTGATCTAAAAAACTAATCATGTATGATATTGGTGTCAATAAAATTTCACCAAACTTTCATCTAGGATAATTATATGATTAATTTTTGTAATATAAGTCGTCTCTACAAAAAATTTCATCATGAAACACCTTCATGAATGCTATGAATAAAACTTATGAGGTAGGCTTAGTCAATATATTGATAAGATGTGTAGTTTTCACATAATTTCCTAATCCAAGTTCTCTACTAAACATTCAATGAATCCTCAATCATCTATAGCTAGAGCAATGCATCCTCATTTTGAAGAATTATAATTAGCAATAACTAGTTAACAATAGCTATCATAATACTACTAGTGGAAATCCTTACTTTTATTCATTCTAAGGACAACTATATCAATTAATAATAAGTAATTTTGATTTAAGCTTATATCATTATTTATCCAGTGAAACTCATGAATGTTTTAAGCTTACTAATTTTCGTCATTAAAATTCCTCATTTTTATTTAATGACCATACTTTATCCTTGTTTCCTTTACTGATGATGGTGGTGGTGGTGGTGGTGGTGGTGGTTAACGTCCACTGAGACCAAACTTTGGTCTAGCGGACCTAAATAAACAAATTGATTAGTTTGTTTTAAAATCGTATTCCTATGCTCAAAGAGCTTGGTGAGAAGTGTCCTTAGCTCACTATAATTTTGACAAGTTAAAAGTTTAGGAAAGTCAATATTGCCACAAATATTATGAAACTGAGATCTAATGTGGGTGTACGTAGGGCACTCTAAGAGGAAGTGATTTTCATCTTTAATGTTCCTATTCTCACAAAGACGACAGATCATTTCCACCCATGGTGTTTTAGGAACTGTCCAAGGACCTGTTTCACTATGGAGCTCATGAGAGTCTGTTCTTATCTTGGCTATATTAATTTTTTTCTTTGATATGGTTAATATAGAGAGATACTTTTGATCATCTAGAATATGGTTGATGCCCTCCTTATAATATTTTAATTTTCTTTTAGCCTCTAAATCTTTCTCACACCACAATTTCTCTTTAAACTTAGAAGCAACAATATTTTTAATGTTATTAATATTTTTCAATGCAACATTTTCGTCGATCTCTTAGTGATTTAACCAATCCCTAGTATCTTTATACCAACCTCGCTTGAGCCTTGGGTTTATACCAACCTCACTTGAGCATTATACCAACTTCGCTTGATACATATACTAATAAGTATATGTATGAAATATATCTAACTATTTATGTCACTCCCCTAAACTTAACATGGTTACCATATTACTTATTTATTATACATAGTAAAGAACTAGCCATAAATTCGTCTAGTCAAAGTCAAGTTGAATAGAACATATTCCTTAGTATTTTATATACACTTACTTCTTATTATCCCTTTAAAGCCATGTGTATTAAGTGTTTTTCCAACCTTACTCCATCTCTAAGGATATTTCAAATATATTCTTATTGTCTTAGATATTTCTCAAATTTGGATATTGTTCCAATCACTTTCAAAATTCTATTTAACAAAATTTGAACAACTTTCTTATATATCCTATGTTTTAAAATTATTATTTTAGATATTTCTCAAATTTGAATACTAATCTAATTACTTTCAAGATTATATTTTAACAAAAATTGAACAACTTTCTATTATATCTTAGTTATCATATCTTTTAAAATTATTGTGTTGCTTTTCTTTCCTTATTAAGATGTGACTTCTTTATAGCTAAGTTAAAGAAATTATTATTTTATTATGAATCTTCATATTTAGATCATTTTCTTAATTATAATTATAAGCAATCCTAGGTAATGGCTATGTATAATATGAGTGGGCCTAATTATTAAGAATATGTATTTTCTCTTAAAAAGTTACAGGTTCAACATTTTATACCATATTTATTTGCTTATCCAAAAAACATATTATTTATTTATTTATTTTTAATATTATTTACTTATCTATAAAACACATTTGCTTTTTTTAATTTGAGAAAGTAATATAAACATTATAAATACATAATAAGTTTTTTTTTAATTTAATAAAATAATGTAAACATGATAAATACATAATAGGACTTTTTTTAATAGTTACTTATAGAATTATTTAACAAAATCATTCATAATAAGTTTTTTTTAATTTAATAAAGTAATGTAAACATGATAAATACATAATAAGACTTTTTTTAATATTTACTCGTAAAATTATTTAGCAACATGATTTTGTTTTAAAATAATAAAGATAACTTAGCTATTTGTTTTAATTTAATATCATACTTCCAAAAGTTTAGACACTAACGACTGACAATATAATTATCAAATGCATGAATTAATTTTTTTTTAAATATTGCTTTATAAACCCTCACGACTTAACAAAAGTTAAAATATTAAATATACTAATATATATTAACGAATATGTGATGTCGAACAATGGAGTTACTTGAATCACTTATTCACTATTTATTATACAAACCCATCCGAGGTGGTATCCTGACAAATTCGACTGATTAATTAATCAGTCTATGTGATTGGAAAAGCAGTTTTTTTCACTTAATAGATGTTTTTCGCGAACAATTTAACATGTAGTAAAGTAATAAATGCTCTAGAAAAAATAATATTTAACATGCAGTAAAGTAATAAATACTCTAGAAATAACATATAAAGTTATAGCTATAATATTTATTACTTTATTATTTTTTACATTTTTTTCATAAAAAACGAAAATATTTGATTTAAGTATCAGTGAAAAGAGAGGATAATGAAAAAATTAATAGAAAGTGCTGACCCGGACCAAATACATCCATACCCAAAATAACCGGGTCCCTCAAGGATACTATAGTATTTTTTCAACATTTTAGTTTTTGGTAGTGTTTTTTTATGTAACTATTTGAAGAGTAAGATTTAGTGGTTATGAATAATGTGATTTTATTATAATAACGTTGTAATATTTTTATAAAAAAATTTAAATATCTAGAATTTGGTTATATGAATAATATGATTTTATTATAATAAAGTTGTAATATTTTTTTTATGAAATTTAAAATAACCAGTTGATAACTTTTGGCTAATTCCTGAATAGTATGATTTTTTTTTCTAAGATTTAATTTAAACGTTTATTTAAAAATGAAAAAGATTGTTATAAATTTGATCATTTTTAAAAAATGAAAAAGATTGTTATGAATTTGATAATTTTTTATATAGTTTTGGTGTGTTGTTTTTAAGACAAGATATCTCATAGTGTCTCTCACTCGAGTCGAGTCGAGGGATATACGATAATTCGTGGTTTTTTTAAAGAAAAGTTGTTGGCTCAGTTTATTAGTTTAACATGATAAGACTGTGACCAAATGTTCAAATACATAATTGGCTACATACAGTTAATTTTTTATAAATATAAATATATAATTAAATCAATTTGTACAATTTCCATATGGGTTTTGTCTGAGAAACATATTATGATTTTGAACTGTAGTCCATCGAATGTCATAACTGTGCCTTCCTTCATCAGAAGATAAAACCTTTTCAAGAATTATTCCTTGCACTTCAGGAGGTAGATTGTGAATTCTTGACTGGAAGCAGTCCATACAGAAAGTGATAATGACAATTATTGCAAACTTCAAACAAAACTTTTTTTCTGAGATTGTTTACTAGTTGAGCTTTCACCAACTTCAAAAACTTTTATATCTATTAAATTTATAGCACCTTCTCGGGTAAGCATATATGCCAGGGATTTTTCAAACCCTTTCTTATAGTAAATATAAAAATCAAATCCTTGTAACCAAATTGCTCACCTTGGAATTCTGGAGTTACCTTGTTCAAGCAGTCTTTTATTAGCAAGCATTCCCTTGATGTGTTTTAAATCTGTTCTAACTATAAATCTGACACTTTTGAGGAAAATTCTGAATCTGGTAATACCTCTTTTGACAGCTAAAATTTCTCCTTATGGGAGGAGGGATACTTATTTTCAGTATCATTAAAGAAACCTGAAGTATAAGCACATACTTCTCTTTTAGTATGCTTTTGTAACAATACTGCTGCCCAAAAATGATCTGAAGCATCAGTTTCCAGTATATATGGAAGTGATCGATTTGGAAGATTGAAAGCAGGAAACTTCTTGCATTTTTCTTTAATTTTGATCATTGCTTGGGTCATTTTTCATTCCAAACTTCTCCTTTCAATCTCTGTTGTAAAATCTTTGTGTCTTGGGACTGGTTATGGTAAAATTGCCTGATATAATTAAGACATCTAAGAAATACCTGAACACTTTTATCAGGAAGTTTATTTGGAAAATCTAGTAACTTCTGCAAAATGTGAGGCTGTAATTGTACTTTCCACTGGGATATAATCATACCAAGATGATTAATCTTTGTTTCCGCAATAGAAAATTTTTCTGGGGATGATTATAGCACTAACCCATGTTTGTATGCATACTCATAGAATAGCTCAAGTGTTTTTTGTTCTGGGGTGTGTCTTTGCTTAATACAAGGAGATCATTATATATTCAAATATTAACATAATAAAATTCTAATTCAAAATCAATTTCTCATGATGATGAATAATATTTTAATAATGATTATGGTTTTGCATCTTTTATTTTCCATTCCCCTCTATAGTTTTGAGCTTCTCGTATCCCTTTTGTCGACAATTACTCCAAAGATATCAATGTTTCCATGCTTGGTAACTGTCCTAACTTAGAGCACCCATTTACACTTAACTACATCCGAACCTTTGTACACTACTCCCAACCCACTTATGCTCTTCAACTTCATATATTCATTTTACACAAGTCCAAATATACCGATGATTTCATGCCTGGGAGCTCTTGTAACTCAGATCACTCATTAACAACTAGCATTCGAAGCTCGAAGCATTCTAACCTCATGTACTTGGGATTTGTAAGGGGATTTTCTGATGCTTCTCATATCCAAGCTAGCGATCAAATTATGGAGAAAGATTTGCTTTATACACCATCATTTTGACCATCTCAAGCAATGGAGTGTTTTGAGCAATTAAAATTGGATAGCCACTGTCTAATTGACCACAAAATGCAGGGATTACAATAATTCCTTTAACCTGAAAAAGGTTCAAATATGAAAGTTGCTTAACGATATCTCTTACAATCCTGCCACGTTCATTTCTCTTACACTTGCTCAATGCTTTCAATTAAGACCCCAACCAATGCAAATACCATACGTGTGTACTCCATCTGGTTGTTCATTTTGTTTCCACCACTTACGGGCTATGGAACATTATGAAGTAACTGTAAATGCAATTTAATATGCAGAGAAACTTCCAAGGCTTTTAATATGGGCTTCCAGCTTTAAGATAAATTGTGACATTCAGTACAGATGTCTGTCGTAGGGTTAAACTTTCACCAGCGTTTCTATATATAATATACCTCAAACTTTCACCAGCGTTTCTGTATATAATATGAGAGTCTTTCAGAATTCTTACATGAATTCATAGCTTATATTGATTTAGATTTGTTCTCCCCAGCCTTTAGTCGTTTTCCTTTAAACCCTACTCAATCTCTTGAAACAATAGATTTTTTCAAGGTTCAGCACTAGAGGATTCTAGGATGTCGAAGATGTTTGAAGACGTACCGAAGAAGAGAAAATGCAGTTGGAATTCATGCAATTCTAAACAAGGTGATGAGATTGTTTAGCCTTTAAAATAGACTCATTTTTTTTTTTAAACATTTAGTTTGTTGGGATGGGAAATCAAATTATTTAATTCTAAGAATGGACTATGTTAAAGCATTTTGTACTGCATTTTGTCTTTTAATGTTTGATTGCAATTTTAATAGGATTTTTTGTTTTTGCGGTTATGAAAGAAATACAACATCAATTTCTTTAGGTTAAGAAGTTCATCTTATTATAGATCATGATTGTTATATTCACATTTGAAATGTGTTTTTCCATGTGTTTGATATGCTCACTATGTGTTTTTTATGCAGTTGCTTCAATCAACTATGCACATCTATATGCAAGTCAGATCCATCAATTCCTCAAGGAAAATGATTTAGAAACAACTTTACGATATGGAAAAGGAAAAGGATCAGTACCATTTCGGAGGAGGAGGATAGAATGTTCATGTACATGAACTCCCTGTGCTGGCCTGAAATGTTTGAAAAACCATATTATTATTGTTCATTTTGTAGTTTTATTGGTATCAAACATGTTTTTCCTTCTTATTGTTGTTAGGACATCAATTATAACAACACATTAATGTCTTATCTTTTATGAGATTATTTTTTGCCATGCCATGCCAAATTGTGATAATGAATAACATTTCAATTACTTCATGTGTGAAACAAAGCTGCAAGAGACTATGCTCTATTCATGTATGTTCCTCTGAACATAGAAAAATGATACATGAATTGGGAAAGGAAAGCTCTACATTTGCTAGTGTAGGTTGGTTTGTTGTAAAATGAGAATATTCCATGAGGTCTTCTTCAGTGCATGAAGTAAATTCATGAAAAAGTTCAAATCACCATCAAAGTGTAGATATTCACCCTTTTATAATCATGGTTTTTGATGTGTTTGGATTGGTGGTATGTCCATTTTACATGGGGAATTTTTCCTAGAGTTCATCATCATCTTTTTGCTTGGCCTAATTTCTAGTAGTCCACTTATCAAGGTCTTTAGCGACAATGATGTGGTATTGAAAAAACATGTCGTCTTGAATGATTTTTCTGGAATTCTTAGTGATGGTTAGATTGCAAGTATGTTTAGCATTGGAAATTTATCTTGTGGTTTTCAGGACATAAATAAATTACTCTTATGTGAAGAAGAATTGGGTCATTGAATATCACTTGTCAACTTAATACTAGCTTGGAGTTTGACAATGATGTGTTGATTACTAGAGAAGACAATTTAGAGATTCTATCAAATGTTTCTGTAGGCTTCCCATTTGTGGGTTGTCTGATCAGTATTAATATCTCAGGGGACTTATTATTGGGTGATTATGCATTTCTTTTAGGAGGGAAATTTATCATACATGTAAGAAATTTATTTTTACAAAAAATTCTTTCTTGAATACAACTGCATTTGGTGGAGCACCCCCCCCCCCCCAAAATGAGTGGAACACCACTTGGTGTTGATGCTACAGGTGGAGTTCATGGAGGGAGAAGTGTGCGCTTGTTGCATTAAGGGTAATGGAAAGGACCTAGAAGATACTTGGGGTGGATATGCTTATGCTTGGTCTACTCTTACTAAACCCTGGAGTTATGGAAGCAGGGGTGGGACACCAAGTAAGGAAGGTGAATTCTGTGGTGGGGGAGGTGGGCGTCTCATGATCATTGTAAAGAGAATTTTGAATTTCAATGGATTTATTAGTGCTGATGGAGGAGATGGAGGATTCAAGGGTGGATGAGGTTCAGGAGGGAGCATTATTCTCCATGTGCCTAAATTGTAAGTCCACTCTATCTTCTTTATGCATGAATTGGGATTTCCTAAAGCTCTCTATGTATATTCCCTACACTCTCATGATTGTGTCTCTTCTAAACTATAAACATTATCCCTTAATAATTTTTAAAGTGTAGATTTTATACATATAACAAAAATTACTAATTGGCCTTAATCCTCAATGCAGTCTTATAAAATCAAATGATTTCTGGGAAATTTAATCCTTGTAATTTTTAATTTTAGTTGTTAATTTATGGTCCTATTGAAGCCTCGTTAGTGTATGTGCCTGAAAAGGTTTTCAAGGCTTGCAACAGAGGGAGAAAACCCAGACTGAAAGGCTTCGAAAGGTCCTACGCAAGGGCAGTCCTATCCCCATACTTGTTGGTGTAGTAATCTCCCACTGATATTTCTAGCCTCCACTGGCAGTTGTGGATTTGATCCTTAAAGGATTTGTTGTCCACTGCAGAAAAACTGGATTATTGAGGAGATAAAGGAAAGTGATAGCTAACTTAAATAAGAAAAACTGATCTAGATCTATACTAGTCTAAAAGAGGTATTTGGTTTGATTTACAAGTCAACCTCAGATGTAAGATAGGCACGCATTTAAACAAATAAAAAAAACATAAATAAGATCATTTACTTGTCCTTTAATTTACAATCAATTAATAAAAATTAACTGAGAATAATTTATAATTAACTTCATTCAAGGTTAACCCGCACAGACATATGTTAATTGAAAAATCAACACATTTTGTTATCTTATTTTACTGCACAATCATTTGCAGAAATAGATAAAGACTTTAACAGAATAAACTCTTTAAAACTTTATCAGTACATGAATCACTAACAAAGCGAAATCAAAGTAGTGAATAAATGTACTCATCAATTGCAAAGTACAAACAACACTATTGATCCATCTGAAACAGGAAAAATCATGATTCATTAAAGAAACTTAATGAATGAATAACAAGAGATGTGAAGGATATCATTTACTGTATTAAATAAAGTTTTGCAAGAAATTACATAAACCTCAAGTAAACAAATGTATCTCCAGTCTCTTGGCCCAATTTTCCCTTTTCCAAAAGTCCCCTCTACATCTGAAGTCTACCCCTTTAAAAATTATTACAAAGAATGGATCTCCATCAAAATGGGATCGAATAGACCCAAATAAAGCTAATAACCAAGAAAATCTCTCCATATTTTCCAAATCTCCAACAATTCTTCTATGTTGGGATAATTGGCGGATTCGAGCCCAAGTTGAGCATCACATTTGTGATTCTCCATTTCATTTTTTGCTAACTTGTGCCAGATACATATGTAAATATGGATTTTCCCTTCAATAGCAAGAGGTTGTTTGATTAACCGATCCACGTCTTCAATGCCAATGTGGCAACTCCCTGGATCTTCTCTTTTGTTTCATCTCGCCTTTGCTCAACCTGTTCAATCATTATTCTAGGCAGGCATGCATTATCGATGAGACTCATCAAAGGAAAACTCAAAATATCCATTAAATTATCAGCAATACCACCTCCTTCCACAGAGATCCTATGCCTTTTTAATAGCCTGATAAATTGTCTCATTCAGATCTTCCCAAGCATGCAATATAGTCCTGAGGTTATTTAGTTGAAAACTACTCAGGATGGTGATGTTTTATGGCTTATCTTTCATATATATTTACCAATCCACAACATCATAATAGGCCTTGGAAGCTTGTTCTCTATTTTCTACTTGATCCTCAAGGGCAACAGACATCTTACCAAAAGCAATATTAGTTTCAAAAATATTATCAAGAGTTTGAAACAATTCCTTGATTAGCTCATGATGCTCATGATTTGTCTTGATAGCAAATTCTTTAAACTCTTCTTGCGAAAACCTAGAGAACGAAGATGAAGCTGCACTTGCAGTTGCATCTTCACATTGCTTCTCAAGTAAGGCTATCTTCTGTACAAAAGCATCATTTATAGTCTTCTCTCCTTCTAGTTCAAGCTGAAGAGAAGCATTTTTGACTTGCAGCTCATCATACTTGTCTTCAGATGTTTTCATAATATTAGCAACTGAGCTTCATGCTCCCTTCTGGGTTGCTCCAGTTCTTCCTTTAGTTGGCTTATTTCTTCTTTTCTTCTATCAAATTATCTGTTCAGTGTGTTCACAGCATGAAAAATTTCATTTGTGAATGCTCCCAAAGCAGTAGCAATATCAGCAGCATCCACCTGTGGATCACCAAACTACTGTGGAAACCAAAGTAGATGTCTAAGTTATAGTAGGGGGAGGCATAGGCACAGTAATATGGGAAGTAGGTGAAGGAAAATAAATGTTTGGGGTAACAATTTCTGCAGAAGTTGAAGAGATAAGTGGAACAGTAGAAGTATCAGAGGAAGAAACATAAACACCAATATCAAGGAGTGATGATGAATGGGCCAAAACCTTGTCAGAAACAAATGTTGATAATAAAGAGAATGAAGGTATATGTAGAGGAATCTTAAACAATTGTGACTCTTCAGTATTAGATTGAGGCATGGGGTTTTGAAATGGATAAGAGGAGATAGGATTAGTTGTGGTAGTTACAGTGTGATAAAGTTGAGACAACGATGGTGGTGGAGGTACTCCCATAGGCAGAGTGGATAGTGTTTGGATAGATGACGGGAGTAACGCTGCAGTTGAAGGTTCATATACATAAGAGGGTTGTTGGATTTTAGGAACTGGAATGGAATTCTTCTTAGCTTTACCATTGAACAGATCTAGAAAAACTTGCAAATGGTCCCTTGCTTCTTCAGTGATAGGCATAGGAGAAACTTCTTCTTCTTGATCAGAATTAGTCAAGTCTATGGTATGAGCTTAAGAAGAAGGAACCTGAACTTTCAATCTTTGCAGTGGCTTAATGTCAGTCATTTCCTGGTCACCAACTGTTTGAGTGATTGCAGTACGGTTACCTGAACATTATCAGCAGGCTGATTATTGGAAATTTCCTGAGTGTCTAACACATAAGTCATCTTTGTCATCTTTTGTTTAAACTATTGGGAAGTATGTATCAAGGCTTTGACTTCTAAGCCACAATTTCCTATGGAAGACTTTCCATAGGACCTTTGTCTTTATCCCTATCTAAACTAGTTACCACTGATGACTCTTTGATTGCTAGAGCTTCCTTTTCTTCCCTGTCTTTTATGAGATTTTCCTGAATGTATAATTCCATTTCCCTGTAATTTCGAATCCTGTCTCTGAGTTCTTTCTGATACAGTAGAATTTGACTCTGTTCCTCTTTGCTTTTGGCCCTATCCAAGACTTTAGAAAAGGTATCTACTCCTAGGTATATGGAGTCATTTGAGTTTTCCTCATGAGTGTAGCCAGCCTTGAAATGGTTCTTCCTGAGATGAGCATCAAGAAATCCCTTGGGATCATGTTGTCTCTTGCTAGCAAAACCAAGCTTTAGAGAAACTATATGGTCACTTAGCTCTGTAGCCCAGGTTGAATTTGCTATGGTTAAAGGTCCAAGGGTCTAAGGGAACTTAGGCCAAACTCTTCTTTTGGGTCAACCAAGCTTCTTATAAACTCCTTCAGTCACAGTATGGAAAGATATTTCTTTAATGACCAACCTATCAGGGACAACCCTTGCCAACATGTAGACAGTATTGCCACCCTAGACCCTAAAATATGCAAAGGACTCGCCAACATACCAGTCACCCATCGTAGCAATGAGGGTTTTGGCTTCAGTTGAGAAGGCGGGAGATTCCTTTTTAAAGATTAGAAAAGGAATGTGGCCAAGGAAATTTTCACAAATTTCATAGAACCTAGTTACATAATTGGTATCCCACAACTCTGAATAGTAAATAGGTAATGGTGGGTGTTGGAGTCATTTACCTACATGCACACTTACATTGGTCAATTTGTCTTTGTTAAACCACTATCCTAAGTTTAATTGAATTAATCAGCATCAGATGAGAACTCTATGACATCAGCATGAGAACACCCATGCCTACCTTCAATCAGGGAGGCTAACTGGGCTTCCTCCTTCAATCGAGGAGCCATTATGGGGTGATCAAAGTGTCATAAATGCACCTAATTGATAACTGGTTGTTACAATCAATTAAGCTGAGTTGTGTAGGTGCCTCCATTTCATTTATTTATTATTTTTATTAATGTTTAATGAATTGGAGGCAACTAGGGTGCCTCCAACCACTTCTGATGACTAGTTTGACTTCAGTTAACCTCATCGGGGTTCATTGGAGTTAATGATGCGCTACCAATTATTGATTGGCATGCAGTGACATGTGTCTGAGCTACTTTCAGTTAGACTCAGTCATCCATTGCACTCCGATACAATTAAGGATCAGTTGAGTCAATCATGGCTTTATCACTGGGTTAACTAGGTGTGTTTATTGTGGCTAACATTCAGTTAAGCTACACCCATTCATTCAATTCGAATGACCTCCTTGGGAATTCGAATTGTCTTGGAATTCATGCACCTTGCATGATTATTGTATTGTATTACTCATTATTTTATTGATTATACAGAGTTGCTACTCCAATTGCAGCACCATTATGCCATTTTCATGCTTAATTGTCTGAAATCTCTAATGAGACTATGTTTTAGTCCCTAGATTACTATGAAATATTACTATGGTATCAGATCTCATGGCAGGACAAAGCTCATATCTCTCAAAAACATGGTTTTTGACAGATCTTGCATGAAAAATTGAGCAAATCTCAAAAATCTAGCACTGCACCAGAAGCAAAGGCTTACCACTTAATACCCCAAGTTAAGGAATTGTTGATCAAGCTTGCTTGATCAACTATACTAGGTGATGAAATTCTAAAATGTGTAGGATGTTCGACCTTACGGTGCCCCTTTTGTTGTGATTTGCATGTTTTAAGAGGTGAAAAGCATTCGCTATGCAATTTGAGATGGCTTCTTCCGTAGAACTCTTGACTTCCTTCAATTTCCATTCATGGAAAGGAGATATGGAGATCCATCTATGTGCCAGAGGACTCTGCTGGGTCACTATGGACACTAAAGAAGAGCCTACTCATGTGATAGAAAAATCTAGATTCTTGAACTAGAAAGATGAAGCATTCGGATTCTTGTGCCTCTCTATTTCTAGGGATCTTCTTTTCCATCTCTCAGGATTGAAGAATCCAAAGGAAATTTGGGACAAATTGGACACCTTGCATGGAAAACGGGATGATTTGAGATTTTACTAGCTTGGAAACGAGTTGATGTCTCTCCAACCTTCTAATTTCAAGACCTTAAATGATTTTTTCACAAAGTTCAAGCAAATTGTCTTACTATTGAAGCAGTGTAAGGTGGAGAAGGAGGATGATCAGTTCATCCTAACCATTCTCTCCAAACTTGGAGCTGATTATTCAGTGTCTGTCTCTACATTCCATGTGGGGAAGCTCACAACCCCTGGATGGAAGATTCCTTCACTTAATGCCTTCATTGAGTCCCTAAAAAGTGAACATGATAAGCTTGTCCAGATGGGGATCATCAGATCCTCCCGGGATCAATCCTTCTATGATTCGAGGCCCAAACATATGAAGGGTAAAGGAAAGTAGCAGAAGAACCCAAAATCCAAATTTGAAGCTCCTAAGCGTAAAGTTGAAAACCAGCAACATGAATAGCCTTTCGGCTCGAAGAAGAACAAAACAAAGGGAAACATGGAAAGGACAAAGCCAAGTGTTCATATTGCGGGAAGTGATTACACCCTGAACATTCCTGCATGAAAAAGAAACTTTTTGAAGCTACTTCTCTTATTGAGAAAAATCACATCAATCTTCCGTAAATATTTCGAAGGAGAGATCAGCAAGATCGGGAACCACACCATGAAAGAGGTCATGCTCTCATGGCAAGCACTTCAAAGTCCAAAGTTCTTTTGATAGATTCTGGAGCTTCGAATCATATGATGGCTGAAAGAGACTCTTTCTCATATTTGGAGACCAGAAAATCCATTCCAATCAACATGGGAGATGACTCCACAATCATATCCAAAGGACAAGGTACTGTAAATCTTGAGCATGGTTATTTTTCCAATGTTTTGTATGTACCATCTCTTGCATCAAACCTCCTAAGTGTTTATCAAATGACACATACAAGAGTTCCCAAGAGATTCTCCTTTAGCCTAGATGATGTAGAGATCACAGAACTTGCATCCAGAAAAATTGTAGCAAAAGGCATTGCAAACCATCATGCAAAAGCCTACGCGTTCTCCCATTTTATGGCGGATGCAAAGCCCACCGCATTGTTGACTCATAGAAACGAGGTTAGTAGACTATGGCATGAGAGGTTCGGCCACCTGAAATTTAAGTACTTGTAGCAATTATAGAATAATTCCATGGTTGAAGGCCTCCCGATCATCAAAGCTACCACCAGAATTTGCAAGGGTTGTGTTGTTGGAAAGCACCCTAAGCATAAGTTTGATCGGGGGAAGGCAATCCGAGCATCATGCATCTTGGGGCTAATACATTCTGATATCAGTGGACCCATGCCTACCACATCCATGAATGGATCAAGGTAAGTTCTCACTTTCATTGATGACTTTTCTAGATACACATGGGTCTTTTTTATCAAAAAGAAGTCGAAAGTCTTTGAAAAATTCACTGAATTGAAGGAATTGATTGAGAATGCATCTGGAAAAAATATCAAGATTTTGAGATCTGATAATGGCAGGGAGTATATCAATAATTACTTACTGCATATATGTTCCCAAATTGGTATTCATATCCAACATTCAATCCCCTACACTCCCCAGCAGAACGGTGTAGCGGAGAGGAAGAATCGGTCTCTCAAGGAGATGACCACTTGCATGCTGGAATCAAAGAAGTTGGATGCAAATTTGTGGGATGAAGCCATGAATGCTGCAGAATATATTCAAAACCGAGTTCCACACTCATCCATGAAATGGAAGACCCATTTCAAAGAATATTTTAGACACAAGCCAGATGTGTCGAATTTGAGGGTGTTTGGGTCCACTGCATGGGCCCAAATTCCACTTGATAAAAGGAGGGCTTTGAAACCGCAAAGCATCGAATGTATGTTTATTGGATATCCGAATGAATCTAAAGGGTTTAGGATGCTATATATCATAACAAAACAAATCATCATTGAAAGGAGTTTCATGTTCGATGAGCCTCTTCAGGAGGTAGAACTAGTGAAGGATAAAACTGTTGAATTTCCTTCCTATTCTACTGAATATTTAGATGATGGAATTGGGGGTGATGACCCTAATTTGGATCCTCTCATTTCTAATATTAGTGAAAATCAAACATCATATGCTGAATCAAAACCTGAAGTACAAAATCATCTCCCAACTTGGGCACGACAAACACTCTCCTCCGTAGGTGATAACATTGGAAATCTGGATGATCCAAGGAGAACCCGATTTGATTTTCAAAGAGAAGGTATTTCTCTCTCTTGTCCTTATTATTTTCTATTTGAATCTTATTATTTAATGATAAGTTCAGATCCTAAGTCTTACTACCATGCTCAGAAGGATCCGAGATGGAAAGCTTCCATGGACGAAGAGATGAATTCTCTTCAGAAAAACACTACTTGGGAGCTAGTTTCTCTTCCTCCGGGGAGGAAATTGGTTCAATGCAAGTGGGTGTTTCAGACTAAGGTTGATTCTGATGGCACAACCTACAAATATAAGGCAAGGCTGGTAGAAAAAGGTTTCTCCCAGGTCCAAGGTGTGGACTACCATGAGACTTTTGCACCGATTGCAAAAATGGACTCCATCCGCCTAGTTTTGGCAATTTCTGCATCTAAGCACTGTGAACTGCATCATATGGATGTTAAGTTTTCCTTTCTACATGGACATCTTCACGAGGAGATATACATGAAGAATATTGAGGGCTACATTTCCTATCCATATTTGGTTTTCAAACTAAAGAAGTCACTATACGGGTTAAAACATGCCCTAAGAGAGTGGTATTCCAAGATAGATGCCTTCCTTCTCTCGCAAAAATTCCAAAGGTGTAAATCAGATACGAATGTGTATATACAACAATATGATGGTCATTTTATTATTATTATTTTATATGTTGGTGACTTACTGCTTACAGGTAGCACATTTGCTTCTATTTCAGTCATCAAAACTGCTCTCCACAATGCATTTGAAATGAGCGATTTGGGGCTCTTGAAGCAATTTTTGGGGCTTGAAATTGAGCAAAATATTGATGGGATAATGGTCACTCAGTCCAAATACATATCAAAAATGTTAGTTAAGTTTAACATGGCTGAATGTAAGGCTGATCCATTCCATTTCCTTTCATGGATCAGCCTTGAAGAAGGAAAAAGAACACCTCCCATGGCCTGCACTATTTATCAACGGCTAATAGGTAGCTCATTGTACTTGACTCATTCTCGGCCTGATATCTGTTATGCCGTGAGTGATGTGTCAAGATACATGCAGCAGCCTCATGATATTCATTTGAAGGAATCCAAGAGGATCCTCCAGTATATTCAGGGAACCAGGACCTATGGCATTCACTTACTGATTATAGGTAGCACATTTGCTTCTATTCCAGTCATCAAAACTGCTCTCCACAATGCATTTGAAATGAACGATTTGGGGCTCTTGAAGCAATTTTTGGGGCTTGAAATTGAGCAAAATATTGATGGGATAATGGTCACTCAATCCAAATACATATAAGACCTGTTAGTTAAGTTTAACATGGTTGAATGTAAGGCTTCTCCATTCCCTTTCCTTTCAGGGATCGGCCTTGAAGAAGGAAAACACACACCTCTCATGGACTGCACTATTTATCGACAGCTGATAGATAGCTTGCTCTACTTGACTCATTCTCGGCCTGATATCTGTTATGTCGTGCATGTTGTGTCAAGATACATGCAGCAGCCTCATGATCTTCATTGGAAGGAAGCTAAGAGGATCCTCCAGTATATTCAAGGAACCAGGAGCTACGACATTCACTATGCTGCAGACTCTGAGCTAGGGCTAGTTGGTTACACATATTCCAATTGGGTGGGTGATTCTATTGGTCAGAAGTCTACTTCTAGATATGTTTTCATGTTTGGTGGTGGCTCCATAGCATTGTCTTCAACAGAGGCCGAGTACCGAGGAGCAGTGAATGCTTGCATCCAAGCTATTTGGTTGCAAGTAATTCTTGTAGAGTTTGATCTTGGTAGTACTTTGTCCACTGTCCTATTTTGTGACAATTAAAGTGCTATTAAGATATCCATAGATCCAGTTACTAGGAAGAGGACCAAGCATGTAAAGATACACATGCACTATATCAGGGAATTCGTGCATGACAGGACCATCATTCTACAATACTGCCCTATTGATGAGCAGATTGCAGACATATTCACCAAGATATTTTCAGAAAAGAAGTTCACTTACCTCCGTTCACTGTTGGGGGTGAGTTCATCAGGGTGATCAGACTACTTTCAATGTTCAGCTTGAGGGGGGGGTTTTCCCACTGGGTTTTCCCTCTTTCCTCACTTAGATTTATTTTTTAGCATTGTTTGAGTTACATTATTGTACAGGGTGACCTACGGCCTTTGCTTCCGGGGCCCTAGAATTTCATGCACTTTATTTTTACTCCTCCTGAGTATAGCTTAAGGGGGGTTGTTGGAGTCATTTACCCAACATGCACACTTAATTTGGTCAATTTGGATTTTTTAAACCACTATCCAAAGTTTAATTGACTTAATCTGCATCAGATGAGCACTCTATGACATCAGAATGAGCACACCCATGCCTACCTTCAATCAGGGAGGCTAACTGGGCTTCCTCCTTCAATCAAGAAGCCATTCTGGGGTGATCTGAGTGTCATAAATGCACCTAATTGCTAACTGATTGTTACAATCAGTTAAGCTGAGTTGTGTATGTGCCTCCATTTCATTTATTGATTATTTTTATTAATATTTAATGAACTGGAGATAACAAGGGTGCCTCCAACCACTTTTGATGACCAGTTTGACTTCAGTTAACCTCATCGGGGTTCATTGGAGTTAATGATGTGCTACCACTTGTTGATTGGCATGCAGTGACATGTGTCTGAGCTACTTTTAGTTAGAATCAGTCATCCATTGCACTCTGATACAGTTAGGGCTCAGTTGAGTCAATCATGGCTTGATCAATGGGTTAACTAGGTGTGTTTACTGTGGTTGACATTCAATTAAGATACACCCATTCATTCAATTCAAATGACCTCCTTGGGAATTCAAATTGTCTTGGAATTCATGCACCTTGCATCATCATTGTATTGTATTACTCATTATTTTATTGATTATATAGAGATGCTACTCCAATTGCAATACCATTATGTCATTTCCATGTGTAATTGTCTGAAATCTCTTATGATTCTGTGTTTAAGTCCCTATATTACTGTGACAGATTAATAGTGGGGATGGTAAATCCCAACTCCATCCCAAATTGGGATATTGAAAATGAGTGCAGAATACATCAATGACGAAGGCTGACAAAAATAAATTAGGTTTCTTCTGGGAAGTGGCCTTTTGATAACTCTGGATTGTTGTTGTAAGCTCAAGGGATAAAATAGAGGCCCATGGGAAGGATTCACCAATGGTTAGGACACGGTGAGCCACTGGATTCCATTCAAATTTGAAAATGGAGCAATTGGGAAGACCGTATAACCTGCATAACATAGATGCTAGTAACGAATACGGTTCCTTAAACCAAACGATAGAGTAAAGGTCATATTTCCTCTGAGAAAACTTACTGCCTTCACTCGTCCATGATTTTAACATTTCAATGATATTGAACCTGGTATTAGAGGCTCGGACAAAGTCTGCATTAAGGGGTTTCCTAACTGGTTTATGACCATATGCTCTGATAAAGACATCAGGGCAAAAGGTACCAAGTTGTGACCTTGAAATGTCATTGAAGGAACAGTCAGTGGAGTTTGCATGTTCCACAATCCATTTGACCGCGTCATTATAAGGCAATGGCATGGAGTCCAAAATCCCTAATGCTTTGATAAGCTAGCTGGTCGTTCAAGATGTCGGAGAGGTCATCGTTATAAAAAATGGAGTATACTCGGGACCAATCAATCTGATAAGTTTCAAAGATCCTTCCATTGGTGTCAAAGAAAATACCGAAGTTTGTGTCCTTGATCAACATGTATTTTTGAAGGTTCTTACAACGAGTACTTCGAGCCATTACGAAAACTGAAAAACTATGTTTAAATGCATAAACCAAGAATTAAAACTAATTCAGACAATGCTACAGTACGCAAATCTAAACAAAGAAATGGATAAGAGGACCAACCTGAAATCGACTGTGACAGTGAAAATAACTTCTGGTAACTATCACAATGAAAACCCACACAACAACGTAACTCGAAATAGTGAAGAAGTAAAGAAAGTGTACAAGGCATTGCTATATATAGATTTTCTGCAAGTCAAATTAAGACCATAAGATTATAATGGATGGACGGTCAGGATTAAATCCCGCGGGGTGCGGGATCACCACATGAGTTTCGATTTTTATTTACCATCCCGCAACCCACATTCCGCAAATGCAGGATAACCAAATGCTCAAAAATTTATTCAATCCATTTTACAATCTACATCCCGCAAAATGTGGGTTACGGGTTGCGGGAACATACAACCAAATATTGAAAACAAATTACTTCCCGCAATTCCCATTCCATAAATTTCGGGTTGCAGGTTGCGGGATGAAAACCTCGAAAATGTTAAAATTCAGAATCCCGCAATCCGCAAATGGCAGGTTGTGTGATGGAATATTTTTTTGCAAAATATAGTCTTCCGCAACTAACCAAAAGCACATAAATCATGCATAAATCCCAAAATTTTGACTAAGTTAAAATAAAGAAACCATGATAAATGTTACAGGGGCCTCGAAACGATTTAAAGGATTCAAACAATTACCTTTGTATGTGTAATTGGGGGCTCCCGTGTTTAGATAACATGGGATCTATTATACCTACAACAAGTCCACAGATGTAATTTATACAATCCCTTTAATGATCTTAAAACAAAAAAAATTATCTTGAAGATATTTGAAACTGGATTTATTGCTAGTTAGAATTGTTATATGTTTAGTTTCAATTTGAGAGTTTAATTGTGAACATTGTTCATAATTGTTGTTTCCAAGATATTTTTATCCAGTAATTAAAACTGGAATAACTCATTAACATGGAAAACATATACATGCATCCCTCTGCATGGATTCATGTGGTACAATTCTCAATTTTTAATTTTCCTATGTATTAGCAGTCATAATAAATTGTTGGAGTTAAAGAGAGAGTTGGAATTTGGAGAATTGATGTACATCATGACAGGTATGGGTGGTGATATGACATAATTTACTATGCCTTAACAGATAATATAGGCAAAACTTGACAAGGTGTCAGTCATGTCCCCTCCCACCCCGGAGGAGAGAACACGACCCAACTCTTCTACCTGAGTTACCTATCTCTGATTTTGCATTCGTATGATGATTCCCAATTCATTTTTTTCCTTTAAATATCTACACAAGGAAGAATTTCTCCTACTAACATTATGATCAAGACCGTGTATAACTCTTTATCTTCCCCAATCATTGAGAGATCGAACAGTGGAGAATCATCCCATAGAAAATCAATGCGGAGAGCTTCACTTGCGGAATTAGAAACATATCAAACTTTCACTCTCGCACCCCACATCCCGCATGGCGCATTTCGCATCTCACATGCAAAATGGCCATTATGGAGATCAAGTTGCGGAAATCAAAATTTACTATAGTCATTTCCGCATCCTGCATCCTGCGAATTGCGGAAAGCATATTTTTCTAAACGACATTCCTGCATCCCGCAAGTTGCGGAAAGAGAATTGCGGAAGTGAAAATGCGAAGCCGAAACTTCTGCAAGGCTACTTTCTGCATCCCGCATCCCATGAACTACAGAAAGAAGATTTCACCAAATGACATTTCTGCATCCCGCATCCTGCAAGTTGCGGAAGGAACAATATGCGGATATTCGATCTGTTCATGAAAATTTCTAAGTATAAAATTGATTTCCAACATCCAGGCCATCACCAATTTGGTCGATCTAACTTCATAACTACTTAGAAAATTCATTGAATTAATTACACAAATTGATGCATCATTCATGAAATATACAGCTGAAACACAACACATTTCATTCAAGCATTCATCATTTCATATTAATTTACAAACAAGTACAATTGCAGGGATTGAAACACAAGAGATACTTATCTTTATCGGATGCTTGTCCCACAACCAGCTATGTTGCTGCAATGTTCCACCCAACCATCTGCTAGTGTGCTCATCAATCTCTCAGCAGCACTACAACCCCCAAGCTGGGCATGATTTCCCCAAGGAATAAGGAACACTAGCAGACTTCTTCAAAGCTAAGGATACAATAAAAATCAGTCAAACCAACACATTTGGGTTTATCAAACTTACACAGGAAATGATTTACACATAGCCAAATTTTATACAAGTCACAGCTAAGCCAACATCTGGGTTTATCAGGATACCAGCCAAGCCATCCTTCCAGTTGGGTTTATCAGGCTTACACAGACAGTGGTTTACACTTAGCCAAGATTCGCATGAGACACAACCAAGACAATAGATGATTTGATCAGGCTACCAAGGAGGTGGAAATACTGACTGCTAAGCTAGTGAGCTCAATCCTGGAGCTATGGACACCTACACCGGATCTATCCTAACTTCTAAACATGTACACACCCAACACAAGGAAGCATCCCCTTCTTTTCTACACAATCTGTTTGGCCATGCCTTCCCTTCCAATGCTATTCGGGGTATGCAAAGAAGAAACCATCCCTCTAGATTGGTCTGTGAGGTTCCTTCACACACTAGGTTTATCAAGCAAGTCCAAGCTCCATTTTCATTCCCCAAATTAGTTTATATGTCGAACGAGGATGTACACGTAGCGATCTCAATTTTGGGATTAATAAAACGTAACAGAAGCCAAGGAATACACACACAACAATTAGGAATTTCTGAGCATGGCCTGAGCCAGACTGACTACTGCAATTACTAAAAATGAAATCGTTTGCTGGTCATTCAATTCAAAAACAAAAATCGGATTCTGGGCATTTGCATTCAAGAAATGACTAATAGACAGGAAAATCGTAAAAGGAAAACAATTCACAGAACAGGAAAATTTGTGAAGGATCAAGACTCAGAGCAATTTTTGCTTGCTGTGTAAATGTTAGAATCCCCTTGCCAAAATGTTCAACACAGTCCAAAATCATGAGGGGAAGGTGAAACACAACTGCATGAGGGAAAGGAAGGCATTTTTTTGGGTGTTTTATTGCCCAAGAAAATTTAAAAAACATTTTTCCCAGAAATGGTGCTCTGCCCATTTCAAATTTCTTCCCACTCTTCCAATCCCCCCCCGTCCCCCTTATCCTTAGGAAAAATCATGCCTCCATATCATTTTGTTGCATTGACATAGATGGCTATAGGATTTTAATTAAAAATTGCAAATTTAACATGATGTCCAAACTTATAATGTTCAACTAGCATAAAAACACCATTGGCCTAAATCTTAATTGCCCAAACATAAACACTAAATCGATGGTGGGGATTTTACCTTGAGCTCCACACCATGATTATTTACATCATATTATTTAAATGCAAACGGGGTCAAAACCAGGGTGTTACATTCCCCTTGTTTTCCTGTTATGTGCTTGATTTCAAAATCAAACTCACATAAAAATTCCATCTATCTAGCTTGCCTAGAATTTAGAGTAGGATGATCAAACAAATATTTCAGACCACAATGATCTGTCCTTAACTCAAATTTTCTGCCCATCAAGTAATGCCTCCACATCTTGAGAGCATGTACTATGGCTGCAAGTTCCATATCATGAGTGGCATAGTTCCTCTCATGCTCCTTCAACTTTCTGGATTCATAGCATATCATGTGGTTGCCTTGGATAAGAACTCCTCCAAGTCCTTGACCGCATGCATCTATACATACCACAAAATCTTTCTTTGGGTCTGCAACTTTTAATATCGGTGTACTAGTGACAAGATAATTTAACCACTGGAAACTTTCTTCACACTTCGAGGTCCATTCGAACTTTATTCCCTTCCTTTGCAAAGAAGTGATAGCATGTGCAACCTTGGAGAATCTTTCAATGAATCTCTTGTAGTATCCTGTCAGCCCCATAAAGGATCTTACCTCTGTCACATTCTTTGGAGTAGGCCAATTCTTGATATTTTCAATCTTGTCAGGGTCCATGGATATACCCTCTTCTGAAATAATGTGACCCAAGTATTGAATTCTATCTTTATAGAAGTCACACTTGCTCAAATTTTCATACAGCTGATGTTCTTTGAGCAATTGCAATGTTAGTCTCAAATGTTCTTCATGCTCTTCTTCATTTTTAGAATAAACAAGAATGTCATTAAGAAAAACAAGAACGAATTTGTCCAAATACACGTTGAAGACACTATTCATAAGGCACATAAATGTTGCTGGTGCATTTGTGAGACCAAATGGTACCACTACAAGCTCATAATGTCCATACCTTATTTTGAAGGTTGTCTTATGAATGTCTTCGTCCTTGATTCTCACTTGATGCTAACCAGACCTCAAGACAATTTTGGAAAATACCTTTGCTCCTTTCATTTGATCAAAGAGGTCATCAGTTCTCAGTAAGGGATATTTGTTCTTCACCGTGACTTTGTTCAGTTGCCTGTAATCAATACACAATCTGAGTGTACCATCTTTCTTCTTCACGAACAGAACTGGTGCTCCCCAAGGAGACACACTCGGCCTGATATACTTTTTCTCCAACAATTCTTCAAGCTACATCTTCAATTCTAACATCTCTGGTGTACTCATTCTATAAGGTGATTTGGACACTGGTGTTGCTCCTAGCACAAGCTCAATCGTGAAACCAATGCCTCTCTTTGGAGAAATCCCTGGAATCTCATCAGAAAAAACATCTATGAATTCTTGCAACACGTGATAGTCTTCAAACTTGAGAGTTTCATTCCCTGCTGTCTCCTCAATATGGGTTGCATACAACTGACAAACTTTTCTACAAAAATTCTTTAATTGCATCACTGAAATTTGCCTTACAGAAATTACCTTTAGTATTCCTTTTACAACTACTGGGTTCCCTTCTCCATCCGTGCATTCAAAAGTCCTGTTATAACAGTCAAGCTTCACCCTGTGATTTTCTAACCAATCCATTCCAATGAGAACATCATAGGAACTAACTGGTAGAACATTCAAATCTACGCAAGTGCTCAGTCCATTTATCACCAATGGACATTTCTCCATCACTTCATTAAATTTTCTCTTAGTTCCAGTGGCTAGCTGAACTAACCATGACTTGCTATGCTTTACTTTCCTAAGAGCACAAACCTCCACTATTCTAGGAGAAATATAACTGTGAGTAGAACGAGGGTCAATCAAAATAGAAATAGATTGATCAACAATATTACCTGCAACTTCAACCATCATTGACTGGTGATCTTCCTGGCGGACTTCCAGTGCTGCATAAATCCTAGGAACAACTCTTGCCACTTGACCCACTATTTTTGCTTCTTGGACATTATACACTGACCTTGCATTCTCATTCTCAAGTTGACAGAACTTGCACAAATGGGGTCCTCCGCATTTCCAACACTGGAGAGGCTCTCTGTTCTGCTGCGGATCTCTTGGCTTCTCCCCCATCCCTCTAGCCGACTGCTTCTCCGCTTGCGTTGGTTGCTTATGTTGATTCCTGAAATTAGAAGGTTTGAAACCTTTCTTCCTTTGGTCAGACTTCTCATTCTTCTTGTCCTTCCATGTATTATGATAATCAAGTTTTCCTCTGCTTTTCTTATAGCAATACTTAGATTTCCTTATCACTTCTTCTAGAGTTTTAGGTTCATAAAACTCAATTCTTTCTTTGTAAGACTGATGCAATCCACTTAGAAAATGCTGAATTTTTACTTTTCCATCTTTGATGTACCTGACATACCTCGACAGCTCCAAGAACTTATTTGCATACTCTTCCATAGTTTTTTGTCCCAATATTAGCTCATGGAATTCTTTGATCTTATCATCACAGCACCTGTTAGAGAGGTACTTCTGCTTGAAATACTTGTGGAACTATTTCCACACAATCCGCCTTTCATTAATATTCTTCACTTTCCTGAAGTGCTCCCACCATATGGATGCTCTTCCAATCAAATTGAAGATGGCTACCCTAGCCTTCATATTTCTTGAATAGTGTTGGACTTGGAAATATTTCCCCATCCCAAGAAGCCAAGCTTCAACTTCTAAACCATTCTTTATCTCACTGTTAAAGGTAGACGGATTTGCCTTCCTGAATTCATCTCGTGAGCAGTTCTGGTAACACCACTTCCTCCTATCCCTGTGAGATGAAGAGCCCGAATCTTTAGCGGATCCTTTAGATTCAGACGACCCACTAGGAGATCTCTTCCTTTTATTATCATGAGAGGAAAATATTGAACCATCAGTGTATTTTTCAAAGTCAGACAACCCACTAGGAGATCGCTTTCTTCCTCTAGAAGTGTTCTTACTTCCTTCTAGATTTACTGTCTAGTCCCTAAAGATCATATTGCTCTAAATTTATGTAAAACTATGCAATATGGTTGTGTTCAGCTGATTCTGCTCCTCCTGAGCCTTAATCAATATTTTGTTGTCTGCTCTATAGCTCTGTATCTCCACCCTGAGGCTTCTCATGGTGGCTGCAAAGTCTAGGGGAGTATCTTGAAACCTCCTTCCATTAGACTCTGTCTTAGCATTTCCAATTTGTACATTTCCCCCCATAGCATCTTCGTTGTATTCATTGGAGTTCTATGCATCGCTGCACATGTCGGTTCTCATGGCTCAGTCGAACCAACTTTTGTCGAATTGCCCTATCTGGAATGCTTCCCTACGACTATAGTTCTGCAAAATGTGTTAATAAACTAAATCATTAGATAATTTCAAAATTGAAACCACTTACCCACTACCCATGGCAATTTTCTTTGTTACGCAGCTTATCAATATTTCGAAACCATTTACCAATAGCTCTATTAACTGTTCAACTCGACCCATCGAGGCCCAATACTGTAACCAAATTTTCTTTTCGACCCATCTAGGCCCAACACTGCAACCAGCAACTCTGATACCACATTATAGTGTACTATAAGTTGGTATCATAGGGTACTCTTATCTTTTTAACAACTGATTTCGGCCCATCTAGGCCCAATGCTGCAACCCACAGCTCTGATTCCAAACTGTCACGTCCTCTCCCACCCCGGAGGAGAGAACATGACCCAACTCTTCTACCTGAGTTACCTATCTCTTATTTTGCATTCGTATGATGATTCCTGATTCTTTTTTTTTCTTTAAATATCTACACAAGCAATAATTTCTCGTGCTAACATTCTGATCCAGACCATTTATCACTTTTTATCCTCCCCAATCGTAGAGAGATCGAACGGTGGAGAATCATCCCGCAGAAAATCAACGATGCGGGGAGCTTCACTTGCAGAATAAAAAACATATCAAAATTTCACTCTCACACCCCACATGCCACATTCTGCATTCTGCATCATGTATGCAGAATGGCCGTTGCGGAGATCAAGTTGTAGAAATCAAAATTTACCATAGTCATTTTCGCATCCCGCGAATTGCCAAAGGGAAATGTGTAAAGCATATTTCGCCAAATGACATTCCCGCATCCCGCATATCGCATTCTGCAAGTTGCAGAAAGGGAATTGCGGAAGAGAAAATGCAGAGTCCAAACTTCTGCAAGATGCCTTTCCGCATCTCACATCCCGCATCCCGTGAATTGCAAAAGGAAAATGCGGAAAGCATATTTCGCCAAATGACGTTTCCGCATCCCGCATCCTGCAAGTTGTGGAAAGGAAGTTGCTAAAGGAAAAATATGCGAAAATTCGATCTTTTCATGAAAATTTCTAAGTATAAAACCGATTTCCAACATCTAGTCCATCACCAATCTGGTCGATCTAACTTCATAACAACTTAAAAAATTCATTGAAGTAATTACACACATAGATGCATCATTCATTAAATATACAGCTGAAACAAAACACATTTCATTCAAGCATTCATTAATTCATATTAATTTACAAACAAGTACAATTGCAAGGATTGAAACACAAGATATACTTATCTTTATCGGACGCTTATCCCACAACCAACTATGTCCCCGCAACATTCCACCCAACCATAAGCCAGTGTGCTCATTAATCTCTCAGTAGCACTGCCACCCCTAAGCTAGGCATGATTTCCCCAAGGAATAAGGAACACTAGCAGACTTCCCCATAGCCAAGGATACAATAAAACTCAGCCAAGCCAACACAGTTGGGTTTATCAAACTTACACAGGAAGTGATTTACACATAGCCAAAGTTTATACAAGTCACAGCCAAGCCAACAGATGGGTTTACCAGGCTACCAACCAAGCCATCCTTCCAGTTGGGTTTATCAGGCTTACACAGACAGTGGTTTACACTTGGCCAAGATTCACTGAGACACAACCAAGCCAACATATGGGTTTATCAGACTACCAAGGAGGTAGAAAGACTGATTTCTAAGCTAGTGATCTCAATCCCAGAGCTATGGACACCTACAATGGATCTAGCCTGACTTCTAAACATTTACACACCCAACACAAGGAAGCATCCCCTTCTCTACTACACAGTCCCTTAGGCCATGCCTTCCCTTTCAGTGCTATTTAGGGTATGCAAAGAAGAAAACCAGCCCTCTAGACTGGTCTGTGAGGTTCCTTCACACACTAGGTTTATCAAGCAAGTCCAGACTCCATTTCCATTCCCCAAATTAGTTCATATGTCAAACGAGGATGTACATACAGCGATATCAGTTCTGGGATTAACAAAACATAATAGAAACTAAGGAATACACACACAACAATTACAATTTTCTAAGCATTGTCTGAGCTAGACCGACTACTGCAATTACCAAAAATGAAATCGTTTGTTGGTCATTCAATTCAAAAACACAAATCGGATTTTGGGCATTCGCATTCAGGAAATGACTAACAGACAGGAAAATCGTAAAAAGAAAAACAATTCACAGAATAGGAAAATTTGTGAAGGATCAAGACTCGGAGCAGTTTTTGCTTGCTGCGTGAATGCCAGAATCCCCTTGCCAAAATGTTCAACACAGTCCAAAATCGTGAGGGGAAGGTGAAACATGACTGCATGAGGGAAAGGAAGGCATTTTTTTTGGTCTTTTCTTGCCCAAGAAAATTTTAAAAACGTTTTTCCCAGAAATGGTGCTTTTCCCATTTCAAATTTCTTCCCACTCTTTCAATCCCCCCCCTTATCCTTAGGAAAAATCATTCCCCCGTCTCATTTTGTTGCATTGACATAGCTAGATGTAGGATTTTAATTAAAAATTGCAAATTTAACATGATGTACAAACTTATAACGTTCAGCTAGCATAAAAACACCATCAGCCTAAATCTTAATCGCTGAAACATAAACACTAAATCGATGGTGGGTTTTTTTCCTTGAGCTCCATACCATGATTATTTACATTATATTATTTAAATGCAAACGGGGTCAAAACCGGGGTGTTACAACATATTACAAGATTACAAGGTAACTCAGGATGGGTCAAAATGAGCTGCATTGGGCCTAGAAGGGAAAATGCAGAATCCAAACTTCTGCAAGGCGCATCTTCGCATCCCATGGGTTGCAAAAGGAAAAATATGCGAAAATTCAATCTGTTCATGAAAATTTCTAAGTATAAAACTAATTTCCAACATCCAGGCCATCACCAATCCGGCCGATCTAACTTCATAACAATTTAGAAAATTCATTGGAGTAATTACACACGTAGATGCATCATTCATGAAATATATAACTGAAACACCACACATTTCATTCAAGCATTCTTCATTTCATATTAATTGTATAAACGAGTACAGCTACAGGGATTGAAACACTAGAGATACTTATCTTTATCAGTTGCTTGTCCCACAACCAGCTATGTCGATGCAACGTTCCACCCAACCATAGGCCAGTGTGCTCATCAATATCTCATCAGCACTGCCACCCTCGAGTTGGGCATGATTCCCCCAAGGAATAAGGAACACTAGCACACTTCACCATAGCCAAGGATACAATAAAACTCAGCCAAGCCAACACAATTGGGTTTATCAGACTTACACAGGCAGTTATTTACACATAGCCAAAGTTTATACAAGTCACATCCAAGCCAACAGATGGGTTTATCAGGCTACTAGCCAAGCCATCCTTCCAGTTGGGTTTATCAGGCTTACACTATATTCCAAGGTAACCTTGGTGTTACAGCAACTTGGAATCTCCTACAACCTTGGGGTGTCATAATTGTTGTTTCAAAGAGAGTTCTCTCCAACAATTAAAACTGGAACAACTCATTAACATGGAAAACAGATACATGCATCCCTCTGCATGGATTCATGTGATACAATTCTCAATTTTTATTTTTCCTTTGTATTAGCTGTCATAATAAATTGTTGGAGTTAAAGAGAGAGTTGGAATTTGGAGAATTGATGTACATCATGACAGGTATGGGTGGTGATATGGCATAATTTACTATGCCTTAATAGCTATTATAGGTAAAACTCAAGAAGGTGTCTCATTGCCAACCCCAACACTTCATGCTATATAAGTCCCCTTATGATTTTTTTCAAATCATATTTAATAGTTTATGATTTGGACCTTCAAGTTTTTTTTTCTTCTTCTATTTTTTTTCTTGATTGCATATTTTGTTTTTCTTTTATTCATGGTTTTATTTTTTGTTGTTGCTTTCATTGAATTTACGTTCAAGTTTGTTTCATTTTTGCCATTGAATTCACTTCAACTCGTCGTTTATTTTATTTTTCCTTTCGACATTCCATTGCATCTTCTGGTGCAATTGCTAGTTGAAAAGAACTTGTCTCATTCATAAGACTCTTTTTTTCCTTTTTTTTAGATAATGATCTGTACAACACATAAAGTAGTAATTAGATCCAAATTTTAAAAGCATACTTACCACGTAAAGTAGTAATTAGATCCAAATTTTGAAAGTAGTGTATGATAGGGTTAATATGGAATCTAAAATGGATGTCATTGGTCATGTTAGTTTCCTCCCAGTGTAAAATACTTGATTGATAATTCTCGACTCATTGTCTTGCAGTAAGTAGTTGTACAGTTTGGAAGTATTTACAATCAATATAGACCTACTCAACTTCAATTCTCTAAAGTGTCGAGAGGGATCAAATACGCCAACCTTTCACCACTAAAATACAACACGCATCCCTCTCACCACTATGTTACAACACACTAATGTATTTATCATGTCTACATCCCTCTCACCTTGCAATTGCGTATTACATGTACACTTACTAATGTAATGCCAAGCAAACAAGAAATTGTTTTCCATCAAATATCAATCCATAAAATTTTGTTTTTTGTTCCATTCTACTCTTGTATTTGGTTTGTATTCCAGGAACATTAACTTGGTTAGAAAGATGACCAATTCTCATCCTAATGTGTGGAATTACGATTTTGTACAATCTCTTAAAATATTAATATTTGTTTTTAGATTTATGATTGCACAAAGAGTAGCGGGGTGCTTACAACCCAGTATGGAGGAGATGTGCAACATTACACATAATGAACTAACGTTATGTGCACCCAATAGCGAGGTGCTTACAACCCAGTATGTGGGAGATGTGTAACGTTCCATGTAATGAACTCATGTTATGTACCAAAAATAAAAATAAAAATTTTTAATGTCGTCTCATAAAATAAATAAATAAACGAATAAAACTAATTTTAAAAAATCCATATTTACTCATAAAATAAAAATGTAAATCCAAATAAAATGTCATTACAAAAATAACACCTCAAAAAAATTGATTTCTCTATATGCTTGATAAACCCATATTTAGGATGGATTTAAACTCGTTAATACCTCAATGACATATGAAGGTTGAGTTGCAAATTAAAATACTAATTTTGAAACAATATAATCCACAAGAAGGGGCAAATTTTACTTATAGCATTTTTCATATCTTGTTTAAGATGCCATCTTGAAATACTTAATCATTCAATAATCAACGCTACCACAAATTGAAAAGAGGACAACGATTTAATGTTTTATTTTTTTAATATACCAATATGAGGGTAGCAGAGAAGGCAGTTTCACTCAGACAAGAAGTAATTTTGTGTCACATCAGGAAAAACCATAGATAGCGTTTTGATTATGTCTCTACCTAGACCATAGAATCAAAGTCTAGAAACAAGATTCAACTAGACAAATAATGGCAAGGAATGAACATAGTCAAGAATGCACTTCAAACTGATAAGATGAAATTAAAGCGTTATCTCAAGTGATCTCAGCAATGGTATTCCTTAAATAGTGACAACAAAGTTAAAGGATTATAGCATTATTTTTAAGAATGTTCCCAAGTTTACCATGGTAACTATAGAGGGCCATCATCATTAAGCCATTTTTGTTTACTTATAAGGGAGACCAGACAGAAATATAAACTTCCAAATATTACCGAGGCTTCACAATAAATCAATCAATACTCGAAGTAAACTAGGCTACCTTGCATAGTAAAATATTTTCCCAAATAAATAGGTGTGCATCTTATAAAAATATCTTGATCTGAACTTCTTCACTCTATTCAAAAACCCAAAACTGCCTTGCTAGCATTTGTAAATAATCCATTCCTGCAGTTTCAGATACTAAGCAATTTTAGAACGAAGCAGTGCTTCAATTCTCGCAGTGGACAAAAGGAGATTTGTAGTTTATGGTATGAACAGGTTTTCATGGTTTTTTTTTAAATGGATGAAAGGACAATATACAAGTTATGGCTTGTTGATTAATTACACCCCATATTATTCCTCATCAGTTCTGTTTCACGGTGACGTGAAAGTAAAACTCTAAGAGCCAATTCAATCAATCTTTGCAAATATTATTAGAGTGGTACTATAGAAAATTGCATAGTAATGATTATCTTTGGAATCTATAAATGGAATCCATAATTTATTGGCAGTGGATTCATCTTTGTATTTTGGGGCAACTTTAACATTGGGCTCACTGTATCAGTGATAATGGACTTCCAAGTCACAGTTCCTCTAGATGAGTTGCAATGCACAACACAACAACTGTCTAAAAATTTGGTCGTTGGAATACTTAAGATATTCTCCACAAAATGGTTCAGATTTCGTCCTCTAATCCGATTTTAGATGACTCAGATTTCAAATCGCTCTTGCATTCAGGTTGTAGATCGCTATTGCATTTGCAATTCTGTTCATATTTAAGATCTAATCAAAGTGTGTAAATGATGATGCAAATCAAAATTGATCACAATTAGAGGGTGGTAGATATGGTCAAACCAGTGAATACTTCATATTGAAGGTAAAGGTGCCTTATGTGTTTAGATCAAAGATTAGATAGAGGGTGATAGTTATGGTCAAACCAGTGAATACTTCAGATTGAAGGTAAAGGTGCCCTATGTGTTTGGATTAAAAATTAGAGGTTCAATTGCTGGAGATTTGAATTGTGTCTTTTTTTTTGAGATATGTAGGACCATCAACCAAACCTAGATATTTTAGTGAAGCATGGGAAAATATATATATTTATTCTCCTTCCTACCTATTTAATTGTCGAAAATAGATTTGCATAATAACGTTAGTGATACTCTTGTACCGAATGTGCATTGCCTAGGTAATTTTGAGATATGACAAGAGGATTGGATCTATGGAAATTTTAATGGATCTATAAGGTCTAGTTAAAAACTCGCAGGGGCTTCACTTGTTGACCAATATCCTATCACGTTAGTTCATATTGTGGGTTTTAAAATTATTAAAAATTGAACCAATATATTGCAGGTATTGGGGGTATGAGGGGTTTAAGGTAGGGGTGGGTAGGGTGGTTTATAAGGATTGAGGTATAAAAAGGGGTAGGGAGGAGGTTTTAAGTATTGGGAGGGGTTTCAACAAAAAGAGTTTGGGTCAATATCTCTAGAAATTAGGGGTATTCTTTAATATCCCACGATCGCACGTGCTATGTGAGATGTTCGCTAAGTGAAGTCCCATGAAAAAACTAAATCCTTGTAGATTTACAAATCTACATTAAACATAGTTTAGATATGAAATTGAAAGGTTCTTATATCTATTATACAATTGCTCCCATGGTCATGTATAATCATAACAATTTTGTGTCTTAATGGTTTGTTATTTTTATTTTTAAATCTATATCAAATTTAGAAAATGTTTCAATTTACTTATGTTTTCCATTGTGATGTAGTTATACAATAAACTTGAAATAGTAATAACGTATCACGAAATCTGACAATATCTAATTATATTTTCAATTCATATTTTAGATATTTAATTTTAGATTGAGATTCTAGTTTTATTATAGATCTGCATTTGAATTTCATTTTATTGTTTCAAATCTACAACCTCAAATTTATGTAGAATTTAATTATATTCTAGACCTACAATTAGAGAATAACCATTTAATTTACATTAGTTTAATACTAGAACTAATCTAAATATAATATAGATCTACTAATTCTACCATAAATTTAAAAGATCTAGCAATAATCTTATAATATCTATATAGATTCATCTAATTAAGAAATGTTCCATAGGTCCTAGGGTTAGAAAACTTAGAATTTGATACCAAATGTAAGGCTCCAACATACAATTAATAAGAAAATAAATACTTCATAAAATTGAGTAAATATTAACTTCATTATCATGAGAAATTTGTAGATCTAAAATAATAAACAAGATAGATCATAATAATAATAATGAAATGAAATAAGGAAAGACGTACCTGAATATGATGAATAATAAAAATAGTGTACCTCTAGAACTCCATAAGTGGCAAGGAAAAAAATGTGGGGGGACAACTCTCCACCTAACCAACCCCTTAGTGTCTCCCCTTTAGTTGAGACATTGAGAGACCCCAAGCCCCTTACCAATAAACATTAGCCAACATGTTCTTCCCTTCCCGTAATAATACCTAACTTCCATCAAGCTAATAATGAATCCCCTCTTTCCTCCAATCCTCCTCTTTAAAGGTTTTTCTTCTTGTCTTTGGTACTTGATCCATTTATTTTTAATTAATTTTTAATGACAATTCTCCAGATTTTATAATTTATTATTTTAGTATGTAATACATATATCACTTATTTTTCTCATGTTTAATAGAATTAGTTAAATACTATTTTTGGTTTGTTTTAATGAATATTTATTTAATTTAGTTTTCCTATATTTTTATTTATAATTAATTTAATAGTAATTTTGGGTTGTTACAGGACAAGTCTTCATAAGTAAGAACTAATATGTATATATCCTCCTCTAGATATTGGTCATGTGCGTAAGCCCAATGATATGTAACAAAAATGCAATGGTTCACCACTTTACCCTTGCAATCATTTCTCATGTACTACCCTTTCCCAAAAAGATATATCTATAAATCATGAGTAAATTGAGGGGCTTGCTTCACCTTTCCAAACTTGTAAACTCAACTACAACCAACGTGGGTGGCCATGATGCGTTCTTGTTCTTATTGAGTGCATTCCCAATACCATTTATAAATTCTTTCCAAACATTTTCTTTCAACACTACATAATATGTAGCATACTTGGGCATGATGCTAGGTGGATTTGATGCCCCATAAATGCTTAAATAAGTTCCATCCTTGGTGAGGAACCAATCTCCCAATTGTGTCACCATGGTGATGTCATTATCTATCATGTACTTTTTCAGGCTCCCATGAATAATAGTGTACAAAGACTGAATAAAATGTTCACATATTTGCTTGTAATTGTCGATACATTTCTAGTCTCACAAAACTTGACAACATACATGAATAAGAATTTCCCTGAGTATTTAGTGCCGTCCTATAACTAGAAACAAATTGAATGCACAAATTTCATCCACTAGCTAGATATGAATTCATGAAAAATATAATTTTCGTTTGAAAAATTCATTTTGTCTGCTCAACATTGTTGGTTGTGGAGCTCAATCTTCCAGATTCAGAGATGTTATTGTTCAACTCTTTTTTACTCCAATTTTATTGTGCACTCGTCCCAACTAGGGGGTGTGGAGGGTCATTTTCCCCTCGTGGGGGTTCGAGGTCTAGCAGTCCCCTTGCGGGGGTTTAAAGGAAACGTCCTCGAAAGAAATTTTTGAGATGTTTGTTGGCAAATAGCTTGTGAACCCATGGTATTAGGTTACCTATAGTATTTTTCCATGGTAATTCCCGTATAAAAGGAAAGCATTGTAATATGGTTGTGCATTGTATTGTAGTATTGTAAAACAATCTTTGTGATTGTCTGAGAGAGATTGTGAGAGAGTGAAGAGGAAGTTTAATGGGGTTGATACAAGTTGTATCCCTTCATTTTGCTAGATAGATTAATAATAAAGGACTGGTAATTTTTGTGTGGAAGTAGCCCATCTTCAGTGAACCACATTATTTCCGTGTCACTCTTGTAATGTGTTTAATATTTGCATATTTTTTAATTGTTTAATTGCTTAATTGCTCTGCGATCCTGTTTTTCTAACAAACACTGCATCTTCCAAGTTATCTAATATTATGTTTACCTAGTTAAATATAGCACCCTTAACAGTGACATAATGCAAAAGAGCGAACCACTCTATCTTGAAAGCCATTGCATCTTTTTCCCCATAAAATATACTCGATAGGGTGATGGTCATCTTTTAAGGATGACTCGGTGATTTGGTATGTATATGCCACTGTCATTTTGTCGAAAGTTCTAATCTGGAATCCAAGCTTGTTTGAAAAATGTCATGCAATTCAACTTGATGGCATGCATCCATATTCCACTCCTTTGTTAGTCTTATCTCTAGCTCTAGAAATTTGTAATACCTACTCATAGTTATAGGCCCTGTTGTTACCAAAATCAACCCTATCAAAATATTTTACATTATTACAGTGCGCATGTAAAGAAGGACCTCAATATGTTCACTAGTATTTTTCACAACAGCCATGAGTTTTCCAATCAGTCTAGCTAGTTCTCCTCATGTCACAATCTCCAACTTGGTGAAGTCCATTCAAATTCAAGGTATAAAATATTCAAGTACCCAAGGAAAAGTATATCAAAACTGAGTATCTTTCATGCATACTTTCTTGTATTTTCCTGTTTGAGACACTTAAGTTAGGCACGGATTTTGAGGATATGGAAGTGAATTTTATAAAAAACAAAAGAGGTTTTTGTCGAGAACAAGACCATTCAAAAAATCCTCTCTCATTTTTGTAACAGGAGTCATGGATTAGAAGATTCAAAAGGATATTTACAACCTATTTTTCCAAACTTAAATTTAAATAATTTCTTGTTATAATCATTATCTATGGAAGCATTTTTGGAACAACTAGAGAGGAATTTGTAAAAACCAAAGGAGATTTTTTTTTGTCAAGAACGGACTTATATACAAAAGTGTCTCTCTGTTTTTACACAGATACCAGAGAGTGAATTTGTAAAAACCAAAGGAGGTTTTTCTGTCAAGAACGGACTTATATACAAAAGTGTCTCTCTCTTTTTACACAGATATCAGAGATTGAGATATATAGAGGGATCTTTGAGACCAATATTGTTTAGAATTACGCCAATGAAAGTCCTCCCTATGATTATTGGAAAGAAGTGGTGAACGCCTAGGTGTGAGTCAATTGATATATATGTTCACATGTTGTCACAATGGTCAGTGACAAATTTAATAAGGCATACACATCAAAATGCATGCCCATAAGGGCTGGCCCTTTCGAACCAACCATTTGCATCGATCGGACGACCGCGGTCGTCTGATCGGTGCAAATGGTCGGTTTGAAAGCCGACTCCTGCCCATAAGTGTTGACAGAGTTCCTACGTGTCCATATTCAAGCCAAGTATTTAGTGTCAAAGAGAATTAAACATTGAATGCCAGTGTTCTGATCCAAGTCCAAATATTAAATACTCAGAGGGAGAGTTGGCTAAGAATGTGTGCATTCAACAAGTTTAAAATATAAGTTGTCGAGTGCTCTATCAAGAGTCATGAAAACATTGTATTTATGTAAATTGAAAGTATTCAAGAGACAAATACTAAAATATACTAAATGCCAAGTAGGCCAATGTATAAATTGCCAATTAAAATGCTAATGCTCAAGTCTGAGTGCATCGAGAGCATATGAGGATGGGATCAAAATTCCAGCGATTAAGATTTAGAGTTGATACAAGAAATGGAACACGAAGGAAGATCTCATAAGGCAAGCATAGCATTGGTATATAATTGGAATGTTTTTAAAACATTTCTTTTATATGATAAGTGTCAAGGTTGTGATGTGCTTCTAGGTTTTGAAATGTGAAGCATTGAAGAACTAATGGATATATCATTTAAGTTTTCCATATTATTTATTAACGAAAAGTATAGTTGTCTCTTGTATATTTGAAAACAAATCCAACGCCATGTTCAGAAATTCGAAGACAATGGATTAGCATTTAAAATCTTAGTCAGAAAACAGAGCACTTGATAATTATAAGATTTTGAAGATCGATTATAAAGAACAGATCACTTAATAAGTCAACCATTTTTCCCATATTTGTGGGCATGAACTCAACTGGTCAAAGATTACCTCTGATTTTGAGTACATGTGACCATCAAATCTCTAGATTTATAGGGATTCAAATTCAACAACTTATTATCTTTCCAAGGTAAAAAATTACTTTTCTTATTTCAAGCAACGAATCCATCAACAATCAGAAGGTGATATGACAGTCAAAGGTTTCATTGATGAATCGAGGTGGCATAGCATCTTGATACAGAGCGTCGGGCAGTTAGAGGATTCAGAGATGAAAAATAGAATCTAAGGATTTATTGGCTTAAAATATGGAAACTCATTGTAGTTGATTGGCTTTTGTTTTCTGCGGTTGTAACTACATATGAAACGAGTTCCTTTTAAAGTGGATCTACAAAGTGTGTTAAATGGATCCACATATCTATAAAGGGATGAATGTAATTGGAAAAGAGGGGAGGTTCCAGCCTAGGGCTGAGAGTGGTACAAAGTGTATTAAATGGATCTACATATCTATAAAGGGATGAATGTAATTGGAAAAGAGGGGAGGTTCCAGCCTAGGGGCTGAGAGTGGTAAAGAGGTAAGGAGGTGTAGTCAGAAATCTGAGACTAGTTCTCTAATTAACTATAGAAATATGTTATCTAAGTTGAGATCTTATTTCTTATGAGCTTGTTTAAACTATATTTGAGATCTTATTTCTTATGAGCTTGTTTAAACTATATTTTAATCTGGATGCTATGTAGTCTTGTTTAGTCTGGTTTTAGTCATGAATTTATTCATAATGATGTTTTATTTATGAAGGTCCATGCTAGGAATTAGTTTTCCAGATTTCATGTTTGGAAGGTTTTTCTCAACATCGTTTTTACACAATTTTGAACCTGATCTATCATTGATATATTTTTTTTTCGTGTTATTTACATAAATTTAATGTTTTTAATAGTTCTATGCTTTATGTGTTTATAGGTTTATAGATTTCTCTTGACCCCTTGCACACCTTTTTTACCAATTCAATCATCCAATCTCAGATGCCTAGGCTCTGTGCTTTAGCAGTCAGGTGAAAATTTTAGGAATTTTAGGACAAACATCTTCTGGCACCGTTACCAGGGACGAAAGCAAATATTATCTTCCTTGAGAATGAAAATGATCATATATAGCTCTTGATGGTAGATAGGAGCAGGACACTAGTTGGATTGCAATTTTCAACCTGGCGAGTCCAACTTCATTACAGATGAATCTACGGGTGACTTCACTGGTTTGAAATGAACAATATTCTTGATTAGAGGTATGAATTTTATGATTTCTCAAATATATCTGTTTCCCAAGCCTCGTTCCTGATAGAAGTGAATGGGAAGGCTTCCTTTCTAGGTTTAGAGGTGAGGATTGGGAAGTGTCGGCTGAGTTTTTATTATAATTTCACGAATGCATGCTTAAGATGAAAGTTGTACCTGAAGATGTCTTAATTAATATATTTAGATACTCTTTAGATGGAGCAGCTCGAGATTGGTGTAGATCACTCCCGGTTTTTTTATTACTTCTCTGAGGCAATTTCATGCATCCTTTCATTTGTTCTGTAAAGAGAAATTTTCAACTGACTTCCTTTATCCGGAATGTTGCCATGAGTTTAACTTGTTGTGTAAAGGATCTAATAGTCATGAAATGTCCTCGTGTGATGATCAAGAGGTGGATACTCTTCAAAATCATATGCTTTCCCACGAAGATGAAATAGAGGCAGATAAACATGATGCTGAAATCTCCCATGCTATAATTGTTTCTAATTATTATGAATTTGAACATATGTTTCTTTAACTACAAACCACGAGGATCAACTATCTTTTAGTCAAATGGAACTTGAAATCAGTGAAGGAAACCCACAACAACTTTCATATTTGCAGACAGGTGAAATTAGAAGCGATTATGAAGAAGAGAACATGTAGAAACAATTTAATCTACAGCTGGAACAATATCAGGAAGAGGTATTTCTTTATGGATTTCATTACCCTATTGCTGATTATCTGGAGTCTCTGAGTAGTAAAGATGTCAAATCATTATTGTTAAGTGAATGTTGGTTTTGTTGTCTTTTCAAACTGCATTTTTGTATGCAATGGGTTCCTTCATTTGTCCAATTCATATTAAGAGTTTCACTAGTTAATCAATTTCTTACATGGCTTCATTGGAAGCATGACTTTACTTGATCAAGCAACCACATAGTTGATTAGAGTAGGAGTGTGCATGAATAATCTCAGTATATGACAATTTTCTTCCAACTGTTTTCTTTTCAACTTTCTATGGTATATAGTAATTCAAACGATTAATAAGACTCCAGCCCAATAGAGCACTGATACAGGACAAATTGCAGTTTTTGGTTTTCATATATGGAAAGGAGAAGGAACTTGGTCTACATGTTCTTGGAGCCTCGCAAGGAGAACTCCATCCCTAGCCAGAGGCATATGTTATTACTAGAATCTACCCTATTAAAATATTTTACATTCCGACAGCACACATGTAGAGAAGAACCTCAATTTGTTCACTAGTATTTTTCACCAAAGCCATGAGTTTTCTAGTCAGCATGGCTAGTTCTCCTCATATACAGTCTTCAACTTGGTGATGTCCATTCCAATTCCAAGTATAAAATATTCATGTACCCAAGGCAAAGTATAACAAAATAGAGTATTTCTCATCCATGCTTTCTTGTATTTTCATGTTTGAGACACTTAAGTTAGGCCCTCAGCTCATTCTTAGGATATGAAAGTGAATTTTTTAATACCAAAAGAGGTTTTTGTCGGTAACGGGACCATTCAAAAAAACTTTCTAAGTTTTGTAACAAGTGACATGGCTTGGAATATTCGAATGGATCTTTATAGCCTATTTTTCAAAATTTAAATTTAAATAATTTCCTGTTATAGTCATTTTATTTGGAAACATTTTTCGAACAACTGGAGAAGAATTCATAAAAACTAAGGAAATTTTTTTCAAGCATAGACTTATCTACAAAATCATCTATGCGTTCTTACACATATATCACAGATTGAGAGATATAGAGGGATCTTTGAGACCAATTTTTTCAGAATTACGCCAATGAAGATCCTACCTACAGTATTGGAAAGCAATGGTGAACGCCCAGGTGTGAGTCAGTTGATATATATGTTCACATGTGTCACAATGGTCAGTGCTAAATTTAATATTGCATACACATCAAAAGGCAAGCCCATAAGTGTTGACAGAATTCCTGCGTGTCCATATTCAATCCAAGTATTTCCAGTGTTCTGATCCCAAGTCCAAATATTAAATACTCATACGGAGAGTTGGATAAGAATTTGTGCATTCAACAAGTTTAAATTATAATTTACTGATTGATCAATCCAAGAGTCATGAAAACATTGTATCCATGTAAATTAAAAGTATTCAAGAGACAAATACTAAAATATACTAAATGCCAAGTACGTCAATGTATGAACTGAGAATTAAAATGCTAATGCTCAAGTATGAGTGCATCGAGAGCATATGAGGAGGGGATCAAAATTCCAGCGATTAAGATTTAGAGTTAATAAAATAAATGGAAGGCAAATGAATATCCCATAAGGCAAGCATAGCGTTGGTATATAATAGGAATGCTTTTAAAACATTTCTTTTATAAGGTAAGTGTCAAGGATGTGATGTGCTTCTCGGTTTTGAAATGTGAAGCATTGAAGAACTAATGGATATATATTTTAAGTTTTCAATAACATTTATCAAGAAAAAGTATAATTGTCTCTTGTAAGTTTAAAAAGAATTCCAACGATGAAAATGGATTAGCATGTAAAATATTAGTCAGAAAACAGAGCACTTGTTAATTATACCAGTTTGAAGATCGATTATAAAGAGAAGATAATTTATTAAGTCAACCATTTTCCCATATTTTTGGGAATGAACTCAACTAGTCAAAGATTACCTCTGATTTTGAGTCTATGTGACCATCAAAGCTATAGATTTAAAGGGATTTGAATTCAATAACTTATGAGCTTTCTAAAGTAAAAATTTACTTATCATATTTCAAGCATCGAATCCATCAGCAAGGTGATATGACAGTCAACGGTTTCATTGATGAAGTTAGGTGGCATAGAATATTGATACAAAGCATCGGGGAGTTAGAGGATTCAGAGTTGAAAAATAGAATCTAAGGATTTATTGGCTTAAAATCTCGCAACTCACTGTAGTTTATAGGCTTTTGTTTTCTTCTTGTCACTAGATATGAATTGAGTTCCTTTTAAAGTGGATCTACAAACTGTGTTAAATGGATCCACCTATGTATAAAGGGATGAATGCAATTGGAAAAGAGGGGAGGTTCTCAGCCTAGTGGCTGAGAGTGGTAAAGAGGTCAGGAGTTGGAGTCAGAAGTCTGATACTAGTTCTGTAATTATCTTTAGAAATATGTTATCTGAATTGAGATCCTATTTGTTCAGAGTTTGTTCAAATTATTTGGATGCTATACAGTTTTGTTTAACTATTTGGATGCTATACAGTCTTGTTTAGACTGGTTTTAGTTATGACTTTCTTCATAATGATGTTTTCTTTACGAAGGCCCATACTAGGATTTAGTTTTCCTGATTTCATGTTCTGAAGGGTTTTCTGAACAGTGTTTTTATATAGTTTTGAACCTGATCTATCCCTGATATATTTCTTTCCTCGGTTTGATTATCCGTGTTATTTACATAAATATGATGTTTTTAGTGGTCATATGCTTTATGTGTTTATAAATATCTCTTGACCACTTGCACGCCTTTTTTACCAATTCAATCATCCAATCTCAGACGCCTAAGCTCTGTGCTTTAGCAGTTAGGTACATATTTGAGGACAAATAGGCTCAAAAGAGGTGATGGGTACTCCAACCTTATTATTGATAATTCATCTCTTAGAATCCATGTAAGGAATTATCCATTCTATTATCTCTGGAAATGGGAACAAATCTAGTCTTCCTACGACCTTATGAAGACTCAACCTTTTGATGTTCTCGAATAGCAGGATCTCATCTAAACTTGTTAACTTATACTCCTCTGCTTGGAGGAATTGGTACGTATCTCCCCATTTGAATTTGTGGTTGGCTTTGGTAATGCAATGTGTCACCAAATTGCAATACGAGGGTAGGGTGTCTCTCGTCTTCATCTCTAGATGACATGTCTTGGATGGCCTTGGACTACGATCGGTTCTTTCGATTGGACATGATTTCCCCTATAATCCATCGAAGGAAAAATCATAATTTTGAAATTAAAAATCACATTTTTTTTGGTTTCAAAATTATTTGAAATTCCCACTTTTAGAATTAAAAAAAACACAATTTTGAAAATCCATATTGCTACTTTTAGAACCCAAATTTTCAATTTAGAAGGGATAATATTAACACCTTCGTAATTAAAATTCATAGTTTTTAGTAAAAATTCTCCATTATGAATACAAATTCAATGGAAAACTAGTTTAAAAACAAATTTCACATTAAAGCCTTGTTTAAATTGGACATTTTCAAAACAACAAATTTACACCATGAAACCTTGATATCCATTCAATTCTCACTCAAGTACTTAGTTATAATGCACATGCAATTAAATATTGGCACATGTGAGAGTAGTATCATTTCAAGAGAGACTTTAAGAAGTTTCTTTATGGCAGAACATCACTAAGTTACAATCAAAATTTTGGCTCATGTGAGAGTATTATCATTTCAAGGGAAAGTGAGAAGGTTCGTTATCACATAACATCACCGATTTACAATCATAAGATTGGCACATGTGAGAGTAGTATCATTTGAAGAGAAAGTGTGAGAACATCACTAATTTACAATCACAAGAGTGGCACATGTGAGAGCATTATCATATTGTTGTTTCTTCCAAATTAAGTGAAATACTTTAATGTGAACTATCGACTACAGAAAATGAAATTGAAGATCCCATGGAATATGGTTGTTTGAAATATCAACGTTCTATGAAATAAAGGGAATGAAATATCCCTAACACAAAGTTTTAGCCTAGATCAAGATAGACTTGGCTAAGGACATAACTAAAAACATTGTTGAAAAGCATCATCATGGATTCTACTCTCCGAAAAAAGATAGCATTTTGTCCATATAATAAACCATCCAAATGTGCCCTCCTTTGTCTCGAAGCATGGTAGTTTTTCTTCCACATAATAAACCATCCAAATGGGGCCTTCTTTGGCTCCAAGACCGGTTCCCAAAGGATTAAAAAATGAAATAACCATGCTTTCTATGTAGATCTCAAACACTAAATCTTGTGAATATGGCCTTTCAACAAAGGTCGTTTGAAGTAGAGCTATTTGTATCCTATAGCAAGTGTATGCCTTCTACTTAGATATCAAACACTAAAGCTTGTGCATATGGCCTTTTAACAATGGTCTGAAGCATATCACATATCAATTTGTAGCCTAGAGCAACCGTATATTTGGTAAATGTTGTGTCTTGCCCCCATTTCCAATCTCACCACCAAGACAGAAGAACTTTGAAGCCAAACATAGGAATTACATCATTTAGAATTAATCTATGCATGCATTCCAAAATAAAACGATCTATATTGGTCATCTAAAGTTATGTTAAATCCCATGCCAAGGGACCTATTCCATCTTTTCACTATAAACCATGTTTTTCGTTGTTTCGTGCCTTGTTTAAAGCGCAACAACACCAAAAACGACCAAGACTATGCCAACAACTTCTCTTTATGAAAACCCAAGGGAGACCACCATATATAATTATCATTAAAAGAAAAGCCATATTTCAGGGAAATATCTCTCCATGTTAAGAATTAGTTAATGGCCTCTTATTGCTTCTAGGTACATTGGACCACAAAGGATGAAGTCACCTTATCATGTTTAGGGTTGACAAGAGTTTCCAAAGATAAACCTTAGTAAGTATTTCTTCCCACTGATCCCTTTCATTAATACAATTCCCGTTAATACTTTCCACACATCATTTCCACTCAGGGACTTCACCTTTCACTAATCAGATAGATCTTGCCCCTGAATCCTCACTTTGATAGTAACCAAGCGAGCATATCTAGGAGTGTGTAATAGAAATCCCCATTCACATTATGAAATCCTTTATCATTAAGAGTTAATAACCCAAAGGAAATTCTTAAAATTGTTTACAAGGTAAATTTAGTACAACAACGTAACGTTTTGATAATTGAAGGGTCAAGGTCCAACCTTAATCTCCTTCAAAGCAAATACAACTCGATGGATAAACAAGCAAAGTTGTCTTAAACTCGTAGCATAACTACAATGATTTTTGTTATTGCATATAGTCATTTCTAATTCCTCATGAACTATGACAATAAAACATGGACTACTGATTCGATTCTGAATAGAAGTACGATAAATGAGTATCTAGCTGGTTTAGTTGTTTTCTTGGTTGACACATGGTCACCCATGCATTTACTGGTAGATATGCCTTGAAGTCCAAAAATCTTTTTTTTAAACCATAAGAACAGCAACCTCCCCAAAATGTCTTAAAGCCGTGGATCTTCAATTGAATAAAGACAAAGAGGATGGAGGGGCCTATACTAGTTATAAGGGGCCCTTATTTTGAGTGACTTCGACGAGGAATTGTGTCAACGAGTTTGAACGAGAATCGCATTCTTTGTGGAAGACCTCACCAATAGAGTTCGCAACTACAACGCATGTCACCAAAACAGTTCATAGTTGTAATGCATTTCTATGAAGGAATCTGCCATGGCCTTTCACTGAAATAGTTTGCAGTTTCGGAGTATGTGGTTGTGGTGTATTTCATCCAAACATTCCATCATTGCGGCACATTTCTATGTAGGAGTCCACTATGGCATTTCACCGAAACAATCCGCGGTTATGGAGTCCTTCGTTACGGTGTAATTCATTCAAACACTCTGCTGTTGCTGCGCGTTTATATGAAGGATTTCACCATGGATTTTCACTGAAACAGGCCAAATTTATGGTGTATTTCACCTAAACACTCCATTGTTTCCATGCATTTTTATGAAGGATTATATCGTGGAAAAGACTAGAATCGTTGTCCTTTGTCTTGGAATTGTTGCACTTTACTTCAACAATCTATTTCTTTGGCCTCCTGTACCCTACATATAAATAAGTGCCTTTTATATTAGGAGCAGTATAAGCGTTTTAGTTGTCTTTTATCCTACTCGCTATTCAATAGATTGCCACTTTCTCAATCGTGTTTCAAATTGACGAACTCTCTCAACCCTCAGAACACCAAATCAGAGACCTAGTAAGCTACCTTTGCGTGTCAATACCAAGTTCTTATATGGTGATTTGAAATGGCTAGTGTTATTGATATTCTCCTTATTCCTTCGGCTTTTGGGCATTATGGCGCTGGTTTTATACCACAATATCAAAATTCAGAGACATTTTCAGTTTATTTTCACAACCTGTGCTGCGAGACAACCCATTGGGAAACCACGATTGAATACATTTAACTCTTCATGCAACGATTTGATCTCTTTGTTACAAACATGCACAGATATCCACTCAATCAATCAAATACATTTCAATTTGGTCGTCAATGGGTTTCATCAAAATGCTTTAAACTTCTGAATATGTACACAGTGTACAGAAATCTGAGGGATGCTGGCCAAGTTTTTGATGAAACACCTCAACCAAATAGTTTGTGGTGGAATGAGATGATCCAAGATTATGCTAGAAGTGGATTTAGTAAGGAGGCACTCTCATCCTATTACCAAATGCACCAGGCAGGCATAGAGCCAGACAACTTCACATTTCCCTTCGTGCTCAAGGCGTGTGCAAGTCTGTCAGCTCTGCATCAAGGTAAGCAAATCCATCATCACATAATTAGAAGCCAATTTGAGCAACAGGTTTATGTGGGCAATGCTCTCATAGACATGTATGCCAAATGTAAACATGTTGAGGTTGCACGCAAAGTGTTTGACAGAATGTCTAAACGAAATGTAGTCTCATGGAGTACAATGATTTCAGCCTATGTTCAGAATGGTTATGCCAATGAAGCTCTGGAATTGTTCTGTCAAATGCAATCGAGTGGATTGAAGCCTAATCGAGTGGCTTTACTATGCGGTCTCGCGGCATGCGCAGAATTAGCAGCTGTGCAACAGGGTAAAGACATCCATAATTGTATTATAGAGAATGGATTCGATAAAAATGCTTCAATAGAGACCGCTCTTGTTACTATGTATGCTAAGTGTGGAGAAATCAGAATTGCGCGGCAGCTGTTTGATAAAATGTCTGAGAGAGATGTGGTTTCATGGAGCGCGATGATTGCAGGATATACACAGAATGGGCATGGCAGTGAAGCTCTGATGCTCTTTCATCAAATGCAGTCGGAGCATGTGAAGCCCAACCGGGTTACCATTGTAAGTGTCCTCCCCGCATGTGCTGATTTAGTAGCTTTGCGGCATGGGAGGGCTATTCATAGTTACATTCTGAAAAATGGATTTGAAGAAGACGTTTCCATTGGGACTGCTCTCATAGACCTGTATGCCAAGTGCGGAAGTGTAGGGATTTCACGCCTTGTGTTTGACAGAATGCCTAGAAAAGATGTGGTCTCATGGAGTGCAATGATCGCCGGGTATGGGATGCATGGTCTTGGCGAGGATGCCCTTGCTGTATTCTTCCAGATGCAAAATACAGGCACAAAGCCTAATCACGTCACCTTCACTTGTGTTCTATCTGCTTGTAGTCATGCAGGACTGGTGGATGAAGGATGGCAGTGTTTTCATACTGTGAGTCGAGATTATGAAATCCCACCTCGAGTAGACCACTATGCATGCATGGTGGACCTTCTGGGTCGTGCTGGGCATTTTGATGAAGCAGAAGATTTTATAAAGAGTATGCCACTAAAACCAGATGTTGGTGTTTGGGGAGCCCTTCTTGCTGCCTGTAGAATTTACCGTAACATTGAGCTGGGAGAGCATGCTGCAAAGCAGCTTCTGAAATTGAACCCTCAAAATCCAGGATATTATGTACTGCTGTCAAACATGTATGCTGCAGCGGGTAAGTGGCATGATGTAATGAAAGTCAGATCATTGATGAAAAATAGGGGTTTGAAAAAAACACCAGGATGTAGCCTGATTGAAGTCAATAACAGGGTTCATACATTCCTTTCTGGAGACAGATCACACCCTCAATCTGACCAAATTCATGCAATGTTAACGAGCTTGTCTGGGAAAATGGAAGAGGCAGGGTATGTGCCCAACACTGACTTTGTTTTGCACGATGTAGAAGAGGAATTGAAGGAGCACATGGTCTGCACTCACAGTGAAAAGCTGGCCATTGCTTTTGGGCTCATTAGCACAAGCTCTGGAACCCCTATCATGATCACAAAGAACCTGCGTGTCTGTGGTGACTGCCATAGTGCTACCAAGTTCATCTCCAAGATTGTCAGGAGAGAAATTATTGTGAGGGATACAAACCGTTTTCATCATATCAAGGATGGATTGTGTTCTTGTGGAGATTACTGGTAGTGGTGATAAAACTGCAATGTGTAACAAATACAATATCATGCACCTAAAATATTATGCACAGTGGTCTCCTTGATAACTGGTTAAGGATCAAGAGAATAACATTGTAATAGAAGAGGTAATTGATTTCGCCTCGATAGAGTTTAAGTCACACATGAGGGAGTAGCACAGAGGCCAGACTTGACTTTTACATATATTAAATGATAAACATTCTTAAACGATATCCAATAAACAAAACACCAAAACTGAAATATGAACTCCTTAATTTGAAATTGCACTGTATCAATCGTGTCAGAAATTTATGATCAATATTAAAGCTTTTCCAAAAACTACTCAGTTGAGTTTTGTCTTCATTCAGGGTCCCGACTTATCATGTCTAATTTTGCAAAAGACTTGCCTTCCCATCTGAAGCTGAAGTGAACCAGAGCTGAAGCAATGCGAGAAGAGCCAAATGAATCTTCTAAGTGAGCAGAACGACAGCAAACTTACTCTTGAGGACCAAGATTCTATTTTCAGCAAACTCTGGATGAAGGCTTTGATACCAATTGATATATGCTCACAGCTGAAAATATGGAGAGCAAGCTAGCAAAGATGTAAGAAAGCAAGAACACACAAACACAAAGGCACAATAGTTCGCCAGCTGTACAGTCTGCACATTCTATCATGATTTATATTTATATGTAAGAGCATATAAGAACCAAGTCCAGTGGAATAGCTTGTGTGTTTACATGCTTTGAGCTTCACACAGGAGATGTTGGGGTCAGTTCCCCAAGTTGGCTTCCTTGTTGTGTGCCTTACTCGATGTCCTTATAAAGTTAAGTGAAGTGCTAACAAGTTTACACTCGCTACCATCCGCAAAGTGTGGGGAAGTGCCTGGCAGTTTCCTGAAGGTTTTTCTTGCAAAATAAGTGTACATAAGAACCAAAATTGATATGTACATGCACACATCCATCCAAATAAGGAAAACAGGATCAAAATAATACTAAAGGAAAACAAAGTAAAAGCTATTTACAACCACTTTTTGAATTTAAATGATTAGTTTTCATTACAAGAATGATCTAAATGTAGATCTTCAACTGAAAAAAAAAACTGAATTACCTTAGAATAGTTTTCATACCAGCGAAGCAATCATATTCCCTTTAGAAATAATGTTTTGGTCTGAGATACACAGTTCAATCAGTGATGCAGAAGATTTCTATTTTTGTTTTGAGAAGTGCAAACTTGTGAGATAATCTGGTCCCCTATGATGCTGTGAAAGTTTAGAACTCTGATTTAAAAAGAAGAGAGCTCGAGCAGTTGTGTCTCACCGCAGCTAGGGTGTTCATCCCAGCTTCCAAGCATCTCCCAACACACAAGATTGACAGGTTGTTATCATGGCATTACCAGATCGGAGTTTGAGCAGGGAGGTCACAGAGTTACAAGCCCTTGCAGTAGAAGCAACAAAGCAAGGAGCTCGCCCTAGACCAGTCACTAGAGATTTACGAGGAATCTCTTTGTGGTGTTGAAAATAAAAATCACCACTACATCTCCCATTCGTAAGACTCTCTCTTCCCCAAGAAAGCTCTGATTTGGAGTTCATGGGGCAATGGCCGGCCTATAGAGGAACAAGTTTTGGCTAATAGAGTATTGCCTACCTCTAATGGTGGGATCAATAAACTTCTTTCTTTGTGGATGGGGTTACACCGTCTTATTGTTCCAGTGGAAGATGATAGCAATCTGGCTTTTTGTAGCGGCCCATACTTTTTGGGCCCTCAAGGGTTGTATCTAAATCATTGGATGCTCAAATTCAACCTTGAGGAGGACATTCCCAAGATGGTCCTTGTGTGGGTTTGTCTCCTGCACCTACAGCAAATCTTATGGGATGATTCGACCTTTCAAGTGATGGGAAACAACACGAAAAGTTCTTGTATATAGTCATCCCAAACGCATGCTAGTACTCTTGCGTGCAAATTTGTGCCAAAGTAGATCTAAAAAATGGGATCCATGAAGCTATACAACTAAACCTGGATGAATGTGCCATCTATAGGAATTGGACCATGAGCTACCTTTGTTTCAGTGCAATGTCTTCCATGAGTATGGCTGTGATTCAACAGGCACTGCACGAAAGAGCCAAAAGTCTTGGTGCAACTATCAAAACAAACCATGCAAATGGTTATTAGGAAGAAGCACTGGCCAACTTCATCACAACATACCCAATCCAATGTTCCTACTTCACCATCAGTACCTAAAACTTGTTTTGTGGTGCTAAGTGAGAAGGAACGAGGAAAGATTGCAGAAGATGAGACCCAGAGGATTGTGTTGAGGAGAATGGGCACATCAAAATGAAAGAACTAGAGAAGAATGAGGATTAGTTGCAGAGCTAGTAGAGGAGGATGCTTCCCCAACCTAAGAAGCACGAAAGGCAGAGGACTCAAAAAGTCCTCAGATTCTTAACATATGCAGTGATTCTTAAACAAATACTGCTCCTCGCCTATCACAAGTGGAAGGAAATGTAGAAAGGAAACGTGTGAAAGAGACATTAAAGGCACAATGCATTGGGTTCACAATCCTCACTTACCATTTTCAGCTACTCTCTGTGTGGTCTATCTAAAACCTTGGTATGTTTTTAACCAAAGGAAACCTCGTGTGAAAAATGCAAAATTCTCAACGTTTCGGGCTGGGTAGTTCAGGCCATCTTCAGGAGATACCATACAGTTTCTCAACTTAATCTTTCAATCCATTTCCAAATTAATAATGTAACTTAGCCTAATTATTATATTATGTCGGCCTTAAGAAACATTATTAAGATGTCGTAGTTTTATTTTTTATTTGGTTAATGATAGCTAAGTCACTTGGTTCAAATTCGTGTTCGAGTTCGGCGACTTTGAAATTCGTCTAAAATTCGGTAATGAAAATTTCGGCGATAAAATTCGAGACACTGTAAAATTAAAATATATATATATATATATATATATATATATTAGTATTAATATTTAGCATTTTATAGTATTATGTTAATATTAATATTACTTTTAATAATTTAGTATTAATGTTAATTTGGTTTTAGTATACTCATAGTATTAATAACTAATAATAATATATAATATATACAATAAAATTAACATGAATGATAATATTAATTAAGTTTTTTAATATTAATAATAATAAGATTATTAATATTTTATATTTAGCATCACAAGCAACGAACAAGTTTAATGATAAATAAATAATAAAGTAAACAATAAACATATAAACATAAAACTAATAAAAAGGCTGAATGTAAAAAACATATGAACCCTGCTAGAGGCAACTCCAATCAACTGCCAGCCGCCACTAGAGTCGGCACGTCATTCACAGTTAAATGGAATTGGCCCGTCATGCACAGTTCAATGGAATCGACATGTGGGGATTCTGTAATAGTCACAGTCTGCGACTATCTTCTTTTGAGTTCATAGTAGAATCGGCCTGTGGGGAGTCTGCAGTAGTTTCCAGTCTTCCACTGTCCTCTTTTCGAATCCGCAACAGTGGTTAGCCACTGCTAGCGTCGGCCCTCTGCATAGTGTTAAAATCTAGCCACGGATTTAACTCACACTGAGAGAATCAATGATTTCAGTGCTTCACGACAGCTTCAGCAGAGAATACACGGTAGCTTCAGCTGAGAATACACGACAGCTTCACAATGGAGAATATACGGTGAGGAGTTTTGAATTAAATGCACTGAACTTGAAGGAAAAATTCGGCTGACTAAAATATTCATCGAGTTTCAATTTTCAAGAGGAAAAAATGGCGAACCCGGTGACTTAGAATGATAGGGGCCCACGTCCTGCTAAGCTTCCATCCGTCATCCCGATTGATATTGAGAGGGTGTTTTTCAATTTCAATCGCTTCTCTAACTCGTCTTCTTGTGTAATGGTCAATGTTGGCGATGACTTTGGTGTCTTCCATGAGAATGTGGTGTTTGGAGGTTATGGAGTGTTCTGCTATTGCGGAATTCTTTATCCGTCCATGAATGATGTCCACGCTATGTTCTTTTAGTCTTGTTAGTACAGAGCGACCAGTTTCTCCAATATACACCTTGTCGCAGCCATACGGGATTGAGTACACACCTTTATTCTTCTTTGGGTCTGCTTGATCTTTTGCATGGTCTAAGATACCACGCAACGTGTTAAGAGGTGAGAAGGCGACCCTTATTTGTTTCCTCCTTAGTATGTTGGCTATTTTGGTCGTCGTCCCTTGGATGTAAGGTAGCTTTATTGATTTTATAATTTCGTTTTGATTCCTTGCTTGCCTTACTCCCTGGTACCTTTTCATGGTTTTTCTAATTAGGTTTTCCTTGTAGCCGTTATTTTTGAAGACTTTGACAAGGTGCTCTAGTTCAAGATCCAAGTGTGCCAAATCAAATATTCTCTTGACTCTAATAGTCAGAGTGTTAATGACGCCGATTTTTTGTGCTGGGTGATGATGAGAGTCAAATCGAATATTCTTATCTGTGTGCGTCTTCTTTCGATAAACCTCGTGAGCTAAAGATTCGTCTTCTTTTCTAGATAAAAGGATTTTTAAAAAAGGAACATTGTTGTTCTCTTCGATTTCCATTGTGAATTTGATGTCTTCTGAAAGGCTGTTCATGTGTGTTAAGAAAACCCCTAGCTTTTCTTTCCCATGGGGCCATATGAAGTGGGTGTCATCCATGTAGCGTCGCCATTGTTGCGGTTTTTCTGAAGCGGAGTTGATGGCCTTGTCCTCGAAGTGCTCCATGAAGATGTTCGCCATGATAGGGGAGAGAGGTGAACCCATTGCTACCCCATTGATTTTCTCATAAATGTTCATACGGTAACTAAAGTAGGTGGATCTTAAACACACATCAACCAGGTTCGCAGTCTCATCTATCACGGCTATAGCCTCTTATACTGGAACTTTAGTGTAGAGTGTAATCATGTCGAAGCTGACCAAAAACTCTGATTCCTTTATTTTAGTGGATCTTATGGTGTGCACAAAATGAGAGGAATCCTTGATAAAGGATTGAGTCTTACCTACTAGTGGTTTGAGTTTTTCCGCGAGAAGTCTTGCCAATCCATAAGAAGGAGAGCCAATTGTGTTTATGATCGGTCTGAGAGGACAACCAACCTTGTGAACCTTCGGGAGCCTGTATATTTGTAGAACAATCGGGATTTTTGATGTGATCTTGTTTTTAATGCTGTCATCCAAAGAGGAGTTCTGGATAGCCCTGGTGATCTCCCGAATGATTTTATTGCTGGGATCCTTATCGACTTTCCTACAGCTCCCGCTGGTGGACATATGTTCTACCATTTTTTTTCATAATCATCCGTGTTCATGACAACCGTTGTTTCCCTGTTATTGGCTTTCAAGATCATAATCCTTTGTTCAGCTTCAGTTTCTTCGGCGCAATAGTTTCCTCCCTGCTCAGATTGTTTTTTGGTGGTTTGGCACGTCTGAGAGAGAATGCGCAGCAGGCATGGAATTTCAGATTTTACCAGCCTGCCAAATAAAATTAATGACGGTTACATTTTTAAAATGCCCGTCAATTTACTCTTATGTAAATGTATATCTGTCAATTTTTTTTATATACATCATATTCCTTCCATTCAACTTGACCCAGCCTTGTTTATCTCACAGGATTTGGATAGATAATTCATTAAAAAATAGAACCTAAATGTTTAAATCTGCGTTAACTCCAGGCTAAGCCCAGTTAAGGCCAAGGAAGAGAAGATATTAGTGGCATTGAGTAAACCGGAATTGAAAGAATAAAAAGTGGCATTTCACTGTATGAATTGAATTTATCAACAAGTCAAGTCTCTAGTTGGTCATTTGAGCGAAACCGAAAGGACATTTGGGCGCTTGCTCTCTTCTGTCTCCAGTTGTTCAAGTCATCCGCTTGCTATCTTCCGCCGGAATCCTATCGATTCACATCATTAGGTCAGGCAGTGGAGACCTTACCCTAAATCTTAGGCAACACACAATGCATACTCACACTAAAGCATTTTCTTAAGAAAAGAAACAGACAACGTTTATGAAGAGAGGCAAAAGAAACTTACATATTGCACATAATCCGGTCACGATGAAAATTTGGAGGGGAGCTCACTCGGGAAAATGCGAGGGTTCCAATTTTTTTCAATAACAATATTTTAATATTTTTAACATTTACTAAAGCTTTTATGTCTAATAAATAAAAGAATGTCCAAGGTTTCCTTCATTTACCAAAATGTTCTAGAACTGTTTTATTAGCTGTTATCGCTGAAAGGAGTATTATAATTTATGACAGGTAAAGAAAGTAACTATAAGTCAATTTGACGGAGTGCGATTTTGTAAACCGGTAGATGGTGACGTGCCAAACTAAAGCCACTTGTCAAATATGTCTTTAAAACAAAAAAACGTTCTGTAGGCTGTCAATTTCGCCTCGTGCGCAGTCCTGCCGAATTTCTTCTACCGCAGCCTCTGGGAGAGAGACAATCGCGTCCTCTATTTGGCAATGAGGATAATATCCTCATGGGGAATGCTTCGTGGACCTATGGCGAAGTTTAGACCACGTTGAAGGAGGCTAGTGGAGATGGGCAAACAATACTTAGCATGTGGCAGAGCATTCAATGCGGTTGCAGCAAGCTTGATGACTATTAGATCTCGAACTGCTCGAGACCATATTGCAGAGCATTCAATGCGGTTACAGCGAACTTGATGACCGTTAGATCTCGAACTGCTCGAGATCTAACGGTCATCATGCTTGTTGCAACCTCATTGAATGCTCTGCAGCATGCTAAGCATGTAAGACTAAATTTAGAAAATTCAGTTTTACATTGTCCATATGAAGAGACGGGTTCTTGGCAGCCGTTTCTATTTCTCCTACTCCGATGGACAGGTGGAGAATGAATGTCATGGGGAAACCGGTCCTCTCTCTGCCTATAAATGATCCTTTCAGAATACCCATCAAACAAGCTGAAGGAATGCATTGGTCCAGGGTAAGAGAGAGAAATCGCTTTCTGTTCTGTGCTAGGTTTCTTCAATACATCGCTGGAAAGGAGCAGCAGTGACAGAGGTGTCTGGAATCCAACTCAGGCTGTCAAGATGGAACAAGGTATTACGAATTTGCTGTATATATTCCGCTGCTTATTTAATGTTGATCAATGGAAAGTTTCAGATCCATAAACGCTAACATTGGTATCAGAGCTTGAGTCTTAAACCTTCCTTTGATTGAATGCAATCTGGTTCTACTCCTTTGATTTGTGTGTACGCTCAGCTAGGGTTTATCGAAACCTTCTCACCTTGTTCTTTATTTTTTATTTTTTTTGTGGAACAAGAATGGATAAGGGCTTCAAAATATTTGGGCGTTCGCTGCCGGGGTTTTGGCATTTCCAGGGTTTTGCTAGTAGATTTTGCGTAGTCTGTCAAAATCTATTGGACTGCATTCTTAAGTCTTGTCACTTAATTTCAAAAAAAAATTATGTTGCAAACGTTATAGATGAAGTAAACTATAATGCTGATATGGTATATAATAACCGATTTATCTGGTATATCGCCGTTGATGTATTCATGAAGTTTCAAATGGTCTAATATTGGGAGGCTATTCAAATAGAGTTTTTACTTCAGAGGTCTGCACTTTACCTAACTATGGCAGATCGCTAGTTTATTTGATTGTGAAATGTTCTCATGTCTTTTGAATTTAGCATCTGCTTGGCAGTGTTTCAAATTTCTTCTATATTTATCGCTATTCCCTTTACTTTTTTTTGGAAATTAAGAAAGCACTCTGTTTTCCAGAGCAATCAGAGAAACAGTCCCCATTAGGGGTCTCTTAAGAAGCTGTTATAAATCTGTGGAAAAGCGTTCCATAGAAGGAAGTTCAATAGTGATTATAATGAGATTTGAAGATTACTTCTTTAAGCATTTGAGAATTCTTTGTTTGGTGAAGAATACAAGGAGTATATGTTGTCTGAAATAAGATTCTCTTATATATAACATTACATTACAATATGCTATTACGTTTGATCAGTTTACTGAGTATTCGTTAAACCTTAAATAGATTATGCTTGGAATGATTGGGAATCCAAATTATATGTGGGTTGGGCATTTCCATCTGTTTTGAGATGGAAACTGCGTGGTTGTTTCTATACTTAAGATGATTTACTTTCCCCTGAATTTGGTAAATTCAAGAAAGTATTCTTCATTGAGAATTTCTGTAATTTACAGAATACTTTACTATTTCTGTTCGCTATTTTAGCCTTTAGCATTGATAAGGAAATTCTTAAAACATGATAGCATACTGTAATGACTCTGATAACGACTCCTTATCAGCTGTTATACGGCATAATGGGACAATTAAGATCTGATATTTTATTAAATTTCTCTGTCACATTAAAATGCTTTCTTTGCCATAGTAAATGATGACTAAACTCTATTTAAACACATTATTGTTGAATCAATATGCAGAATCATTACATTGATTTAAGGTCTATATTAAGATACGGTTTGGCAACCACCAAAGTGGTCCAACCGGAAAGACTCATAGATGTTAAGTCAAATTATCAAAATTTAATACTTGTTTCCCTTGGTATTAAGAATGACTCTGCAAATCGCAATTATTTAGTCACAAGAATATTAGGTTGGCCCAAAGGTGCACCAATTTTGAAAGACTATTTAATTGGAATAGGATGATTGATGGGTATTCACAATTGAGGCAAGTAAGGATACTCAAAGGTAACTTACTTACTTAGTTGTGAATATTTTATCAAACAGTCCTATTAGGTGGTAAAAGGAAATCACCATAATTGTCAATAGATTACCATAAGATTAGCCCAAAGATGGGTCATGGTGATACTATTTACTATTGTTTAACCATGATTTTCAAATTGCTTATAACTCTTAGAATTAATATCACATAACGTGTTTTTATGATTGCAGTATCGGTTCCCATTTCGTTGCATTCGCATGCCTCTTCTGTCCCGGTC
>LPNX010499987.1:7261-45715 GCA_001517045.1 Pseudotsuga menziesii | reverse complement strand
TTATGAAATCACTCCTTGTTTACAGACTTATTAAACAGGTTACTAATGTCGTGGTGCATGAAAGGGACTATGTTGTCCTATTAACATGGAACCGTCATGAATCGCATTACTAGGTTGTTTAATTATAGTATTATGATGACCAAACTAAAAACCAAGATGAATGTGACTTATGGCACACCTAATGTATACTCTGATAAACTCTAACATTAAGTTATCATATGTGCCAAGTGGGAGAATGTAAGACTAAATTTAGAAAATTCAGTTTTACGTTGTCCATATGAAGAGACGGGTTCTTGGCAGCCGTTTCTATTTCTCCTACTCTGATGGACAGGTGGAGAATGAATGTCATGGGGAAACCGGTCCTCTCTCTGCCTATAAATGATCCTTTCAGAATACCCATCAAACAAGCTGAAGGAACGCATTGGTCCAGGGTAAGAGAGAGAAACCGCTTTCTGTTCTGTGCTAGGTTTCTTCAATACGTCGCTGGAAAGGAGCAGCAGTGACAGAGGTGTCTGGAATCCAACTCAGGCTGTCAAGATGGAACAAGGTATTACGAATTTGCTGTATATATTCCGCTGCTTATTTAATGTTGATCAATGGAAAGTTTCAGATCCATAAACGCTAACAAATTAATCACGCTCTTCTTGTCTTCCTCTATCGCACCATTATCTTGTCTTTTTTGAAGATTATCGAATTTCGCGCACTGCTTCTTGGACGTTTTGCTGAGTCATATTAACCCTAGACATGAGGCAGGTCGAGATGATTAACCAGATGTCGAAGCGCACAGAATTAGGCAGTTCGATGTGAAGACACATACAGTCCATCGATAAAGTCCCCAGCTGTCTGCGTGTCTCCTTGATCTCTCGTTTCAGTAGAGCAGCACTTGTTCTATGGAATATGTCTGCGTTGTTTTTCTTGTCTAGATGATGAAGGATCAGGACACAATTGGGAAGGACACCACTATTGTGACATTCACGTTTCAGAAACGCCAGATTTGAGAGACAAGTTGCCATTTTAATTCTTTTGCGTTCAAATATTCGAATCTTGTCCAGCTTGTCCTTCCATACACGGATTCTTACCTTGGTATGTTCTTTTCATGTACCTTCCTATGTAATCAGTTTGTAAAACATTATTCAAGAAACCATGATAGTCATAGTAAGAAGCTTGTGAAAATAGGGAAAATTCAACCAACCATGATAGTCATAGTAAGAAGCTTGTGAAAATAGGGAAAACATATCCCCCTTTGTTATTGTACAGTTATGGACACAACCCATCTTTTTCTACAATACAATTTCTTGACATTTCCCTGATAATGAGCAGTGAATTTGCTCGAAACATTGGATGCACACATTCTCAACACAGTTACACATCCAAAAGAAAACATGGACAACAATTTATAATTGTTGATGTTAAAAAATAAAGCAAAAGCATTTCATGGACTTGGAATAAATTTGCATTTGTTCCACCCCGGTTAGATCAGTCAAGAGTTTTAGATAACCCAATCTATTCCTATAGGGTGACTTTTCGCTACTAGCGAGGTGATAAACATTCTAATGTCGCACTAAATGCATTTTCACTATCTACTTGATTCGTAATAATAACAAGGGGAAGTAGGAATACAAGCTCCACCGATAATTGCATGGTAAAAAAACATGTGATGAGATGTTCTTAATCCTTCAACTTTAACCATATGATCAATGTAGTACTGAACACAAAATACGTTTTCAAATTATTCTTCTTGGTTCTTCAAAGTACATAAATATTTTCAAATGCGTGCTTCTATATTTGGTGCATTTGGCTCATGATATCGCTAGTAGATCTATGACAACAATTATTTTTTCAGAAGAAAATATCGGTTCCTTGATATTCAATAGAATTAAAGGTAACTTTTTACATCATCTAGCTAGGCTTTCAAAAATAAGTCTTCAGCAGCAGCAATATCAGTCAAAAGACTCAGCAACAATCATTATACAAAAAACAGCAGCTCCACAGAGGGAAGTCATGCTCTAAGATATCATCGTGACTAACTCCAAAAGAGCCCCTAGTTACAGAGAAACAATACGTCAATGTCTTGTGGCTAATCCCAAGAAGCACCTCTGGGGTCAGCTAAACAGAGGGAAGAGTTCACCTCTAACATCCAAAGGATGTATCCATACACACAGACATCAAAGATGAGAAGAAACAAAGTGTGATACAAGCTAAAATAGCTGTAATGTATCCTTAAGAACACATACCCCCTCAAAAAAATCTGAAAAATGTAGAATGCCCGAGGCCAAAGATAGAGCTTCTTTGGATAAGCCATTAGTAGTAACATTGTGTTCTTTGTAAACATATGGGAGGCATCAAAATGGAGAAAGTATGATTCTAGATCTCTGATATATAGACACCAACCATCAAGATTGAGAGCATAAAGTTCAGTCTTCCTATTTAACCAGTTAATGATGGCTGAGGAGTCTCTTAGAATGTGAAGATATGGAAGACCAATCAATTTGGCAAAGTGCATTAGAGTCCAGAAAGCAAGAAGTTCTGCTCTTGTGTTGGTGCTTGATCCAATACCCATCTTCAAATGGAAGAAGTGGTCAGAAATGACAAGGAGATGTACACCGATACCCCCTTTCAAATTTGCACAACACTGTTAAAAAAACCAGCCGAAAATTTAATAGTAGGAGTTGGGCCAATAGTTCTTTTTTTCCTACTAATATGTGCATCTATAGGATGTTGTTTGAGATGCTCCAATATGCAATATACAGTATGTTTGGGATCTGGCTTAGAGTCATAAAAAACACATCTGTTCCGAGTTAGCCACAGCTGCCAGCACATAAATAGAGGTAAGTAGGCCAATGTTCTAGATTCAGCATATATGAAGACTCTTTCCAGATGAAAGGGCATTGTAAGGCCAAGCTGAGCAACTGGATTACCCTCAGGGTGTAACTGCAATCAATAAAGATGTGGGAAACAGACTCAAGCGAGCATTTGCATAAGCAGCACCAAATAGGGCCAATCCACCCTTTCTTATACAGGTTGTCACAAGTGTTAATTCGGTTGGTCAGACATAACTAGTTGAAGCGTATGATCTTCAAAGGAATGTTGCAATGCCAAATTTGAGTGAGTGTGCTATCGGGGGGTTCTAGATTATGGCAGGCAGCAATGAGGTTGTAGGCAAGCTTTGCACTTACCCTACCATTCTTGTTGTTAAACATTTAGATCAGTGTGTCACGACCATCCCCCAATCTAATGCAACCATGTGATACCCCAACTATATAGCTAGTCCAAGAATCTCTCCACTGACCAGCTAGTTCCAAGTCATCTGCAGTGAGCCAATAGGAATGTGAGACCGATTCAATACCCCGATTGCGGGCATCAGAGAGATGGGAAATACCATAATATTCTAAGTAAGCCCTAAGCTCCTCAAGAAGGATGTAATCCGAGTTGAGACCAACGATCAGATCAATACAAATTTTGATCTTGTGTCCATTACCATCCTTCTAGTAGAGACATCTGGTAAGCCACGAGATAGCTCGAATGAAACCGTTCCAAAAGAAAGATGTACCCTATACCAAAAATATTTGGAGTCAAATCCTTTCATCCACCTGTTTGTTCTTGAGATATTTATACTTGATGATGGTGGTCCAAAGGCCATTTCCATTAAGAACGAGTCAGAGACTCTTCAACCTAAGAGCCAAACTGAACCAATCAAGGTTCTTAATATCCCAACCTCCACATTCATATGGCCGTGATATCGTATGCCAATCAACCAAGTGTGATCTGGAGCACCCCTTATGGTTTCCCCAGAGAAAATTGAAGATGGCTCTCCGAAGATAATGAATAATAGATCTGGGAAAGCGTGCTAGGGAGAGCCAGTATACAACTAGTCCCATGAGTGCAAATTTCACCAATATCAGTCTGCTCCCCAAGGATAGTAACCTATAAGTCCATTTATTAATTATGTTGTCAAATTTCCTGATAAACCATCTCCAATCATTTACACAGTATCTTGAGGGCTTAAGATAATACCCTAGATACTTGAAGCCAACATCCAAGGGTTCCATTTTGTAGGAAAGCAGTGAGAAGATCCTTGCCCTACAAGTCTCATCAATTTCATTATACAGGAAATAAGACTTCTCATCACTGATTTTCATACCTGTTGCCAAGCAGAAGAGGTCTAACAATAATTTAAATTGCTGCCATTCGTCCACAGTCCCAATACCAAACAATAAGACATCATCAACAAAAAAACAAGTGAGTAAGAAAAGTATGTTGTGCCACCTTGACACCTATGACAACAATTATGTATGCTATAGTACAATACACATTGCTATATTTTGTGCATTTGGTACGCTATATTGTTGGTAGATTTGTGACTACAATTATTATATTTTTTCTATAACTTATATGGGTAGATGTGTCATGCAAAAAAATCAAATGACAAAAAATAATAATACTACATGGTTGGTTTATTAATTAAACTAAAAATTAAATTAGATAAAATTAATAAAAATAAAAATATCTACTAAAACAAATTATATCAACCAAAATTAGTCGATTCCACATATCACATGGAGATTTACATGAAAATTATGCATTGCAAGTAGTGTTACTATTGCCTTATATATTGAGTATAAATTTAGATATAAATAATTGCATCGAGAGAAGCGAGGTGCTCTCCAACCGAGTATAGGGGAGATCCTGTGACGTTAGTCACGTTCATAAATAAAAATGTTTAAAAAAATAAAAAATAAAAAATAAAAAATATAAATTACATATCTGCTTAAATAAAAAAAACTAGCATAGATACATTTTAAACCCAGATCTATTAAGTATCGAGAGAGATCTAAATGATAAAAAAATGTACACCTCAAGAAATGAGATCCCTCTTGGTGCTTGACAGATCTGGGTTTAAAATGGATTTATGCTAGTAATATCTACATTGAATCGAATCATATCAACCAAAATCAACATACTTGATATTGTGAATAACAAAATATATTCCACATACCACAATGAGATTTACATGAAAAATGAAGTGTGCAGTATTATTAATGTCTTACAATGTTTAGTGTTATTAATGTGTGAATATTTGTGAATATTAAACAATGCAAATAGTGCTATTAATGGCCCTACTTTGACATTTTTTAGGAAGGAAAATCAACAATTGTTGTTTGAGATCTAGCAATAGGCATTTTGCATTGATGGAATTCCATATATCAATCATTAAGATTGCAACATCAAGGTGCAATAGAGTTATCCAAGAGTGTTGAATTTATTTGTGCAAAATCAAGGTGCGACAAGGGTATTCAAAGGGGCATGTTATTAATGTATGGATTTACAAGATAATTGGCTTATTCCAAAATTATGGAATGGTGTTATTAATGTCTTACCATGCTTGGCAAGAATTTCTTCATTTAACTAAAAGTCTGAAATTCCTACTTCTTATTAAGATAATATCACTTGTATTATGGAATTTGTCATGTATTATCAATAGAGTTGATATTGTGAAGTATCTTCTTGTGAAAATTATGTAATTTTAATATAAAGCAATTGTTTGACATAATTTCTTCAAATAATAATACATGTATTGTTAATATAATGCACGTATGAATAATATAGTTGAGAACATGAAATTAATATAATGCACATATGAATAATACAGTGGAGAACAAGAAATTTCTTGCAATGGCAGTAATATCTACTTTTTAGTAATGTATTTCACACCATGGAATCTCTTCCCTTGTTATTAATCTAGTTTAGAATGTGGAATTATGGAATTTCTTTGTGTGGTATTAATACAACTGAGAGTATGGAATCATATAATGCACATATGGATAACATAATATGAATACTATAGTTGAGATTATGCCAAGATAACTTTATATAAACCATCGTAGATCCATTTAAACCCCATATCTATCAAGTGTCTCAAGGGATCCAATCCCTTGAGTTGCAAACATTTCCTCAAAATTTTTTTTACAATTCAATGGATTTGATCCCTCTTGATGCTTGATAAATGTTGTTAAGCACCAAATTCTCAAAAGAGCATAAAATAAGAAAGAGAGAGTACTCCAACACCTTAATAATGAAGTAAAAATATGAATAAGAAGACTCTTCAAGGAAGCAACCTCTTTTTACAATGTATCAAATACACAAGACAAAATGTGATGCTCCTAAAACTAGGTCTCCAACCATTAAAGCCACCTCTAATATATTAATAGAAATATAATGTCATAATATATAGGGATTAACATGTCCCTCCACTTCAAACAAGTGTTGATCTCAACACTTAATTAATTCTGGATGTTTTTGCATAAAGAACTCATCTTCCCATGTTGCCTCTTCTATTGACAAATTCTTCCATTAATTGATAAGCTACTAAGTAATTGTTGGATTTCACATTTGTTTCATCCTTGTGTCAATGATTGTTTCAGGTTCTAGTATCAATTTCTCATCTTCTTCATCAATCTCTGGTAAAATAGTCTAGATTGGAATTTTGTCACCAATTACCTTTTTAAGGAAAAAAATCCGGAAGATTGGATGCACATGTGATGATGAAGGCAACTCCAATTCTTAATTTATAATTCCAATCATATGCAATGCCTTATAGGGACGATAGTACTTGGGTGCCAATTTATGTCCTTTTACTACTTGAAATACATTTGTTTCTATGGTTGTAACCTCAAAAATACCCAATCTCCCACTTCTAATTTTATTTCACTATGATGTTGATATGCTTGTTGTTTCATGTAATTTTGTGCTATATCCAAGTTATCTTTCAATAATTGGAGAATATCTTGTTGGTTCTCTATGATACTTCACAACTTGAACCTTGTATTTCTCTTTCAAGGATGATGTGATGGAAGGAGTATTATAGCCACAAAGTGCCATAAATGGTGGCTTTTTTTTATGAAGTATGGAAAGATGTGTTGTACCACCATTATGCTAAGGGAAACCGCTTGACCCATTGTGTTGGTTTATCAAATGCAAAGCAACAAATATCTCTTCTAGGAGTTTATTCACAATCTCAATTTTCCTATCAGAATTAAGATGGTAAGAGGAGTTGTGAGCCAACTGAGTGCCCAAACAAGAAAACATTTCATTCCAAAAATTAATAGTGAAAATTGGATCTCTATCACTTAAAATGACATCAAGGATTCCATATAGCTTCTAAACTATTTCCATGAAGAAACTATTGTACTTGCTTTAAAAATATGAGAAAGATAGCGAAATTGGGCATAGTTTGTGAGTCATTCCACTACCACCATGATGACAACATTTCCTTCTAACCTTGATAGACCAATAATAAAATCCATGGAGACCTCTTTCCAACAATGACTTGGTATAACTAATGGTTGTAGAATACTCGGTGTCTTGATTGTTTCTCCTTTGTTCTGTTGGTAAACTAAACATTCTTCCACAAACTTTTCGACATCAGTTTTAAGATCTTCCTAGAAAAAATCCTTCTTGATCTTGTGGTAAGTTTTTAGGGACCCTAAATGTCCTCCTATGGCAGGAGTGTGCGATTCCAAAAGTAATTGTGTTTGAGTTTAAAATTCTTACATAAATATAGGGGATCTTAGTACCATAGTGATCCTTCCACACAAATTTATCTAGTAAACTAGGGTCCTCTTGTAGTTGTTGAATTATTTGCATGCATTATGATCTTGTTTCCATTATGTCCTTTTTTTCTTTGCCCAATCAGATCGCACAGTATAAATAGAATAAACCCCCCTATACCATCTTCTTTTCTTGAAAGTACATGTGGAACCACGTTATGTTTGTTGATTGAGTTGTCATTGATGCCAACATGGGACTTGCAGTGGCCCCTTAGGTTGTCATTTATGCCACAAAGGTCCCCTCCAATGGACAAACTTGATGAATAGGTATGAGTTGATGATGGACACTTTCATAGGTTTGGTATGGTGTTTGATCACCCTTTACCCACACACAGTGGCTAACTCGATGATATCTTCATGGTTGATTGATTGGACATACCCACACATGTGGTATCTTGGGATTTGGATCCTATTCACTAATGGTGTGCGCTTTGTAGCACACTGTGGTACAAATGACCCATTCTGTGGTCATTTGTTGCATAGGTCATTACTGGGTATGGTCATGAATCCCACATACTTGGTATGTGCCACTTTATGTTCGTGGATCCCACTTCTTGCACTTGATGAAGACCTTGATGCTCGTGCAGCCCTTTTTGGGGTCATTGAACCCTTGGAGATGGTCATTATGCATGAGAAGGTTTGACACCCACATACATGGTGGTATGATGGCTCTTGGACATTATATGATGATAGATTTTGAATGTACCTTTGTACTTTATGATGGAGTCCTATGTGATGGGATTGAAGTCCATGGAAAGCATCTTGTTTAAATATTATATGATATCTTTGAAAAAGTCCTTGAAACCCTTGCATGTGGTGCCTTAGGTCTTGAACCTGCACACTTGGTATCTTGTTGATGGTGATGTGTGTTCCTCTTTGTGGTTATATTTCTATTGGGATGTTGATGGAGGTGGAGCCCATGGACATACCTTGAATATGAGGATGATATTCTTGAAAAAGTCGTTGTTCCCACTTGATTGGTGTTGTTGGGGTACTTTATACCCTTGATATGATGAGTATATAATGGAACCCTCCTTGTTGATGTTATGTATGTGGATGTGAAGACCATCAGATCCCTCGTGCCTTTGATGATGTCCATTGAAGCCTTTGACCTTGGAACTTATGCATAAGGTAGCATGGTCCTTGACACCTTTATGTGTGGAATCTTTGAAGTTCTGAACAAATTGAAGAATGTAAGGGTATTAGAACAAGAATTTGCAAATAAACCCATGATAGGGAGATAGTATTCGTCAATCCATTTTCGTTGATATGTGGAGCATCTTCTAATTCCTTATGATTGAAGAGATATAAATTTTTGAAGTTGGTGTACCCCACTTTTTGGGTCAGCTGACCAAACAAAAGAGAATTTAATTATTTGTAATTTGTAATTGCACGTCAGCCCAGTTTGAGGTACTAACTTTCCTTCACGACCTATATAAATAAAATATCAAACATTTCATTTATGCATCAATCAAGTCTCTCTTTGGTATTTCGCAACTCTTGGAGAAAAGTGCAAAACTTTGTGGAGGAGAAATTTTTGGGCATCTTTGAGGATTGAAGAGATTCACTAAAATTGGAATAACTTTCTCATACGGAATCATAATTACAAAATTTTTGGCTCGTTGCAAGGGATATGTGATGACATGATATAGAGTTTCTTTTGGCTCGTCTATTTTTTCTTCATATTGTGATCTTCAAAAATGTATGGCTCATGCTTCTAGGTTTCTCCTATGCTGGCATGATGAGTATGAGCATATTCTTGAGTGTCACGTCCCCATGCCTCCGACTGGCAAAGAGGACGTGACTACAAGCTTCAAACACACGGGCTAAGAGCCCCATGAACAAATGCATACTCAAAATGGTTGAAACAGAATGCTGAAGGAAACTGCGTTGAAGTAAAAACATGCACTTATGCAATCATCTATCAGACACAGTGGAAACATCATACATTCAAACAAGCATTCATCATACATAGCGGAAACCAACAACATTCAGTCATGGATGCATTCAACATGTTCATCATTTCATTAATAGAAATTAAGGTTGCAGAAGTATAATGGACAGATCACTTATGTTATGGAAACTTCACTCCGCAACCAGCTACGTCGCTGCAATGTTCCACCCAACCATCGGCCAGCGTGCTCCTTAATCTCTCAGCAGCGTTGCCACCCCCGAGCTGGGCATGATTCTCCAAGGAATAAGGGAACTAGCAGGCTAACACATAGTTAAGCATACACAAGCATAGCCAAGCCAACACAGTTGGGTTTATCAGGCCATCAAGGAGTGGGAAAGGCTAAATGCTAAGCTGGTGAGCTCATTGCAGAGCCAAGAACACCTACACCAGAACTAGCCTGACCTCTAAGACACCCAAACACACCCAACACAAGGAATCAATCCCTTCTCTGCTACACAGTCCCTTAGGCCCTGCATTCCCTTCCAGTGCTATTCAGGGGTGATGGAGAAGAAGGCCATCCCTCTAGCTTTGTCTGTGTGGTTTCCAGCCACCAGGTTTATCAAGCAAAACTAATCCCCCATCCCTGCTCCAAATACAGTCCGAAGACCAACCATTGCACTCAGGCAATCAATTTATCTATCACAGTTTAAACCAAGGAAAACGACTTCAAACCATCTACAACAATCCCCAAACGTAACAGCAAACACAGCTCATGGCCTGGGGAAATTAACAGCCCCCAAAATGCATCAATGGACGTAGCTCACAATGTGGGGAAAACTCAACCCGCCCTTGGGCAATGAAGTCGCCGGGAAAACATACATAGACCATGCTGGGAAAGAGATTATAGTTCCCCAGCCTGGGCATGAATGAAAATGACAACGCAGGACCCACGAATCATTCCGTGAGGGAAGAATACAGCCAGACCCTCCGTAGATCCACAGAGGAAAAATACGTGGATAAAACCCAGGAAAATCCTGTGCGTGGAAAACAATCCGATCCTGTGAGGAATGAACAGACAATGGAGGCCCTGCGTGAGGAAAAACAGCTCCGTTTTCATCCGTGGATGAACAAACAATAGGAAGGACGCGAAAATTGGAAGTGCATGAAGGTGAACAGCTACAGGGAGGACGCGAAATTGCAGTGCCTGGGTGTTCAGCAACTCGTGGAGCCAAGAAAATGTCTGCGTGAGACCAAACCGCCAAGAACCTGTGCGTGAGGAGAAACAAACAAAATCGTGGTGAGAGTGGAATTGCCTGCGTGAGTGAAGTCAACAGGGGTGGAGTGTGCGTGTGGGTGAGGACTGACAGTCCTACCACCCCACTCCCAAAACCATTAACTGCCTCAACCACCAACAGGCATTATTCAATGAAGGTGGTTGGATAACACAAGGGGAGAAGACACATGGGTATTTTTCTCTCATTGGCCAAGGTTTGCCAAATCCCCCCCCACACCCTTATCCTTGTGAAAATCATGCCCCTTTCGATTTAGTTGCCGCGATCGTAGCTGGTCGGGTTCAATTAATTAATTATAGATGCATATTTACATGATGACCAACATAATATATGCCGCATGCCCCGATATACAATCGGTGACAAATTTAAATCCCAAAACATAGCATAACCAATCAATGGTGGGGCCTTGGCCTTTAGCTCCACACCATGATCATTTACAATTTATACATCATATACATCTAATGTAACGGGGTCAAAACCGGGACATTACATTGAGCAGAAGGTTTGACAGGTTGAAGACAGGGACAATTTAATGACAATGAGAAGTATATTATTGAGTGGTATAAGTGTTTCTTGATTGGAAATTTGAGCCTTTCAACCTTGGGGATTGGATTCCTCAACTCTTTCTCAGTTGGACCTGAGAAGACCAGGTTGGGTCTTGGAGTAGGACCTGGTTCTATTCTTATCAGTTGGTGCTGATGTAATCATGAATATTATAGTCTTCCATGTACAATACATAAACAATTTTACCATACAAATCTTGTGTCCTATTGTGCTGTGTTGCTTGTTAAGATTCAGTGATCTAGTTGATGATATTATTATTGTTTATAGTTGATTAGTTGATGGATGATGATGTAATTGGTAGAAACATATATTGATGAACTCTATTGATTAATAGAATTTAAAAAGGGTTTAAATTTCCTACACACCGATTTGCCCCCCCCCCCCCCCCCCCCCCCCCCCTTCAGTGTAACGATTATGTACAACAATGTTTTCGTATTTTGTAGACAATCTCAAATCCATAACCTAGCATCTTTGTAGCCATTTGTTTTTCTCATTTCAATATTTTCCTTGTTCCATGAAGTACCGAAGGCTGTCATGATTTGTTCTTACCTTAAAGTATCTTCATATTAGGTAAGGACATTATTTATTAATTGCATGTAGTATGGCCAAATTTTCATTTTCATATTAAGTATGGACATCATTTTATTAATTTGAGTTTGTTTTTTTCTTTAAGTTGGAACCTTTCAAAGGAAATGGGATTCCTTATTGCATTAAACTACACCAATACCATGCCTTGAGGAATCAAATTCCATAATAAATATTTTGTGAAGTCAAGGGTGGCTAATATAGGAGTTGTACACATCACCACTTAAGTTTTTGAAAAGATTTGGTTTCTTTTTAGTCCAAGAGAATGCCTCCTTTTTCAATAAAACCGTTATAGATGATGTTGTTTGACCATAATTCTAAAGGAACTTGTGGTAGTAGTATTCCAATCATAAGAATCCTCTAAGATTCTTTAAGGTTTTAGGAATTGGCCATTCCATGATAGTCTTAATTTTGTCAGGGTCCACTTTGACACCCTCATGAGATACAATATGACCCAAATATTTCACCTTCTAAAATCCCAAGGTACACGTAGAAGGCTTGAAATATAGTTGATGATCCTCTAATAGTTCGAAGACCTTATCAAAGTGTTGTACATGCTCTTTCCAAGATTTTCTATAGATTAAAATATCATCAAAAATACTAACAAATGTTTTTAGGAAGGGTTTAAAAGTAGAATTCATCAATCTTTGAAATATGGAAGGTGCATTAGTAAAACTAAATGGCATCCCCAAAAATCCATAATGACCTTCATTTTTTATGGATGTTGTTTTCAAAATGTCGCATTTCCTCATTCTTATTTCATATCCAAAATAGAGATCCAACATGGTAAAGAAAATTCCCCCTTGTAATTCATCTAATAATTCATCAATGATAGGAACAGGAAACTTATCCTTAATGTTCAACTTATTGAGATTTCTATAATATGGACACATACACCATGAACCATCATTTTTTCAAACCATCACCACTAGTGCTGAGAAATCACTTTTCCTAGGTTGAAAGATACATGCTTCTAACATTTCTTGGACCATTTTTTCAACCTCACTCTTTTGTGCATATGAGTACATGTAGGGTCTGATGTTATGTGGTACACTTCCTAGTTGCAAGTGAGTAGCATGGTCATGGTATTGAGTAGGTAGAATACCTTTAAGCATCCCTCCAAATATTTTGGAATGATTGTCAATAACTTGTTGGAGATCCATTGGAATAGAGGGTATATATGCTTGAACATCTAGTGAGCACAATTGTGAAATTACTCCATGGTGTGCCTCATTTATAAATTTTGTCAATATCTTAGAACTTATCACTTTAAAGGGTTTCCTTGAAATAAATCTGAGTTCTATTTCCTTTCCTTCTAAAGAGAATTTTATGAAAACTTCCTAAAAATAACTAGCCCCCTAGTATAACATCAACACCGCCCATTTGGATTGCAATCATTGGAATATCCAATAAATACTCCCACATGGTGATATTAATACTATGACGCTTCCTTGAACAATTTATGATGCCTCCATGCACAATCATTACTTGAAACTATGGTTTTGGGTATACAAAGAAATTGAGTAGTTTGGCTAATTTATAATTAATGAAGTTATGAGTATTACTAGAGTCAATCGACATTGTTACTTTTTCTTTTTCTTTTTGATATATTTTTCTATCCTAAGAGTTAAAGGAATGTTAATTCTAGCCAATACATGTAAATATGTGGTTGGAGTAGTATCTTCTAGATATACCTCATAAGATTGTTCTAGTTCTCTTCTTCCTCTTCATATTCTATGCATAATAATTTAATCTCACTAAATTTATGTCCAATTTGTAATTGTTGTCACAATTGAAACATAGTCCATTTTATCTTCTTTCATCCACTTGTTAAGGTGTCAACCTTGTAGGTTGAATGAGGGGGGGTTACATTTCCCTTTAAATAGGTATTAACACAAGCCCTTCTAGTAGTCATATTATTACTTTCAAATTTTGTTTCCAAACTAAATCATTCTCCAATTATTTAGGTTCAAAAATATGTACCTCATATTGAATTCTCTCCTTTAAAGTGTCCATAAAGATATCCAATAAATTATCCTGTGGAATTTTCTTCACTATAAGACTCAACATATGGAACTTCTTAATGTTCTTTGTAACTTGGCATTTTTGCTTGAGAATGATCAATTGGATATATAATTTGTTGCTCTTAATATCGATTCATCCATAAATATAGACCAAGAAACAATATCCCTTTTAACAATCACAAAGTCATTGGTACCATAAAAATTGATAAGGTTCTAAATTTAAGGATGCAATAGTTACCTTTTGTAAAGTTGGAACTTGGTGTAGATCAAATAATTCCTCCATCTAGAATATCCATGTTATTGGATAATTACCATCAAATTTTCTCATATCAGTCTTGGCAATGAAGTAGTTCCTTTGTCCCAAGTTAAACTCGTGATTATGTGGATCTTGGGGTAGTTATCCATCAGGATTATAGGACTTGAGCCTCTTGTTCTCTGAGTATAACACAAAATTTCTCCTGAGATGATTGGGACTCCACCATCTTGTTCTGCTTAAATTCTTCTCAAGGATTTGAATTTTGGGTTAGTAGGCTACTTATATACTTCACAATTCCTCCCTCATGTTTTCAAGATTCATTTTTAGGTCAACTTGTGTATCCCCTTTGAATGTTTGGAATTCATCCTTATTTACTATATTCATGATGTCCACCTTTCTTAGCATTGTATTTTCAATATTTTCTACTCCATTGATAAGTTTGGACATTAGAAAGTTCACATCATCATGTTTATCTTATGTTATGGATGCAAATTTAGGAAGTTTAATGGGTGTACAAATATTTAATCCACCTCTTTCTGTTTGATCCCACTATTATTTACTATATTTATTTTCTATTTACTATTTATGACACATTTTGAATCACCCAAAATCGATAATCTAATCAAAAGTTATGTAAGTTTCAAATTAGCATACCATTAAAAACCCCAATTTGTAGGTTGTCTTGTTGGCTGCCCTTTCTCCTCAATTATCTCTGAAATTTCCACCCATCTAAGTTTGAAATTTTTTCTTGTAGTATCCTAGTATGTATTCTTTGAAATTCCATAGGTTTGACCCAATTCTAATGTGCCAAGAGGGAGTTAGGGTAACTTTTCCAAAACCTATTTTTTTACCCTTTCAAGAGAGTGAACTTGTATGGACTAACAAGTGTCCGAGTTTTCTTCTCTGCTTCTGAAATTTTTACCACATACTATGTTCTGTATTCCTTCTAATGTAATAGGTGGCACTCAATTTAAATATCTCAAGCTTCATATCTAACAATTTTACATAGAGCACCTATTTCAGACTAGTTTATGGACTAGTAAAAAATCCTAACTTCCACATACTATAACTCCAAAACTATAATGAAACATGAATTGCAATTTTTACCAAAGATACATCATTCTATCTTTTGAGGCTCCTCTGAATTTTGTTGCTTGAAATGTCCTAGAAAAAATTTATGGCACAAATGGATATAATACCAAGTGTTCTTAAGCAACGAATTCCTAGAAAAGCATACGTATTAAATATAGAGTAATCCAATGCCTTTCCCCCCTTTTACAATATATTAAATACATGAGATAAGATGAGATTCTACTAAAACTAGGTCTTCTTAGTGTGTGTGTGTGTGTGTGACAGGGGGTACAATTACAATTCTAGACAACCATACAATTATAATTATAATTAAGGTCATAGCCAACCAATAAAGACAATACTAATATATTAATAGAAATGTAATTTAGCCTCAAGGGGTAGTTCAGTTGGTTGGATCTTCTGGGATAAATATAGATAAGGTCGAGGTTGGGGATTTAGTTCTCTCTGGGTCCTTTGGGGCCAGTCACCTGGGTTGTTGTTGGGGATAGGATCCAGAAATAGCCTAATAGGGTGCAACCCCTTTGGGTGGGCCCCTTGGATTATTTCCATGGATGTAGCGGCTCGCTCATCGGGCGTGAACCCGTTTAAAAAAATTAATAGAAATGTAATTTTATAATATATAAGGATTAGTGGATTTAGAAGGATCTATGTTGGTGTATTCTAGAGTGATGTCGTTGTTAGGATTTGTATACTATTATTTTTTCTAGGTTAAAAAATGGTAATTTTATTTCAAAAGAGAACAAAATTACATTTACAAAAGGTTTGTATAGCATTCCACCAATAGAATGTGTTTGCTTGAAAGAACTTCAATATATTGAGAGCCTCGTTAATCTAAGCACAAAACCCCATTTTTAATATCATACATTCTTATAGTTCATCTTCCACGTCTTTTCATAGCCTCATATAATACATATTATTATCAAGAAGTCATGGAAATTTCTTTACATAAAACAATATTAAAAAAAAAAAACTTCACAACAGATAGTGTTCTAACCATCATTAATAAATGTAGAAGAAGAAAATCTAATCATTCATGAAAAGGAGGATGGTAATATGATCTCTACACTTGTGAGTCTTCTTGTATAATCATTGTCCTCTATCCAGTTTAATCCCAACTTTTATGAGAACATAAACAACATTGTTCCTAACTTTGAAAATAAGATTGAAAGATATATTAGAAAAAGCAGAACAATAACTGTAGCTTCCTCTAACAAAGAAGATAAGAGAAAATTAAACAAAAAAGTTCATAGTTTAGCCATGTGATCACATTCAATGATTCGCCAAAAAATTGTAATTTTAACACTGCCACTCCACCTGCCAAGGAAAGAAGAAGTTTCAAATCCATAAGCTTTGCATTATTATTAACACCTTATCCCAATCCAACTTTGAATTTGAACCAATGATAATCATTTAAGTAAAACACTTCCCAACCCCACAAACTTGTGGATTACATTGGGTAGCCCCATCAAAATAGGCACATGCACTTGTCTTGTCCAGGGGATCCTCAACCACCTATGTCAAGGGCTTATCCATCTTTTCTTGTGGGAAACTTAAAACAATACTTAGCCCTTATGAAACACATTGTGAAGGAAGAATCTAACACTAGTTTTTATAACTAGCCATATGCCCTAGGCTATGACTAAAGGAAAATCTTAGCTTTTCTAACTAGCCATATGCCCTAGGCTATGACTAAGAAAAAGGTTAGCTTTTATAAGTAGCCATGTTTCCTAGGCTATGATTAAAGGAAGAGATTCATAATTCTAAACTAGTTTATTTCCACACTTAGACCTTAAAATATATTTAACAAAGGAACCATGCCATATATTCTTTAATCTAGTCAAACCTTCAATTTCCTTCCATATTTATAAGAAAAAGAACAAGTCAACAACAAGTGAGAGATTGATACCTCACAAATATTGCATAGGGGAATCTTCCAGGAATTCCAATTCATCCTTTGTAATTTTCCCTAATTCAATGCATTATTAGCCAAGAAAAAACACATGAAGTACACTTAAATTTCCAAACCCTGCCGCCATCACACAAAGTCCCTTGGAATTTCACTTGAGCTTAAGACATCATAATCCACTTTTGGAGTATAATACCCTATAATATTTGCATCCTAAATGAGCTTATCCTTCTTCTATGTGAGCATGACATGACTATACTTTAAACTCGACAAAAAACACTACCAAGAAAGAGCATCATTTCCCCTAAAATCTAGCATGTCAACACAGATTCTTAACTCCATATTGTAGTGCTAGTTCGATCAATGACATGCAGAAGTTTATAAAACCCCCCATCTCTCAAAGTCTATAGCATGGGTAAAGGAAGCTTGAATTAAAAAACACAACCCACCTAGGGGTCCTCTTTAAGTCTAGAATTTTGACGATTCCCCACTTGCCATACTAGCCCTTGCCCAATTACAAAAAAAAGATAAAAAAAACGGATGTCCAAATAACTGAAACATTATGTAAATTATTTACAGGTTTGCTAACATAGTATCAATAGAATATGTCTTAATATACTTTTGAGTAGCTACTTGACACCAAAAATGATTTCCTAACACAAGTATTTCAACACATTTGGTTATTGGCGCCTTAGAAAAAAGAAAGACAAATTTTAAGCCCCAACCACCTAAATATTTTGGAATAGCCAAACTTTTCCACTTCACAAGGGATATTCCCCTCCTCTCCTATACAGAAACCAAAAAAAATATAAAGTAAATTCTCTTTGAAACTTATAGTACACCTTTTGGAATTGAATAAAGGAACATCTTGTAAACTAGGGTAACCTCTAGGACAACCTTATCCAAAACCAAAATCCCTATTGATAGCCAAATACGACACCACATTTTAATTCTTTTCTCCAATTTTGTGATCAACCACATCCAATATTTCTTGACATAGGTATTTTTTTTAATGATGAAAACCTAAATGCTTTAATCCTTTATCCAACTCAACCTGGTTATAAAGAAAAATACCAAAGAAGAAAACCCCATCCTTTTCAGAAGCCCCTACACAAGAGATGGTAGATTTTCCAATATATATCAACATCCTTCAATAGAGATCTAGAGTCTTCTTGATTTTTTTTACATTGTGCTTTGACCCATCCTAGAAAATTAAAATGCCATAGAAAAACAAGTTGGAGAAAACATACTCACCACAAACCTTGTCCCCATTGAAAGCTCTATTGTTTTCTGCCTCGTTTAAGGCCTTACTCAAACCCTTCATCTACAATAAGAAAAATAAGAGGTAATAGAGTTCATCCCTATCGCAACACCCGTTCTAAGTCTAAAGAAAGAATTTGTAAAACCAGTTATCAAGATTGAGAAGGATATATAGGAGACACAACTCATCACCCAATTAACAAAAGAAAAAGAAAAAAATAAATGAACTAAAATCAACCTCAAGTTCAACTCACTGGACTTGTCATAGGCCTTGGACATATCTATTTTGACAACCATGGCTTTGAGTTTCCTATTTTTGATAGAATTAAGACCTTCTTGGGCCACCTTGATGGCCTCATGTATATATCTCTCTTCCAAAAAAACAAATTGCTCTCCTAAATTGACTTAGACAACAATTATTCAACTCTCTTGGAAATTATTTTTGTTATGACTTTGTAAATGGTGCTACGCAAAGAAATAGGAATGAAATTTGCAGAGGATACATGATTATTTGACTCCAATATGAGAGCAATGACGATGGCATTGAATGTTGACAATGTTTTCCCAAAATTTCTATATTCTTCAATAACCCTTAAAATCCCCCCCTCTAAGAGATCATAAAACCCCACAAATAATTCCATAAGCCATCTATAAAGACAATGGATTTTATGTTTTTAAACATTGTGGAGCATCTCCTATAACTTATCCCTTAAAACCACCTCCATTAGTTCTTGATTCATTCTCTCATCCAAAAAATTGGGAAAGAATGAACTCATTCTCACAACCTTTGAAATAGAATCCTTATCCTCAACTTCGTAGATGTTTGCAAAATGATTTATGGAAACCTTCGCATTAATACCTTGACATTTATTAACCTCTTGACCATTTTCCTTAGTGATTCTCTATATGGTATTTATTAACCTCTTGACCATCTTCCTTAGTGATTTTATAGATGGAATTTACATTTTCTAGTGATTAGCATATGGGTGAAATGTTTTGAATTTTAATCTTCCTTGGAGATCCAAAGATCCCTACTCTGTAGCCTCCAAGTTGCTTCCATATCAGCGAAGGGCTTCCTCCTCCTTTGTTCCAAATCACAATCCTCATCTTTTGAATCCTTTGATAGATATCCAACCCCCTAAGTTGAAGACAAACATTCCAATCTTAACTCTTCTTCTACCCAATCCTTTTCATCTTTAAGTTTATTGGCATGGGTCCATGCCATAGTAACTTGGTTTATATTTTTTCGGTTACCTTCAAATTAGAGGTGTTAGAAAACAAGATCGCAGAGAAATAACAACAAATAATATGCCAATATAAAACAAATTAACACATTACAAGAGATACACTAATATAACGTGGCTCACCCAAGAAAAGATACGTTTACACATTAATTTCCAGTCCTTTCTTATTATACCATCCAACACAATTAAGGGATACAACCTACAACATGCATGTTGCACTTCCTCTTCACTCTCTTACAATCTCTCTCACACAATCACATAGATAATTTTACAATGATAGAATACAATACAATATACAGTCGTATTACAATGCCTTATTTTTATAAAGGGAATACCATGGGAAAATACCACAGGCTTCCCAAAATCATGGGAATGCAAATCACCCATTATTGACCAAGTCATCACTATGAAATTACAACATTTTACAAGGAATTTTTTCCTAAATTTTAGCTATGGGGGTGTCATGGCCCATGGTGAATTTAGTGGGGGGAAACCCCCCCCACACCCCCTGTCATGGTACTTGGATCCAAACACAATTGAAACATGATCTATGAATCATGATGAAGATCAGGCTCCATAACCAACAATCTCCCACTTGGATACTGATCACAACAAATCCACCACTACCACACTTGTTGGACTATGCTCAAACCTTCGACCTAACAAATTTCTCATCTTCACCTTCATGCTTGAAGGCCAACTAAAACCAAGCAAGAACTCACTTTCTCTCTGGTTACTACCTTTGTCAACATGTCTTTAGGATTCTAGCTAGTATGTATCTTTTCCAACTTCAACAGTTCATCTTCTAGAACAACTTGTATGAAATGGTACTTGAGATGTATATGTTTAGACATGGAATGTAATGTTGAGTTCTTTGCAAGATGAATGGCTCTCTAGATCTCACTATACAACCTTCTATTCTCCTACTTCTTACCAAATTTCCATGAATCTATGCAACCAAACCATCTCTTTACTAGCCTCTGTAGTAGCAACATACTCTACTTCCATTGTTGAAAGTGCAACAACCTTTTTCAGTTTCAAAATCCAACTTACTGGTTGTTCCACCTACAGTAATAACATACCCTGTGGTGCTCCTTTTGTTGCCATTTATCACCTGCCATATCTGCGTCAACATATCCCTATAAAATAGTGCCTAAACCTCCAAATCATAATGCATGAGAAGTGGTACCTATCAAATATATGAGAATCCACTATACTTCCCTCTCATGCTCTTTACTTGGATTGTTCATATACCCGCTCACAACTCTCACTGCATGTGCAATATCTGGCGTTGTGCACACCATGTCATACATCAAGCTTCCAACTACTGATGAATAGGGAACCTTGGACATGTATTCTATCTCTTCCTATGGCTTGGGACACATCTCCTTACTTAGTTTGAAATGGCTAGCCAAAAGTGTATTAACTGTTTTCTCATTCTGCATTCTAAACCTCTCCAATACCTTATCTATGTAATCACCTTGAGACAATGTCAATTTTGCAATTTTTCATGTCTCTTGTTATTCTCATACCAATGATTTGCTTTGCAACACCCAAATCCTTCATCACAAATGATTTTTCTAGTTTCCTTTTGAGCACATTTATATTATGCATGTTAGACCCTACGACAAGCATGTCATCCACATACAATAACAAGATAATATATCTTCCATTATCTAGCCACTTTAAATTAACATATTGATCAGAATGACATCTACTATAACCCTGTTCTGTCATAAACTTATCAAATTTCAAATACCTTTGTCTTGGAGCTTGTTTCAATTCATACAATATCTTTTTCAACTTGCAAACCAAATTCTCCTTCCCTTTGATCTCATACCCCTGTGGCTACTGCATATAAATCTCTTCCTCCAAAACCGCATGGAGAAAGTTTTTTTTTTACATCTAGTTGTTCAAGATGAAAATATTCTATTTCCATTGGACTTAAAATAGTCCTAATTGAATTCATTTTAACAACAGGAGAAAACATTTCATAAAAATATATACATTTATTTTCTGCAAACCCCTTTGCAACAAGTCTATCCTTATACCGCTTATTTCCTCCATATTCTTCCTTCAACCTATAAACCCATTTATTCTGCAATTCTCTTTTACCTGCATGCAACTAAACCAAATCCCAATTTTGGTTTCTTACCAATGAGTCCATCTCCTCATTCATGCCTTTCTCCCACTTCTTTCTAGTTTCTACCTGCATTGCTTCTTCATAACATTCTAGTTCACTAGAATCAGTTATCAATAAATAATATAGGGAAAGAGATATTGATTCAAGAGGTCTACTTAAACTGGTAGATCTTCTTACAAGTTACGTTTGCAAGAGTTTGAGGTACCTATTTTTGTTCTCAATTTTCTAGCACCTTTGGAACTTCATTTTCTTTGATTTCATCAAGCACTATGTACTATGTGTTTTCCTTTTTTATCTTTATTTCCCTGCAACTGGTCTTTACACATAACCTTTTCATTGAATACTTCATCTCTACTGCTAATGATTTTGTGATTTTCATAATTCCATAAGTGATAACCAAAATCATCAACCCCGCATCCAATAAAGCTGGATTTCTTGGATGTAGACTCAAGATTTTTTCTATTTTCTTTATCAATATGGACAAATTATTCATAACCAAAAGTTATCATAAATGATTATCTTACCTTTTTACTTGTCCATGCCTCCTATGGAATCCCACCATCCAAAGCGCTTGAAGGCCCTTTGTTTATTAAGTAAGCACCAATATCTATAACATCAGCCCAAAACTGTAAGGGCAACCCTACATGCAACCTCATCCACCTTGCATGCTCCATGATCATCCTATTCATCATTTATGACACACCAGTTTCTTGTGGTGTTCCTTGGACTATCTTCTCTCTACAAATACCATGGTATGAATAGTAACTATCAAACTCCTTGATGCAGTATTCACCACCATTATCAGATCTGAGACACTTTAGTCTTTTCCCTATATCATTCTCAACCAAATATTTCCACTTCTTAAAAGTAACAAACACATCATATCTCTATCTAATGCAATAAACCTATGTTTTTCTAGTTGCATCATCAATAAAAGTAACTTAATAACGATAGACACCAAGAGATTGTACCAGAGTCGATCCCTATACATTAATTGTATCCACAAGCTCTAACTTTTCATTATTTTTTATGTTTCCCAACCCTAAGAATTATAACTCTCTTCTATTTTCCATAGACACGGTTCTCATAGAATTCCAAACTTACCCACTTCAGATATGGAAGCAATTTCCTTGAGTGAAGAATCTGCATTCCCTTCTCACTCATGTGGCCAAGCCTATGATGCCACAATGTTGCACCTATTTTTGTGGAATCTACAGAGATAGACTAATCAATATTATGAGGACATAAATACAACATACCTATCCTATCTTCTTTTTCTATTACCAATGCTCCTATAGTGATCTTCCAACACGTTTTTCCAAACATAGACAAACAACTGATATCTTCTAACTGCATTGTTGAGACTATATTTATTTTCATAGTAGGAATATTCCTTATATCTTTTAGCAGCCATTCATTTCCATTATTTAACTTAATCATTGCCTTACCCATTCCAACAATTTTACATGGTTCATCATCCCCCAATAAAACATGTCCAAAATCACCTGGAACACAATCATGAAAGAATTTCCTATGGAGTGTAGCATGACATGAATCCCCTGAATATACTACCCAGTAATCACTAGTATTATCTAGTGCAATAATCAAAGAATCTTGTAACACATCACCTTCTACATTAGCTTTCTAAGTAGTCTCATGTTTTCCGTCTCCTTTTTTCTTTGGAGCTCTACAGTGTTTCTTCAAATGTCCTCTCTTACCATAGAGTCCAACATTCTATCTTTCCCAATATGGACTTGGATCTGCCCTTTCTAGACTTGTTTCAATTACCTGGTCTCATTCCTCTCTACCTTTGTCTTTAGATGTTATTTATTTTCAATGCATTACCTTATGTTTCACCTGTTCGTTTTCTTCGCATTTCCTCACTAAGAATAACGCCAACAACATCATCAAATTTATGAGTGTTTGAACCAGAGACAAAGTTACTTACATCCATTACCAAGCCATTCCATCTTTTTGGAAATGAGTATAATATTAGAAGAGCCCTAACCTCATCATCAAAGTTCACTCCTATAGAGCTTATCTTATTAGTAACCGTATTAAATTCATTTAAATGTTCAGTAACAGATCCACCTTTTGACAAATTCATATTAAATAAATGTTGCATTAGAAATACCTTGTTGGAAGATGATGGATTTTCATATAGCTTATCCAATGTGCTCATCACACCCTCCGTTGTCTTTTATTTTGAAATATTGAAATCCATCGACAAAGCTAGGCATAGCCATATTGTTCCCAATGCCTTTCTGTCAAGAACCTCCCATTCTCTATCCTTCATAGTCACTGGTTGTTTTGTTTTTCTACCCAATGGTGAGAACAGATCCTTCTGGTAAAAATAGTCCTCCATTTACATCTTCCATAACTGGTAGTTTTGGCCATTAAATTTCTCGACCGTAAACTTCTTCTGCCATTGCTCCCACTCGAACCAAGAACCTTTCTTTCCACTAAGTTTACCAACCAAATAGACCTTTGGCTTTGATACCAATTGTTAGAAAACCGGACTGCAAATCAATAAATAAACAAGATAAAAATATAAAACACATGAACACATTACAAGAGATACATCAATGTAATGTGGTTCACCCAATATGGGATACATCCACACAAAAATTGTCAATCCTTTATTACTATACCATCCAAGAAAATGAAGGGATACAACTTGCAGCACACCCATTGCACTTCGTTTTCACTCTCTCATAGTCTCTCTCACACAATCACATATATCACTTTACAATGATACAATACAATACAATACAATACACAATTGTATTATAATTCCTTCTTTTTATAAAGGGAATACCATGGAAAATACCATAGGCTTCCCAAAACCATGGTCCCGTAAATCACTCATTGTTGACCAAGTCATGACTCTGAAAATACAACATTTTACAAGGAATTTTTTCCTAAATTTTTTCTATGAGGGCGGCACCCCCCCTGGACAACCCATGGTGAATTTGGTTTGGGGGAATCTCCCCACACCCCTCGTCATGGTACTAGGATCCAAACAAGACTGAAACACAATCTCTGAATCAGGAAGATTAGGATCCACAACCAACAAGAGGGAGCTTGAATCCATAAGGGATCCATCATAGAGAGATCATTACTATTTTACCATGTTGATAAATTATTCATCTTCAACCAATCTAGAATTGAATTCGAAGTTACTTGGAGGATTTTTCCCCACCCCTGCCAAGACACGAAAATGGTGAGGGTGTCCTCTAGAGCTTATCCCCTCTTTATTCTGAGTCTGAAAGAGGCCTCTATGAAATATTTAGTTAAGAGAAATATGTGAAGTATTTTAGAATTTTAGTCTTTTAGAAATATGTGAAGTCATTTTAGAAATATCAGTTTCTTTCTTTGATAATCCACCTATCAGTCTCCTAGATTCATCTCTCAATAATTGTGATTTTTCACTAGATCCTGACTTGTCTTTAAGAAGCTATTCCTCACTCCATAATTCTGATTTAGAAGCATGTTTTCAGGATGATATGAATATCATGAAACCATTCATACCACTATCCATACCATCTACCATACCTCTGAATAATCCTAAGACTATACAAACCCCAAGTTCACTAGTTGATTCCTCATTGGTTTCTTATGCAGTGTTACTTATATCAAATGGTTTCAAGTCTTTCCTATTTTTCACTGGTTGGTTATATATGATATTAGTCATCATTGGAATTATCTTACACATGTTTGGATCTATTCTAAACACTTATGGTTCAGATATCAAGTCCATTCATCATTCATATTTACACTCATAATTTTTCCCCAGCTGCTCATACTTTTCCTAGTTTAGCCCTATATTCTCATGGTGTCACTAAAACCTTTGTATTTGTTTTTCCATATGATAATATTTCTGATATATCAGAGTTTTTCCAGTCTCATATCAGATTTGAGAAGGTGTTACACCAGTTTGGAAGAATGACATGTGATCCACATCACAATTTTGCAGCTATACAATGAACTGATTGTCTTAATTTTTGTAATCTTTGGGAAGGAGTATGCACATATCTCTTTTCCATTTCAGAATGTGTTTTCATATCATAGTTTTTTATCACTAAGAAACATTCAGATAATGCTCCTACTTCATCAGATGACGAGATACAAGGAGTTTCTCCTCTTCTTTCTTGCAGATTCTACACTCTAGCGCATGATCATGGATTTCATGATTTCTTCATCAAATCCTGTCACTATAAGCGGTTCATTTAGCTCATTCAAGTGAATATAAACACATACTGAAGACATATTTCAAATTTTGTGCCTTGTCCTTTCTTGAGGGAGGATTTTTCCCATGTGGTTTTGTCTCTTTCCTCAGTTTTTGTGGGCATGAATCATTGTAAAGGGTGTCCGTTATCCTTGTTGTTGGGCCCTATATACACCTATATGCACCATATGCATATGATTATTTTATACAAAAAAATCATAAAGCTAGACTTAAAGGGGGGTGTGGGAATATAATAAACCCACTTAATACTTGGGATGCAAATATTTAATCATTTTTTATTAAATTCCTACCTACTAGCCTAGATAGTTGGCATCCACTTGCACCACATGGTCAAAAATTGCCATATATACCCTAGGAACACTTTTATATTGATTTTGGTTTGATCCTGACCACTTTATTGACTGCCAGAATTAGTAACTGTGCCTTCTGCAGATTCTGTATGTATTCTGCTTTATTCTAGCTTTTCTGTGGATAAGGTAAATCTAGTCAACTAAGAAACTGCTTTCTTTTGTTGCCAACCTATTCTCCCTTATTTTCTCTCCATATTCCTGGATTACCATGTTTTTCCATAATTCAGGAAAACTCACTCATGATTTAGCTAATCTGTGAGGTCCTTGACTGATTTGGGAAGTGCTTTAGCCATCGATGGGGGTTTATCATATTTGGTAAGTCTGACTCTATGAGTTAGCATGAGTTGTCTTCCATCAACTCAATTTTCCTTTATAAGGATGTATTACTATTGTAATAATCAATCAATTCATTATTAGTTCATCATCAATTAAGTTGATCAATAATACTTGGAATGATATTGGATGACTTCTCTTGTATTCAATATCTTATTCTTCTCTCTATTTTCCTTGTGCATACTTGTGAGAATTATCTTAGTAGAAAGATATAAATCCTGTCCTTAGTCGTCTAGGGGGTCCAATTGGGGGGGGCAACGACTATTTTGGGAGTCCTCGTGGCAGGTGTTCGGGGGTAGCGCCCCCCGTAGCGAAAGTTTAGGAAACAATTCCTTGTAAAATGTTGTAATTTCAGAGTCATGACTTGGTCCATAATGGGTGATTTATGAGAAATAACCTATTGTAAATATTATACCCTTATGTCCATTAAATATGGTTAGTATATATTTATTCCATAACTTTCACACTTTTTTAATCATGTATTTTAAAACCACTAAAAAAACAACACCATTTGACATTGAAACTTATTAAATGTGCTTATTAAACTACATATTGTTAAAATTACAAGTTTTAAATCAATGAAATTGTACTTTAAATTTCACTTTGGATTTGTTTCAATGTAGGGGTCCACAAATCCATCTATAATGTGAAAATTTGTTAAATTGCATAATTCCATTATGCAAGTTGTGATTTTTCATTCCCAAATCCCCTCAATAAGTCTCCTCCCATTTTTTTCAGAGGAAAAAATACCAGTCTTTGATATTCATAAGAATCGAAAAGACATCTTAAACAAAATACAAGCAAAGACTGTTCAAATACTGCCCCCTTCCATTCAGCAATAAAGGGAAAAGTCAGACAGTTAGCCCGATCGAAAGTAGTCAACACAAAGTCTGATCATTAGCAGACTTTCTCATCATTCCTGGAAGAACTAGGTCAGAAAATGATCATATATATCAGAAGTGCCCTGCGAACATACAGTCCAGAGGGGCAGAAAACAGCTAGTTGAAAGTCTAAAAAAAACAGTCAATGAAATACATAATTCCAAACATACAGACCAATGCTAAAATTAGCAAATAATGAGCCATCAAAAATGGTGATATGTGGCCATCAAAAAAGAGTAAAGTGGCCATCTCCAATGACCATACCATCACAAGTTTCCGTGAAATAACCTTTACCCAATTCCAAATTGAGTGCCTTTTTTGATAAACCATCAGCTAGTATATTGTGCTCCCGAAAAATATGATTGAAGGTCACCAGTGGAACAAGAAGTAGCATAGAAAATATCTCATCGCACCAATGTTTCAATGCAGGTATCTCGAGTGCAGAAAGTCTTTTAACCCAAGAGATAATCACCATTGAATCACTGAGAATCAACTGAATAGGCAGTCCCATCAGCAAGCTGACACGGAGAACAGACCACAGTGCCAGCAGTTCAGCACGGGTATTGGTGTTATTCCCACAGCCCACAGAATAACTGAGGAAATGAGTTTCACTAATAAAGATCACAAAACCCGCACCTCCCTTTTGTAGTTGAGCAGCACCATCAAAGTAACCAGTAGGAAAGATGTGTAAAGGCTTTGGACCGATCTGTCTACGAGAAATTTTTATTTGAGGCACAGGGTGGATGGCAAGGCAACTTTCAATGCTGGAGATGATCGGGGAGGCCACAGGTTTAATATTATCAAAAATACATCTGTTACGAAGGAGCCATAAGTACCAGAAGACTACGACCGGGGCATATCGAAAAGGAGCATATAGTGCAGTGGTATTGAACCAATGAGCTAAGAAAGACAAGACAGAGCTATGCGTAGTGAAAGGGAAGCCCAAAGAAGTTGAGAAATGTTTGAGGATTTTAATAGAAAAAGGACACAGCAAGAACAAATGACCACAACCCTCAAAATTTCTTTTGCAGAAAACACATCTACTAGGCCCATAGAAACCGCGGGATTGTAGGTGATCCCAGGTGAGGATTCTGTCCTTTACAAATAGCCAGGTGAAACATAGTAGCTTCAGGGGTAACTTCATGGCCCACAGTAGTGATAAAACTCGGGCATGTTCATCATCAACAAAGTCGTGGAGTATACAATCATAACCCCGAGCCGCACTGAGAGGACCAACATAATTACCAAATGACCACAGGAGTGTATCATTTTCCTCACTTAAACAGATTCTATTGTAATTCAGCCCCCTGATATAAGTATTCCATAGATTGCTCCAGTCTTCACCCAAATCCAGCTCTTCAGCTGAAAACCATTGACCAGTCCCCTGATTTATAGCCTGATTGAGAGTGCAAATGCCATAATCTTCAAGGTATGTTCTCAATTCATCCGGAAGAATAAAGGAACAGCCAAGTCCAACAATTGGGTCCGCACCCACTCGAATCTCAGTGCCCTTTCCCACCAGCCAAATTAATCCTTTCCCAATCCATTGTAATGTTCCCATAAAACCTTTCCAAATGATTGAGATATCCCAATGCCTGAAATATTTAATTCTGCACCAATTTTGGACTGTCATATTTTTCATATATTTAGCCTTCAAAATCTGATGCCAAATGCCCCCATTGTTCATAGCAAACTAGAATGTTTTCATCCGGAGAGAAGTACAGAAATGTGGGAGATGTTTGATACCCCATCCCCCCTGGGAAATAGGGTGAGCCAGATAGTGCCAATCAATCAAATGGAACTTCTTTTTTTTAACCGAGGACCCCCAAAGGAAAGAGAAGATGAGAGATCTGAGCTTGTTCAAAATGGAAGTTGGGATAGGATAAAGAGCACACCAGTATACCGGCAGGCTAGTAAGTACAGAACGAACCAAAACTAAACGACCTCCCAGGGATAGGAGCCGGTTAGACCAATGGTTGATACGACTCTCGAATTTATTAATGAGCCAATACCAATCTTTTATAAGATAGCCCGAGGGCTTCAAATGAAAGCCAAGGTAAGTGAAACCAAGATTGAGGTGAGTGAAGCGGTATGGCAAGATACCCGTTATTCTGCCCAGCAAAGATGCATCCAGATCATAATGAAGAAAACAGGACTTATCCACATTGATTTTCATGCCAGATGCATCACATAAGGTTTCCAGTATGACCTTGAAAGCAATCCAATCCTCAAAATTACCCATCCCAAATAAGATCACATCATCTACAAAGAGTAAGTGAGTGAGAGAGAGATTAGGCGAAATCTTAATACCTTTTATAACACCATTTCGCTTGGCATCCTCAATCAGCAGGCTAAGTCCCTCAATGACCAATATAAAGAGTAATGGGGATAAAGGAAAACCCTGTCTTATACCCCGGGAAGTGGAGAAGAAGGAAGATGGCGAGCCATTGACAAGGACAGCATAATTGGCAGAGGAGATGCATCCCAAAATCCAATTAACACCCACCATAGGGATTCCAATTTGAATAAGAATCAGCCTGATGAATGTCCAGTTCACCCTATCAAATGCCTTAGTCAAGTCCAATTTAAGAATAAGGGCTGACTTCTTCTTCAATTTAACAAAATGTAGAACTTCTTGTGTGATGGCAACAGGCTCGTGAATCAACCGGTTCTTGAGAAAGCCAAATTGCTGAGGAGAGATGGAGGATTCCAAGAAGGGCTTAAGTCTAGTAGCAGCCACTTTAGCTACCAATTTGTAACACAGATTGCCAAGGGAGATGGGCCGGAAATCTCCAAAACATGTAGGACTATCAACTTTTGGTATAAGTGCTATAAATGTAGAGTTTATAGCAGGGGCAAATTTTCCCAAAATATGAGAAGCTTCCACCAAATTTACTAGGGAGGGTCCCAAAATATCAAAGAAATGTAAATAAAACTCCACCGTCCATCCATCCGGTCCAGGTGCTTTATCCCTTTTGAAAGACTTCAATGCCTCCTCAACTTCAGTCAGGGAAACAGGACAGGTAAAAGAAGTTTGATCTTCCACAGATAGATAAGAAGGGAAGAGTCGAATGAATTTCAGCTGAGCTATGAGAGTAGTAAGTCCATCATCAGCAAAGATAACTTTAAAATGGCGAACCCCTAGGTATTTAATGCCCTGATCTTCAGAAATCCAGTCACCCAAATCATCCTTTAAGCTCCAAATAGCATTCTGATTTTTCCTAGTTGTGGCTACAGCATGGAAAAATTTGGTATTTGCATCACCCATACTAGCCCAGGTTACACGGATTTGAAGTCTAGCAGATTTCAATTCATGGTTTAATAGCTTGAGATAATATGCTTTAAGGTTATTTAACCTGAACTGAAGATCTCGGGGCAGTAATGAAGATCGATTAGAGGAGAGAATGGCATTTATCTGCTCTACCAAATGAACAAATTTTTCCTTCATTTTCAAAGTCTCCTCTCTAGTCCAAACCCGGACCTTTTCCTTCAAGTGGCGCAACTGCGATGAGATATCAATCATAGAATCCAAGGTGGGCTCCAGCAGAGAATCGGGCCAAGAATCACGAATCAAGTTATCAAAATTCTCATTCCCTAGCCATGAATGGTTAAATTTAAAAGGATAACGGCATGGACCCTGAGGGTCACCCCATTCAAGTAATATGGGGAAATGATCAGATAAACCACATCTATGTGCCCACACCCGATGACGAGGAAAACAGGTAACGAGTTGCTCCGAAAGAAAGAAACGATCCAGTCTTTTAGATATGCCCTCCACCCTAGCCCTACCATTTCTCCATGTAGGGCCAGCATAAGGTGGTGCAATGTCCACACGATGATGATCAGAGAACAAGGAGGAGAGGTAAGGGCCCAAAGGGTCAGAAATGGCTTTCGTGCCCCAGATCTCTGAGATACTCAAGGTAAAGTTCAGGTCTCCAGCAAGTATGAGGTTAGGAAGCGAGATTAAACCTCCCGAAGCAACAGCATTCCAAAAAGTATCCCGCTGAAGGTAAGGACCATAAACATTAAGTATGGAGAAAGGAAATGGGTTCCCCCTCATCATAACATTAAGTAGAATACCCGCCAAAGTATAAAATGTAGTACATTTAAAGAACCTAGGGTTCCATCCAGTGAGTAAGCCACCCGAGAGACCCACAGAGTCCAGCGCACAGAATTCCCACCCAGGACACAGTTTGGAGAAAGCATAGAGAGCCGGGTACGTGCTAGTCATAGTTTCTTGTAATAGCACCATATCCGGTGAAAGTGAAACCAACAACTGACGAAGGCTTTTCTGCTTGGGTGACCCTCCCAAACCCCTGACATTTAGTGACAGGATTCTCATAAGGAATCCCTAGGAGATGGGGTCAATGCTCTAAGAACCCTTTGGTTTGAGGACCCCGACTTCCGAGCCACGTTCTTTAGATGAGAGGAGAAAGGTGTGTGAGGAGCAGGAGCATGTGACTCAGGTAAGACCGATGGTGGTTTTTTCTTCTTTCTCCTAATGGTGACATTTTCGAAACGGATAGAGTCTAGAGGCAGTACCGAAGGCGTCCGAGGTGACTTGTAAGAGAAAATGTTCAATGATTTGTGGAGAGAAGGATCGGAAAAAGACGGGGCCTCGGTCGGACTGTGAGGGGGAGAGGCTGACAGAGGACCAGAATGTGCAAGCGGAGGGAAGTCTGGCGGCGAAAATAAGGGCCGGATATAAGCAGCATTGTGACCCAGTGAGGATGATGGGGAGACTTCCAAAAGGGATGCAACACTGCAAGGCTCAACGACAGCAATATCATCCCCAGAATCATGAACAGAGATAGGCGACGGACAAGATGGCGAAATATCAGGAAAAGGGGGTGACGTTTCCCTCTCCTCATTTCCCGCCACCTTTTCAATAGGAGAAGGATGTGGTGAGTGGGTGGTATACGAAGGCTCCGCTAGGTGTGAAAACATGGGAATAGAGGCTCCATCACCCTCGAGAGAGATATAAGCTCCATCAACCACGGGGGAGGCCTTCATAGGTGGGATAGAGTGACTCGTGGAGGGAAATTCAGTGGCAGGCGTCAACACAGGTGATTTCTGAGCGAAAGAGTCACAATAGGCGATCTCGGAAGCATAAGCATCATCAAACATAGCACATGCATTATTCAAGTTATCAACAGATGACAGAGGGATAACCAATGGTTGTCTTACCTTATGAGGCCTCTGCGCAAAGGATGGTGGCGACCGATCAACGGGAGGTGACAGGGTGCCAGTCGAGCTAGTAGATCTACGAAGAGATGGGCATCTTCGCCTCAAGTGCCCAACCTCCCGACAACAATTACACCGAAACGGAACACCCTGGTAATCTATACGCTGGGAAAGAAAACTCCCATCGCACAGAATATCAATATCAGCCGGCAGCCCAAGAGAGGTATCTAATTCCACAAGTATCTTGGCTATCCGTTTATCGAAGACATTCATAAAATCATCATCTACCGCAATGAAACGTCCAATCGTATCACCAATGCCTTGTAGAATCGAACGGTTCCATAGTGGAAATGGCAACCCAGGTAAGAGAGTCCAGAGATGTCTCCTCCCATTATACTTCACTTGTGCTAGCTCGTGGTAAGGTTGTGGCCAATCCAAACCTCTACTAGAAGAACGGGACAGAAACTCCATTTTCTATGCTCATTTTTCGTTTTCAAGCGCTCGAAACTGTTTCTTGGAAAACGATGCAAAATTAAAAGCATTTATCGAGAAACAATCCTCCATTTCTTGGTGTTTCACAACTATGGAAACATAAAAAAAATTGGAGCTTGCACTATGTATTGGGTTTCACGTCCATCTTTGTAAGAATTAATTCATGGATTAGGGCTCCGTAAGTATTCACTCAACACCCTTCTAAGATATTCTTTGTGTTGTACTTCTTAAGAAATATATTTAGTATTTTCTTTTCGTCCAAAAAATAGCTACATACTTGATATTATATATTATATATATATATAGTTAACAATGGATTTGTTAAATAAATATGTAGAATTTGAGTCTATAGACGAAAGAGGATAACAAATTACGAAGACTCCAAGGGATATTATAGGGCCCTCTTCCCTTAAAAATGGTGGGGGAGGGGCTAAATGAATTTTTCATTGTCATCCAAAGCCGGATTTGTAGGAGTTAGCTAATCTCTAGACTATTTGCACCTTTTCAAGTAAGTTTGGCTGGAATTCGGCAAAACAATTTGTTGTTGAAAATGAGATTTTCAGTGTTAAAATTTCAATTTTTATTGCACAAATGGATTCAGGACCCTCCATTACCCTTGGGGCACCTAGATTATGCAATTCCAATCATTGAAAACTACCCTTTAAACAATTTCCGCTGAATTTTAGGTGCAAATGGTCTAAAGTTTAGCTTACTACGAATTTGCATGCTTTATACATCTTTGTATGAGAAGATAAGATATGATGGGTTCAACCGCAACTTAAACAGTGCAAACACTTCATAAATCATATCCCACTTATAAGTAACATGTGATTGATTTGAAAATGCTAACACTTTTCAAAATAGAGAATCTCAACCAACGAATCAAAGTACATTAATTATTTTATCAAAACTAACTATTAACTATTTTTAGTATTAAGAGTCTTAAATATATATTATATTTTAGTTTTAAGTCTTTAAAATATATATTATATTTGCTGGGTTGAGGTCAAGAGCTAGCGGTGGGGTCTGATGGTTGCCCCGATAGAAGCCCAGTTTTGATTCCTACAGGAGAAGTGTAGTAAACAGACTGCACCCTCGAAAAATCTTATGTGACTGCGATGGTGGTCATACTCTTGTTGATTATGTCATGGCCACAATTATGGTTGGCCCTGGCTCGTGAGTTTGGTATCTAGGTGGCACAATTGACAATACTTGTTAGGTTGTTTGGAGAGGTTCTCATGGTTAGGAAATATATATATATATATATATATATATATATATATATATATATATATATATATACAGAGAGAGAGAGAGAGAGAGAGAGAGAGAGAGAGAGAGAGAGAGAGAATATTTTTTCACAACGATTTATCTTATGAAATATTACATTTTTATTAAACAATTAATATAGTTGAAAATCCATCCACGAGATGTAGAACAGTTGGTGGCGGGGTATGGTTAAGACACCCCCTAAGCTGGAAGGTCACATGTTCTAATCCCGTCGGATACCAAAAATCCAACCATGTTAAGGGTTGGTGCGGTCCAGGCCGGGTGCGATCCCCGGGTGATTTTGACGGCTTAGATGCCCCTGGTTCGTGGCTACTCAGCCAATGGCAACCCTGCTAGTTAGGGGGGTTCCACCACTTTGCCAAAAAAAAAAAAAATATAGTTGAAAATCCAAGATACTTGCTCCATGTTGTATGGCCAGAGGAATGAATGTGTCTTATACTATTGAAATTGTCCATTTGACACCTCAATTGTACATTTCGTCTTCAATTAATTATGCTATAATGTTCTTGCATACCATAAGTTCTTTATTAAAAATGTCAAATTTGGAGTGTTTGAAATCTGATTTTCTTTTACCCTATTTATATTTGGCCAAAGTAATGAATGTATGTTATAGTGTTTAAATTGTCATTTTTACACCTCAACTACATGTTTGGTATTCAATTAATTATACTAGAATGTTCTTGTATAACATAAGTTTTTTTTATTAAAAAAGTGAAATTTTCCGTGTTGAAAGCCTTGAACACCCCAAGCTAGTAGAATTGTGTTGGGCATGTGTTATATTCTTTGCATGTGAGGTGTGTCACCTATCATTCCTTTGGTTCGAGTCTTACAAGTCAGTCGGTTTGTATGCGTCAAGTGTGGCTTGGGGTGTCATGAGCTTGGCACACATACACTTTTTCTGTGGTCTTCCAAGTTCTGCGGCATTGTCTAGAAGCCTCCTGAGGGCTTGGCCAGCTCAGGCACTCTCCAATGAATTACACTTGAACTTGAAAACCACTTTACTCTTGGCTCGCTTCACTTGTTACTTAGACACATTATCTTGAGTTAATGCAACATTCCATACTTAGCCATTTTCACAAGTAATCCATACACAATATTAAACACGAACAACATAAGTATTGAGTTGTAGGATCCCCAACCAAATTATCTGCAAGATTTATATAAAAGTTGGTAAGTTTACAATAGATTACAATGTGGTGGAAGTTCCCAACCGACATTAGTCCCTGCATGACACAAGAAAGCCTAGTCGCGGAAAACCCACAAGTTCTATTACATTCAAAGGCTCCTGACAAAACCCAAGTCTGTCTCTCGGCTACAACAGAGATTCCCCTGTGGCCTGCTAGCTACTGTGGATGCCCAGAACTTCATTGCCTTGCCTCAGAGTGCTTCTTTGGTTGCCTTCTCTTGCTTCCTCCAAGTTTTTTTTGGATGAGTCTTAGTTGTGCCTTTATACGAGTTGGGCATGTCGGTGGGGTGGCCCTCACATGGTCACCCNTGGTTGCCTTCTCTTGCTTCCTCCAAGTTTTTTTTGGATGAGTCTTAGTTGTGCCTTTATACGAGTTGGGCATGTCGGTGGGGTGGCCCTCACATGGTCCCCCGCCTTGGAAATTTTCCCTTGCACACACCTTAACGCCCTCTCCTTGGTCGCTTGTTGCACAAGCCTTTGCACAATGCCCCTGATCAACGCCTGCTTGCCACTTGATTCCTTGGACACGCCCTTCAACTCCCATTTAGTTGTCAAACTCTTGGATGATGCCCATAATCCAACACCCATGTTACTGTCGACATGCCCATCCTTACTGCTGACACACCCTTGCTTTCTTCCAACACACTTCTCTTGATGTTTGTTAGCTGAGTGTCCACTTGGTGTGCTTCACCATGCTCATGATGAGCACCTGCACGAGATCCTAAACCATGTTAAGTGTTGGCCAAGCTTTCATTCTATTGGGATTCCATGTGAAAGATTCGGGATACCGGGATTACCATGCACCGACGCCATAGATGTGGGCATGCACCCCTCTCTTAGTGATATGCCTGTGTGCTCTCCTGCACTTCCATCTAACCAAGCTTCCGAACTATTCTCGAACTCTTTCCAAACTTCCACACCGTGCTAACACGGGCCGGTGAGTGATGCACCCAAGATTTCCAATCCTTGGGTGACTTATCTTGTGGGTTCGTGCATCCTTTCCTTGGTTGCACACCCCTTATTATGGGCTTCTGCATGACGAGACCAACACTTAGAATATATTTGTCTAATTGTCCTTCTACCTTGTCACCACATGGAAAAGGCCATCTAGCGAAGGTTATAATGGACCCATTAAAAAAAAGTCGAACATCCGTTTACAACAGAGGTTATTAGCTAAGGTGAGCGGGCGGAGGTTTTGGAGGATGTTTTTTAAATCGGTGTGTTTCCTATCCACATGCACCCGTGCATTACATACAATGTCGCATTGGTGTGAAGAAGATGATACCTCACCGAAATGGAGGAAAAATATAAATCAACGAAAATTTAATTTAAAAATTCATGTTAATTACAAAAACATTATGTGGTGCGTTTATGTGTTTTAAACACACCGGTGCGCTTGATGTGTCACTACCCAATGCATTTAATACACTTAAACACACCATCCTTTCAATTTATATTTTACTAAGAAAGCTAATAGAGACACTCATGATAACACCAAACACATAGGTGCATGTATAATAACTAAACACACCACATTTCACTATAGAGTGCATCTTAGTAATAAATTTATTTAAATGTGTACTGAAATGGAGGAAAAATATAAACTAACGAAAATTTAATTTAAAAACTCATGTTAATTACAAAAATGTTATGTGGTGCGTTTACGTGTAGTAAACGCGTTGGTGCACTTGTTGTTTCACTACCCAATGCGTTTAATACACTTAAGCGCACAATTACATCAATTAATATTTTACTAAGAAATATCAGTACCGGTGCTCATGATAACACCAAGCACACCAGTGCATGTATAATAAATAAATGCCACATTCCGCTATATGGTGCATATTTATAATAAATTCGTTTAAATTGAATTTGAAAACCCTGCTTAATGGTGAATTTTTATAGTAAAAGCATCAGTGCTTTTCTATAATGTAATACAGAGAAATGAGTGGTGACGTGTTGCTCAATAGGACAATGACCAGATTGACTAATATAAATTGGTAAGAGCTTGGGAGGCTAGAAAGAGGGAGAGGGATTTGTACCATTGCCTAATTACTACTCATACCAAAGAGCTCTTGAGGATTCAAAGAGCTATTGAGATTTAAATTCATGTTTATGTTGATGTCGATGTTTATGTTTATGCATATTTATTTATGTGGTGAAAATGATGATCGTGAAAATTTAATTATGTTTATGTGTATTGTTAGTTATGTTTGTTAGATATTGATGTTTAAATATGTTTTTTGCAGTATATGTTACATGAATATGTGACGTAATGTTTATGATGGTACATTCATGCTTATGTTTTGTTTTATGTTAATGATGGTATGATGGCATATGCGATGATGTTTATTTTTATGTTTCTTAGATGCTGGAAATGATAATAATGATATGTTTATGTTTATGTCGTGAAAATGATGACGATGCATTTACATTTTTGTTAAAAATTATGGTTATGTTTATGTTAATATGATGGTGTTTATGTTTATGATGCCATAATCATGATGTTTATGTTTGTCAAGTGTTGAAAATTATGATGATTGTATGCATATGTACTAAAAGAAATTTGTACTATTCAAAATCATATGGGACTTTAAATCACCAAGTTTTTATTTAGTCGAC
>LPNX010499958.1:4659-19139 GCA_001517045.1 Pseudotsuga menziesii | reverse complement strand
CTCCAATGTTGGAAATGTGGAGGACCCCACATGCGTAGGGATTGTCCACTCAAGAGTGAGAGTGCAAGACCAACTTACAACATTCAAGAAGCATAAACAGTGGGTCAAGTAGCAACGGTCATCCCTAGGATTTATGTAGCACTGAAGGACCGCTAGGAAGATCACTAGTCAACTGTGGTTGAATTTGTAGGTAAGATTGTTGGGCAATTTGTTTCTATTTTTATTGACCCTAGTTATATTCATAGTTACATTACCCTTAGCGTAGTGTAGACTTGTGCTTTTAAGAAAATAAAGCATAGAAAATCTTGGTTAATGAAGTGGTAGAGAAGTGTCCATTGGTCATGAATGGATTAGTCCCTTGTGTAGATCTGAATTTCCTACCAATTGGTTCCTTTGTTGTTCTCATTGGAATGGATTGGTTAGAAGCTCACAGGGTAAAACATGACCGTTACAATAAGAATTTCAAATGCACGGATGAAGAAGGGAACCCAGTATTGGTAAGAGGTATTCTCAAGGTGATTTCTGTGAGGCGGATTTCAGCAATGTAGTTGAAGAAGTTATGTAGGAAAGGTTTCCAGTTGTATGTAGCTCAAATTTTGGAGGCAATAGAGGATGAAACTCCCATGTTGGAGGACTTTCATGTGTTGCAGGAGTTCAGGGATGTGTTTCCTGAGGAAATTCCAGGGCTTCCTCCAAAGAGAGACATTGATTTCACAATTGAACTTGTTCTAGGGGCAGCACCAGTGTCCAAGACATCCTACAAAATGAGTACACTAGAAATGCTAGAGTTGAAGTTGCAACTGCAAGAGTTGTTGGAGAAGAATTATATCAGGCCAAGTGTGTCTCCTTGGGGAGCACTAGTTCTATTTGTGAAGAAGAAAGATGGTACACTCAGGTTGTGTATTGATTACAGACATTTGAACAAGGTTACTGTGAAGAATAAATTCCCGTTGCCTATGATTGATGACCTCTTTGATAAAATGAGAGGAGCAAAGGTATTTTCCAATATTGACTTGAGGTCTGGTTACCATCAAGTGAGAATCAAGGATGAAGGCATACATAAGACAACGTTCAGAACAAGGTATGGACATTATGAGTTTGTAGTGGTACCATTTGGTCTCACAAATGCACCAACTACATTTATGTGCCTTATGAACATTGTCTTCAGCAGGTATTTGGACAAGTTTGTTCTTGTTTTCCTTGATGACATTCTTATTTATTCTAAGAATGACGAAGAGCATAAAGAGAATTTGAGATTGACATTGAGAACATCAGTTGTATGCAAAGTTGAGCAAGTGTGATTTCTATGGAGATAGAATTAAGTATTTCAGTCACATTATCTCAGAAGAGGGTATATATGTGGACCCTGAAAATATTGAAGCCATTATGAATTGACCTACTCCAAGAAATGTGGCAGATGTAAGATCTTTTATGGGACTTGTAGGATACTACAGAAGGTTCATTGAAGGATTCTCCAAAGTTGCACATGCCATCACTTCTTTGCAAAAGAAGGGGATAAAGTTTGAATGGACATCGAGGTGTAAATAAATATTCCACCAGCTGAAGAACCTTCTCACCAATGCACCAGTATTGTAGGTTGTACACCCAGAGAAGGATTTTGTGGTATGTATCGATGCATGTGGACAAGGGATTGGAGGAGTCCTTATGCAAGACAACCACATGATATGTTATGAATCAAGAAAGTTGAAGGAACATGAGGAAAACTTTGCCACTCATGATCTAGAGCTTGTAGCCATAATACATGCTCTCAAGATGTGGAGGCATTACTTGATGGGTAGAAGATTTGAGCTAAGGACATACCATTGCGGTCTGAAGTATTTGTTTGATCAGCCTACTCTGAATGCTAGGCAAGCGAGATGGCTAGAGTTTTTATGTGAGTTGTTATTGGAATCAAGCACATAAAGGGAAAAGAGAATAAGGTAGTTGATGCGCTCAGCAGGAAGGTGTAGGAAATGCATGTGCCATCTCTTAGTATTTTCCAATCAGATTTGAGGAAAAAGATTGTTAATCATACTATTGGGGATGAATTCTATCAGAAACTAAAAGAAAAATTGTAGCAACAAAGTCTTGAAAATATGTATGAGGGATATAAGTTGGAAGAAGATGGACTTCTTACTTAAAAAGGCATAATTTATATTCCAAATGTAATAGATATAAGGAGAGTTGTTATGGATGAAATCCATCAAGCTCCATATTCTGGTCACCCAATATATTAGAAGACAATTGCTACAGCCAGAAATAGTACTTTTGGCTAGGAATGAAAAAGGACATGGCTGAATACATTTCAAGGTGCATGAAATGTCAGCAGGTAAAGGTTGAACATCAACACCCTGCATGTTTGTTTCAGCCTTTTCCAGTTCTAGAATGGAAATGGAAAGTTATTTCCATGGATTTCATTATAGGATTGCCAATGACTTGGAGACAATGTGATTCCATCATGGTTGTGGTAGAAAAGTTGACAGAGGAAACACATTTTATAACGGTTAATTCTATGCATAAGACTGATGACATTGCAAAGATATTCATGAAGTAGATTTTCAAATTGCATGGGTTGCCTAAGGCAATAATCTCTGACAGAGATGTCAAGTTCACTTCCAATTTTTGGAAGGGGTTGTTTGCGGATTTGTGTACAAAGTTGAAATTCAGCACTACCTACCATCCTTAGACTGATGGGGAGATAGAGTGAATTAATCAAGTGATTGAAGACATGCTTTGCATGTATGTGATGGACAAACCCACCAAGTGGGAAGATTACTTACACTTGGTAGATTTTTCTTATAACAATGGACAGCAAGCATCCTTGGGGATGAGTCTCTATGAAGCTTTGTATGGCAGAAGGTGTAGGACACCAGTAACTTGGGATAATCTAGTGAATAGGGTTGTGCTTGTTCTAGAATCGCTCAAGGAGATGGAGCAAAAGCTTATAAAGATCAGACAGAATCTAAAAGCAGCCCAGGACAGACACAAAATCTATGTAGATAAGCATAGGGTGAATAGAGAGTTCAGTGTAGGGGTTTATTATTAGTTTTTCACAGTAATCTAGGGACTAAAACACAGTCTCATAAAATATTAATAACAATAAGGCATGAAAATGGTGTAATTGTGATACAAAATGAGTTGTCACTCTGTATATTCACACAAAGAATGGGTAATACAATACAATGATCATGTTGCAAGCATGGATGATCAAATTGTCACTAAATGACCAGATGCTACTGAGGATAGCATGAATAGACCCTCCGGAGGCTAACCCACATACACCTTGGGTTCCTCCTTGTATAGACTCTTACAGGTCGCTCTCAGCCAACTTCATACTATTAGACAACATGTTGTGTTTCCTATTTTATCGACACATGTCAGTAGGCACTAACAACTCGGCTTACAAAGATGCTTTCATACATGCAATTTCTGCAGACTCTAGTTGTCCTCGTACCCACAATATTTTCGAATTGTCACTTTCTAGTCATTACGTCGTTTCACCTCTTCTGACATGGTTAAATCCATCGCATCCTTCCTTGTCATATCTCTTCCTTCTGTCATTATTCCTCTTCCATCGTGGACTCCCTTCTGTCATGAACTCTCTTCTTCTTTTGTCACAACTTCCTCTTCAATTGCGTCTTTACTTAACTATTTCTTATTTATATGCTTTTGTTCCTCTTCTGTCACATCTTCCTTTCTTGATACTTCTTCGACCTTGTGTTCCTTCCTTTCGTGACTGCTTCTGTCATAGATCCTTTCCCTTCTTTCCTTCTTTCCTTCTTATGTTCTACCTTCTTTACTTCTATCACGAATCCTTTTACTTCTTGCGACCTGACTCTTCTCCATCCTTGGGAAGAATTCTAACTAAATTCTTCCTATATTTTCCTAGGCCCAATAGGCCCCCAATGCTCACATGTGGCTTGTACCGAGCCATGCAAAGCTATTCTTCCATCTCTTTACTTGTGTTGACTTTACCTTGAAAATATTGGAACATTTTTCAGGATCTATGCTATCTCTCATCGAACATCTTCCTCTGCTTTCTACAAGTTTTCCACAAGGTCGGAACTGAGATGTTCTAACGGTGTGAGCCTTGTTGCTTCCAATGTTCATTGTATTATTTGATGTATAGGCTGAATAATTCCTGTAACTCTTTCAACTTCATCTTGCAACTCCTCAACTTTATCCTCTCGTTGTTGTTGTTGCGTGCGCAACATCGCCACTTGTTGTTGCACTTTCTTCATTTCTATCGCCTTAGCCATATTTTTCCGCTAAGGGTAACTGTTTCATCTCATTATTTAGTTGAGTTAGTTCTATTTCAGTCATACACATATCCTGTGCAAATTTCTCTAGTTCCATGTCTTCAATTAAAGATTCCCAAGACTAAGAGACTTGGTCGACAAACTTAGCACATAATGTCTCTGCCTCTTCTATCGTCTTCGTGGATTCTGCTATTGCTTTCCTTCTTTCTTACAACACCTATGGTGGTTTTCTTAGTCTTATCTGCACCTCTAAATTTGCGACTTTCTCTTGAAGTTCTTCTTTCATCTCACCAAGTCGAATGACGTTGGACTCTAGAAACATTTCCTCTATTATGCCTTCTTCTACAAATTTTGTATATGCAATGGCTACAACCTTGTCGAGCATCTACCAATTTTCTCCCCATGTCTTTGTATTCTGCTTAGCCTCTTGCACTTCCTGCTTCATATTATTAATACTTTTATTTGCAAATTTCACTCACTTAATCAAGGCTCCTTCTCTTAATTTCATTTCTGAGACTGCGGCATTTTGTAGTGCATATACCTCAGTCATGTGCATATATGAAAAATCTATGGTTATCAGAACTATGCTTATGGCGACATCATTAAATTCTGGGGTTCCCAGATCAAGCACTTCTACTGACACTTGGTTTTGATCGGTGGAACCAACACTAGTATTTCAGCCGGTCTCTCTTTGGAAGTTCCAAGTATATCCTATGAATTAGTTCTATGAGGCGTATAATCCACTACAATTATAATATGTTCAACAAATTTACATAACAATTTAAGAAAATTAGTAACAGTACCTGTAAGATCTGTCTGTTGCTTGTCTATTTTTTGAAATCCTGTCTCTGTGATTTTTTCCAATGCTTCAGTTAACTGCATAAAATATTCCCCATCAATGCTGATGGTATTGGAAGTTCTATCATTATTTCTCTTTTTCTTTCGTTTATATTCCCCTTGCTCCATATAAACCTCCTTTCTTTTCTTTTGTACATCTTGGTCCGTCGAAGTCGAACTCGACCTCCTCTAATTCGGATCATGATCTTGCGCATTGTCTTATGGGTCCTCTTCTTGATATTTATATTGCAACGATGATGGTTTGTCCCAGTCTAGGTCGTTGTTGGGGCTCTGACCTTAATGACCCTTGAGTTTAGTAACTCCACGATTTTTGTGGAAGTTTGTAAGCAGAGTTACAACTCAAAATAGTCTTAGGGGTGTCGGGGTTGAGTCAAAGTCCTCTTCTGTAATAAACCCATGGTTTAAGTCTAGGGTTTAGGGTTTCAAAGTGCCCATGCTTTAAGTCCATGGTTTTGTAATAGTGCGCTGTATAAATAGGCACTCATGTAAAGAAGTCAGGTTAGGTTTTTTGATGTAAGAGGGATCGGTGCGAAGCAAAGGCTATTTTGTAAGAGAAGGTTAAGTCCCAGCTGTGTGCGTGGACGAACTCTACAGCTGTGTGCACAGAGGGTCTGTAAGTGATTAAGAAGATATGCAGCTATGTGCGCAGAGGCCTACAGCTGTGTGCATGGATTTAAGGACTTGAAGGGATCTGCAGCTGAGTGCACAGATCAGAACTATGATTTTGTAAAGAATTTGAATAAAACACAGTTCTGTGGACGTAGCCCCTACACTGGGGGTGAACCACATTATATCTGGTGTTGTGGTTCTTTGTGTTAATTATGGTATGTTCTTTTATGCATTGATAAATATATATATCTGATATGTAATATCGCTGCTAAAATACTAGCTTCGCTGTGAATTCCCAGTAAGGGTTAAGCAAGTCACTGTTTGTTTATCTAACTGCGAAGATATATATGTGAATGCCGAAGCACCGTGTTAATAGATTATAATTTATTAAAGGCTAAAGGTACAGTAATATCCCTCTTCTGCTTGCAGAAACCTGATTCTACGGCACCCCATAGCTGTTTTGGGTGAGACTCCATCCTGTTCGCAGGCTGTTGCCGAAAGGGCCAACACTGTGGGTCTTTTGTTGGTGCGAAGTGAATGGTATAAACCCGGGTCTACCCTATAGCCCAACAAATTGGTTTCGTTGCCAGTTGAACTTAGTATTTGCTCAAGAGGGGTTTACGTCATACCTCGAGGGCTATGTTCTGGAGACCCTCTGTGAAGGAAATTGGTGATTGGCTTGATGAGACTTATCTGAAATTTGTTGAGCAAGAGAACAAATATCCGCGTCGTAGTGCACACGAATTTTTACAAAGGTATGTTTTTTGTGATTATGAAATTTTGTTTGGTAGTATCCACATAGAGATGCACCAGTGGGTATCCAGGTTGGCTGAGAGAAGGACGAAATTCTGCGAAGGTCAGTTTCCTACTTGGACCCTTGCAAGAATTAATATATTGAAAAGGGTGAACAACGAGATATCTCAATCTGTTGATTTCTGGATGACGCACACCCTTGAGGCATTTGTGATGGAGTTCGCCATCGACATGAGTACTTCCTTTAGTGAAGCCGAGCAACAGTTTTTCAAAGGAACAAGGGGTAAGTTTTTGAATTCATTTAGTTTAAGAATTAAAATGCTATTAGCTGAAAAAGGAATATTGCTTATTGAATCTGACTGTTAGATTTTGTATTACTAACATATGTTTGCAAGTGAAAACACCTTCGACGAGCAAAGTGGTTTGCTGCAAAGTGGAAAAAGGTACAAGAGAAATTTTGAGTCCTATACCCTAGGTCAGGATACCGAGTCTACCCCTATCAGTCCAGCAGCCTCAGAGCCCGAAGAAACCCCTTATGTTGGAAACCCTCCGGTAACCCTGCAGCGCAGACCTGTTATCCCTGAGAATCCGTCGCAGACTGAAAGTAACCCTAGTATGAGTATTCCTGTCACAAGTCAGTCTACCCCAATAAGTTCCCCCCCGCCTACTTCCCGTCCCCCTCCAAACCCCCCTAGATCTACTATGGCCCACATGAATGATGATATTAAGCTCCCTATTTTCAAAGGAACTGGATCAGAGGATCCAAAATAGTTTTGGTTTTTATGTGAAGTAGTGTGGAATGCTAAGAACATTACAGATCCAGCTATAAGAAGCACGCAGCTCGTTACTTCTTTCAGGGACCGAGCTTTGACCTGGTTCATGAAATTCTCTAGTAATCAGAGTCATGCCTTAGATGATATTAAAGCAGTAATAATCAAAGAGTTTAAGAATCCCAAATCAGAGTCGCAGTGTATCACTGAATTGAAAGAGATTCAGCAGCGGCGCGACGAATCAATGTGGGACTTTGATCAAAGGTTCAAAGTTCTACTATACCAAGTCAGTTTCACCATTGGCCCTGCGCAGCACAAGGAATGGTTCATTACAGCATTGCTACCTCATATCAGAATGCCACTCATGCAACAGAAGGTTGTTGACCAACAAGAGGCTCTGGAAATCGCGATGAAGCTTGAGACCGCCCCTGTCGAAGATAATTCTGGTATTGCTCAAATCCAAGTGCAGTTGGCCATGATGGCTCTGGATATTCGCGATATGAAGAAAGGAAAAACCAGTCGCGAAGAGGTTTGGTGTACACAATTTCGGACAGAAGGTCACGACAGGGAACAATGTCCTATGGTAAGAAATTACCTGAGTACTAGTGCACCAAACCTGTTCAACCCCGCTGTTCTATATTGTGAGATCTGTCGAAAAACTAGCCAGCATCGACCTGAAAACTACCATCTACTCCAGAGGTATGTGCAAGTCCCCAAGAACCCCTACTGCAAGTTCTGTAAGTTAGTAGGACATAATGAAGATGAGTGTCCCAGTTATGACCTCATGAGAGAGTGCACCTATGACGCCTATCGGGTACAAAATGAGGGCCAGGGAAATGATGGCTACGGTTACTATGGTGGTGCATCCGGTAGAGGTGCTTTTAGAGTTCGTGGTCATGGTGGTGTGGTAGGAAGAGGTAGAGGACAAGTTGTGTGTTACAACTGTAACCAAGCCGGGCATCTAGCTAGAGATTGTTGGAATCCAACTACGACATGTCGGTATTTTCGAGCAGTAGATCATGTGATTGAGCAGTGTCTGTAGTTGATAGCTAAGATTCAGGAAAGAAACGGTGCCCCTACTCAGAATATTCAAATGATTTCTGTCGAGCAAAGACCTGCTCCAGCCATTAATGTTGTTATGTGGAGTGGAGCTACGACACACATATAGAATATGGAGAAATATCCTAACGAGGCTTGGGTTCGTAAGGCCCTCGAGATAATCCCAACATTTGATATTGAAAGAGAACAAGAGATATTCATGGAAGCCAAGCGAGATTTCGTTGATCCTAGCTCATCAGTCGCACCTGCGCAGCAACATCAGCAGGAGTTGCAGCTGCAAGAAGCTTCGACGGATAAAGTAAGCACATTGTCCTCCTTTTTATAGAGCTATATGAAACTCTTAAGGAATCAGAATGATTTAAAGGAGTTGCAGAAAGTCATTGCTTCCTGTGAACCTCAGAGAAGTGTTGGTCAGGAAAAAACTGTCAATAGAGTTAGAAGAACTGGTAGGGTAATGAGATTGAATGTTCAGATAAGAGAGTATGATATGACTGATGTCATTATGGACCTAGGATCAGAAGTCAATGTCCTAACCAAGCAAAACTGGGAACAAATGGGAAAACCTGCCCTTGCTTGGTCCCCTATACAGTTAAGATTATCCAATCAGCAGAGGATTGTGCCCCTAGGGAGATTCCCTAGTGTCCAAGTAGATATTGATGGGGTCAATAATTTAGCGGATTTCGAAGTTATTGAGATCATTGATGACAGCAATCCCTATCCAACCCTGTTAGGAATTGAATGGGCAATGGAAAATGCTGTAGTCATTAACCTTAAGAAGAGACAGATGACCTTCGAAGGGAAGGGTTTGAGATTCATAATACCACTAGACCCTTCTCAAGGAGAAAGGTACACAGAACCACTCAGCGACGAAGCTCAGGATGTCCTGGACCATATTTATAATATCACAGCTAAGGAAGAAGATTATGTGGATCCTACTGCCGAAGGTATCATGGATTGGCAGTGTGACAACTCCTGCATGACGGGCTCAGATGATGGGTTAGAAAACTGGCAGAAGAGACTTTATGAGCTACATGGACATAGATGTGCCCAGATTACCAAATCTCTCAGATGGCTTGGTGCACAGGTAAGAGTCCTACCTATTTGTGATGGCTTATCAGACCCATAATAGTTTATTGAACCATTCTCAAGACAGATACTAGATTTACAGAAAATGGAGACTCTGGATTCAGCATTCAGAGCCACAGCAGCCAGATGGTGGAATAGCCATAAGAATTACATTCCTAGTTGGGAAGCTTGTCATAAATCCCTTCGTCTGAGATTTTTGGATCAGCCCCAGGAGGTGCGAAGCAGACTTGAGGGAAAGCCTAGCCCTCAGGAACATTTGGCATAGTGCTACGCGGTGTGGAAGCATGTACCTCAGGAAGAATGGGTACATCGGGTTGTGCATACTCTAGAACCGATAACGAAGCATTGGTATGCGGAGGTTGAGCTCCGTCAGGATACTGTAAGTTGGGATTGTCATGTTGATAGTTTTGTGCTTACCTTTTCCACTAATGAAGGTTGTCCAGCTCTCGATGCAGCTATCAGGTTGATCCATAACAAGGTATGTCATGATCAAGAAATAGCAAGGTACCAACCTGATTGGAAGGCACCAAAATCTCATGCAGTCAAATGTTATCACCTCGCAATTGACAAGGATGACGATCCAGGTAACCTTACCATCCCTGAGCTAGAAGGTCACTGCAAAGTAAAAGGACCAGCAGTCGCAGTACCTAACGTGACTTATCCCCTACATACGTGGACCGTACACCTTGGATTAGAAGAAAACCCTAAGTATGCTACCATTGGAGATTATTGGGATGACGAAATGGCGAGCAAGGTGACCCAACTTCTCCAGGAATATCAGAACCTATCTTTGACAGAGCTCTCAAACATGCAAGGAATAATTAAGGCAGTGGTAGGCATTCTGTCGTGGGTGGAAGCTCGACTCTATGTTGAAGATGGTGCCCACAAGTGTCGAATGTCCTTCTTAGGGCACAGTCAGAGCGATCGCATGTGCTGAAGTAGGCACGATATGTCGAACCTTCAAAAACGACGGTTAGAGGACATCCAATTTGGTGGCGCCGGTATGTTCGTTGTATTAACTACCTGTATTAATGCGATATTGGCAAATCTACCGCCATTTGGACAATATCTTTGCCCGATTCGATATCATCAATGCCCATTTACGACAGATTTAATTGATGGATTCTATAAGAAGGCACCCACATCAGCAATGCTCACATTTTACAGTTTATTGCATTTTACAACTGAGCCCATGATAGCTGATCGCGAGCTTCAGGATTTAGTGAGAGAATTTGAATAGGGGGGTCTGCAGGATCTTTTTAGCCACCCACCTGTGCCTGCACCCCATGAAGAGACTCCACCAGCACCGCCTTCGCCAATGCAGACACGCTCTGCCAGGAAAAATTTTAAGCCTGAAGTTCATTCTAAGCGGAATGAAGACAGACACAAGCAATTGGGGAAAACATCAGAGGATCCTGGAATGAATCCGTCTGGTTCAGCAGAGGTCCCACCTGCAGAAGATGAGAACATTGCACCTAATCGTCCATCGTATCTTCCACCAGTTCGACCAGGAGTTTAGCCACCTCGGCAGACAAATAAGTTCATATTATGCACCCCTTCGCTGCCACCGGGTGTGCAGCTGGTCAGGACCATGACAGGAAAAATAGACTGGCTTAAGTATGCCGACCATGATACAAATGATCGTGGAAATTTTCCCCAGTTTGCACCAAGAACATATTTGCACTTCGTCAAGTACGATGCGACTGGAGCGATATTATTAGAAGTAAGACAGTGGGCTGCCGGCTTGGATCAAGCTGGTCTACTCAAGATGCTCGATGTTCCCCATTTTGGTCAAGCACACAGGTGACCATAGTGGTCAAACAGCTGCTCGCATTAGTCCTTGACGGCCACCTATGGATAGGAGACAAGAAAATTCCTATCAATGGCGAGCTCATTCATAGGATCACTGGCTTACCAATAGCGGGGCCTAATCCGGGGACTGAATTTCCTTCAAAGCATGAGGATACGAAGCTCGCACAAACCATGAATGAACGCTTCAGCCTGATGAAGGGGAAACACAGGTATCACACTTCCGCGATTCAAGAACAGAACATTCGCTTCGCAGCTGAGCTCCTAGCATGCAAGATAATGCGGAAGTGCAGACCAACTGAAGTGCCTGCCTCGGTCATCAGAATTGCTATGAATTGTGCCAAAGGCTACAGTTACAACTGGGCAGCATACCTTGTGAAGGAATTCCTGGAAGACGTCCGCGACACGCAGGAGAAAGGTAGGCCCTTTCACTACTCATGGTTGATAGTCCTTATCGCACTAGTAGGATGGCAAGAGCCTATTGAGGCACATTTTGCTGCTATCTCTCTGGACACGCCTGGCGCAGTTAGGTACGCATCTTTGTGGGTTTCTCAAGATAAAACCCTATAGCAGATGAAAAATTGTGTATTTGCCTTTTATATGATGAGTATCTCGTATGAGATCATAAAAACCCCACGGATCAGTAATCAGTTATTCTCTCACTATGATGGCGCAGCCAACTTTAGTGTCGACATGCATCATACTTTCATCCAGGCCCGCGCAGATCAAAAGCATCAATGGTTCAAGTTACCATATGTAGTATGTGAGGAAGAAATCCGGGCAGTAGTTCAGCACTGGCCGGCTGAATGGTTGAAAGACGTGGGAAAAAAATGTCACATTCCAGTTCCCCCCATTACCAATGTGGGCGCAGGCCCTAGTCAGACGCAACAACAAGACCCACTAGCGGACAGTAAGGAACAAACTGATTCAAAGCAGACTGAAAGCGACCAGGGTGGAGATGGTGGAAATGAAGATGAAGAAGAAGACTCGGTTAACACTACCTTTGACCCTAATCAGTCAGGGAAGAAAAAGTCATCAAAAGTACAGGAAGTGACCAAACCTCAGCCCCGAAAGAAAGCAAAAGCGTCAAAAGACAAAGATATCGACGAAGAACATGCTGTGATGCTCGAGGAGCTTGATCAGGCTCTGACGAAGTCTACAAAAGAATTAAATAGCAAGTGGTCAGAGTTTGTATATCTACATCTCACTGCGCTTATTGGCGTAGCAAACAAGAATTCGGAGCTAAAGGACTTAACAGAAAAATCAATCATTGGCGCTGCCGCAAGCAGCACCCCAGTAAGCATGCAGCCCGACCTAAGGCAATGGCTAGCCAGAGATAACAAAGGTCAAGTATCTAGTGCAGCCCTCATATTAACTGACGCAGTGTCTCGCTCAGAGATGGGTATGCAGGTTGGAATCGATTACACTAAGATGTCTATGTCGAAGCTACATCTCTGTCAGTTAGCAATCATGAAGGAAATCCAGGCACGAGACCACTATTCACAAACGCAGTTGGGAAATGCCATAAGTCAGCAGCAGTGCCTTCAAGTGCAGCTAGAAGTAGTGGAGCAGCGAAAGAGGGATGCGAAACGTAAGCGGATTACACTAGTATGATTGGATGAGGCATGTCGAAGTCTTCCTGACTTCGACGTACAGCTAGTGGAAGAGCCGGAACAAAGACTAGCCAGGCTGAAAGACTAGACACAGCAGTCTCGCAGTGAAATAGAGAAGCTCAAAGCCGATCATGAGGCCCAGATTGCGGAGCTTCAGCTCCACATCACTTCGGAGAGTCCACCAGAGGTCAGGGAGCAACGCCGAGCAGACATTCAGGCCTCCGCAGCAAAAATCTCGGATACTATGAGTAGCACAACAAAGCTGCTAGAAGACAGTGTTGAGGCCTGGACCACCCTGCAGGAACATCCAGAAGTCAAATAGCTGCAAGAAACCATCAGGCAGCGACAGGCAGAGTTGGATGCAGTAAAAGCGGAAATTAAGACTCTGCCCCCTATGGAGAAAATTTTCAAGGTAAAGCAAAGCAATGAACTCCAGCAGGAAATTGAGTCATGCAGAGCAAAAACAACAGTAGTGGAAAATTCTATGCAGCCATTTATCAACGAAGCTCTCGAGTTGAGTACTACTGTGCACACCCAACTCAAAGTTTTGAAGGAATATGATGCATTTGCACAAGAAAAGGCCAGCGAAGCATCAACCACAGTATTGCAGGAGTTGGTCGAAAAGGAGCAAGCAGCCGACAATATCATGCGTGGTCTCAATAAGCAGTTCAGTATCTTCGCTGACAGAGTTTGCCTGCCAGAAGATCAGCAGAGTGTCCCGGGACGAGCCACTAGTGAGTCTTAGGGGCCTGTTGGGGCTCCAACCTTAATGACCCTTGAGTTTGGTAACTCCGCGATTTTTGTGGAAGTTTGTAAGCGGAGTTACGACTCAAAATAGTCTTAGGGGTGTCGGGGTTGAGTCAAAGTCCTCTTTTGTAATAAACCCATGGTTTAAGTCCAAGGTTTAGGGTTTCGGGGTGCCCATGGTTTAAGTCCATGGTTTTGTAATAGTGTGCTGTATAAATAGGCACTCATGTAAAGAAGTCAGGTTAGGTTTTTTGATGTAAGAGGGATCGGTGCGAAGCTAAGGCTATTTTGTAAGAGAAGGTTAAGTCCCAGCTGTGTGCATGGACGACCTCTGTAGCTGTATGCATAGAGGGTCTGTAAGTGATTAAGAAGATCTGCAGCTGTGTGCGTAGAGGCTTGCAGCTGTGTGCACGGCTTTAAGGACTTGAAGGGATCTGTAGCTGAGTGCGCAGATCAGAACTGTGATTTTGTAAAGAAGTTGAATAAAACACAGTTCTGTGGACGTAGCCCCTACACTGGGGGTGAACCACGTTATATCTGGTGTTGTGGTTCTTTGTGTTAATTCTGCTATGTTCTTTTATGCATTAATAAATATATATATCTGATAAGTAAGATCCCTGCTAAAATACTAGCTTCGCTGTGAATTTCCAGTAAGGGTTAAGCAAGTCAATGTTTGTTTATCTAACTGCGAAGATATATATGTGAATGATGAAGCACCGTGTTAATAGATTATAAGTTATTAAAGGCTAAAGGTACAGTAATATCCCTCTTATGCTTGCAGAAACCTGATTCTGCGGCACCCCATAGCTGTTTCGGGTGAGACTGCAGCCTGTTCGTAGGCTGTTGCCGAAAGGGCCAACACTGTGGGCCTTTTGTTGGTGCGAAGTGAATGGTATAAACCCAAGTCCTCCCTATAG
>LPNX010499951.1:0-17406 GCA_001517045.1 Pseudotsuga menziesii | reverse complement strand
TTTATTCCACAAAAGCAAGCAACCCCATCTATTTAAAGATGTCACTGCATGATTTAATTTCTGGCTCTTGTTCAGAATGATCTTGAATTGATCCAGGCTCCAGGTTGCTGTATTTTATTTGTTTACATATTATTCTGTTCTTTTTGTTTTCTTTCTTGTATTGTATGGATCAAGTTTGAATCTCTTCCTTTTGCTTGTTTAACTTTTGAGGTTGGATTGTATATTTCTTGAGGTTGGATTGTATGTTTCTGTGGGTTTTTTTTTTGGTGCACCGAATTTTGTTTTTTCATTTTCTATATTCTTCATTTCATAATATCCATGATCATCGCATGACCAAAAACCTATGGCAGCTTGGAGTGCATTAAAAATAGGGCAGTGGAAATTGGAGCTCAAGCCGTCCCTGAGAGGTAATATTCTGATTTGACATTTTGTCAGCGTTTATTTAAGTTTTAGGTAACCTTGAATTTTCAGGACATGGATGAAAATTTTGGATTCAGGTTGGTGGAATTTTATTTATTATTTATTATAACATTCTTAGATGTTTGTGCCTGGCCAGCTATTTTTGTGCAAGGCGTTATATAGGTATTGGACATCAAAGGCATGCTAGGAAGATACACTACTTTTAATTCGGGTGCGCCTTCCTTTCCTTCCTTGCACATTTAATTTAAAACATGTTTATTTTCCAGTACCATCTCCAATATATTAAATGATTGTCATTAAATATGACGACCAATAGATTTGATCAGATTTAATATATAGGGTTGCTAGCTGCAAACATGAATAATTCAGTGAGTAGCATTTAACTTTAGCAATTGTGGTTTTTCCAACCTGATCCAGTTTTAAGTTTCTATTCTCACCTTCAGATTTAAATGGAATTCATTTGATTTATTTGAACTAAATTACAGAAAACGGTCTTATTCTATCCCACAAAACCGTGTGAGTAACCATTTTTCCTGGGATATGAAAGCACTAAACCGTGCTAGTGACCATTTCCTGGAGTTTGAAAGCGTGACCTGTGGCTGATTATTTCCTGGAGTTTGAAAGCGTGACCTGTGGCTTTCTTAGTTATTCAACGAAAGCGCAGAACCAATTAATTATTAGTTATAGAATAATTAATTAAGCGTGACCTGTGCCTTTCATTTTTATATTTTTGGATAGTTCATATGCATTTTTCCTTTGTGTCGGATTGTATGAAAAAGGTTAAGTGGCTTTAGTTTTGGTCTAAGTTTAAATTTAGCTGCAGCTGGACTCCAGCTATGGAGAAGTAGAACCATACACGGATCTAAGCTAGAGAATGGTAGCGCTCAGGGAAATTAAGTGACATAGAAACAACACACTCAACACATTACATTAATTATATGAGCCAGCCCATCTTGGCGCCAATTTCTGCCACATATTTTATAACAGCTAACCAGCCACATATTTAGTTACTACCGATTTTCATGTGAGTGTATTATTTTTGCCTACTTGACTTAAATAGAGCATATTTGGGAGGGGGAGAAACATAGGTGTGTTCGACCTTTCGTTTTTGCCTTACTATTTTTTCTTGTAAGGGTGCATGAATGGCTGGACTTAGCCATTTAACCATTTTATTGGCTTCACGGGTCAATGCTTGCTAGTTTGCTGGTCCCACCTCCAAACGTGAGACTTATTTGATTTCCCTTTATTCTATTTGGGAGAAATCCTTTATTTGCTTTCGGTAATAGGGGTTTCCAATTTTAGCAAGCAGGTTGTATCCTTCATAGCCGGCCTACAGGCTGTAACGGGGTACCTCTCCATCAGCGGGGTACCTATAATTTAAATAGAGAATGAAAAAATTTAATTTTATTATTTTATTACATCTCATACTTAAATATAATTAGCTTTCTATAATTTCATTAAAACTTATTATTTTATTATAGAGTATACTTAACATATAAATTTATACTTAACTTTTCCTATAATTTATATTTTATATTTTACATTATATTTAATTTTTTTTTGTATTTTTAATTCTAAAATTTCAACTTGTATCCTTCATAGCCGGCCTACAGGCTGTACCGGGTACCTCTCCATCAGTAATAAAGGTGGTGGGGAAAAAATTGATTTCATTATTTTATTATATCTCATACTTAAAATATAATTAAAATTTATTATTTTATTAAAAAGTATACTTAATATATGAATTTATACTAACTTTCTCTATAATTCATAATTTTAATACTTTCTCGTAGATGATCATATATACATTCAATATACCATAATTAAAATGATATATAATTTATATTTTTAATACTCTCTGGTAGATACATTCAATATACCCTAATTAATAATGACACTGTTTAGTAATCAGATGTTCAAGAAAATGATTTATTAGTCTCGTTGTGAAGTTAAAAAAGAAGAAGTAATGATCTATTTGTACATGCTCTGCTATAGTGAGTTGTGATGCTTAAATGGACCCAAATAACAATAAAATAATTCACTCATTCTGGCTGTTGTTTTTTTTTATAGCCAACAACATTTGAGACTCTTGGGATAGCCTTGGGTTCGAAGTGAGCATGAAAATCACAATTTTTGTGATCATGAAAGCTTCAGCTCATACCAATGCCATATCTATATCTTGAATTACTTGAAGATAGCTTTGGTGATACTTGAGGGGTTCACCTCATACATATCTTCTCTCAATTTCTTGAATTGTTTTAAGATTGCTGATACACGAGGGCAAATATATGTGTTTGCTCTCTGCATAAAAACACATATGCTTTGCGCAATGTCTAGGGTTCCATATAAGAGCTGGTCAATCAATTAGCTATAATAAGTCGTTTTACTTTTTTAGTAATAAAATAATTTGGTCTTTTGAGATGGCATAAAATGAAATTGAAAGCTTATTTATCCACTCCATGTCTTCATTTGCAATTGTATTGTGTATCTGTATAATCTAACCCAACCCTCACATGGCCATTAATTTATATAATCTAATGCAACCCTCACATGGCCATTAATTTATATAATCTAACGCAACCCTCACATGGCCATTAGTTTAAGAGTGAATCAGTATGTCCCTTAAAAATGTATCAATACAACTTTGACCATGTTGTAGATTGGTAAAAACATGATCCGAAAATGATATGACGTTAATAAATTGGGTTATGTGGTAAAAAAGATCATTGAAAACAATCTTAATGACATGGCTCTCATAGTACACTTCATAAGTTTCTGTCCTTTGATCTATGCATAATTAGCAACAATAGCATAGCCTAAAACTCAGCCTCCCATAGATGAGTTGTGTTTTTGCAAATGGATATATATTGCAACAATGAAGATGTGTTGATGTCATCAAACAAAGTGCACATAAGTTTTTAAGGATCTGATATTACTTCTAAGTTTCTCACAATTTATTGGTCATTGGGAAGTTTATTAACACCTTCTGTGAACATAGCATCCTAGTATGGCTTCATATCGATTTTACCACTGTCTGGGCCCAACAAAGCCAGCAGAGAATGCTATTTACAAAATTTTATAAATGCATTTATGCATATGTGTGCCTGCAAGCCATTATATATAGAAGAACTATAGTCACTTAAACTGTGGCTGTGGTTGTTGTTGTTACAAAACAATATTACTCAAATGTGTTAACATTGTCACAAGGTCAATCAAAATTCAAAAAGAATGCTCTCTTTTACATAAGAATGCTTAGATTATTCTCCTCTGCTTCATCCTTAGTAAGGAAAAAGAACTATGCTTTCAAACAAAGGTTACCATTTGAGAGAAAAATATTTTCATATTGCATTTGCATCAAAGTGCATCTCCCTAACATGCACACAAAAACTAAGGCACATAGGACAACACTCCCAAAGCATAGTAAATACCACTAAAAACTTAAGGTTAAACTAAAAACTTAAGGTTAAACGTTATGTCAGGCACACAGGTCTGTAGCTTCTTGCATTTTACGACAACCAGCTAAACTCCAATGTCTGTGATCCCATCCACTACTCGAAATTCTAAGTATGTAATTTACTTCAGCTTACAGCTCTGCATCTAAGACCTATGTCATAGATTTACTTGCATTTCACTAATTTGAAAGGTTGCAACTTCTAGGAATGTGTTATGTCTTTTGTATTGTAATTAGTGATTTCAATTTAACTGGAAAGAGTGAATTTGACCAAAGATTGAAAACGTTTAAACTTTAACCAAGTAAGGCCTAGGCCCAAATTTTTAAGTGTTTGAACTTTGAGGATAATTTTGGAAATAGATGAGGGATTTAGCTCTTAGCTCATGAGGGATTTAGTGATAATTTAATTGGAAGTTAAACCTTTGGGAATTATTTTCCTCAAACCCATATCTAGTTACAAGGGTTCCCTGATATAGCTGAGTGTAGTTGGGTTTCACCAAATCGTTGAGGAAATGATACGAGGGGCCAACTCAATTGTTCAAATTTTAGAACAATTAATCAACATCCTAGATCCTTGTATCCTAAGCATAGGCACTGGTCAACCTATTAAAGATCATAGGATTCAAATTCGATACATTTGAACCTTATATGAAATCATATCTTAATCTCATTGCATATTTTTGAATGAACAGTGTAAATACATAGAAACGACCATTGCATTGAAAACTATTCTGGATTACAAGTAGAGACTCCATTTTCTAAGTTTTACACATTAACCCCATGTCCAAGAGCACAATGAGAGCTACCCTCAGTAGTCAAGCAGCTTGCAAAATGACCATGGCTTCCCAAACCAAACCTTACGTGTCCTCTATTACATTTTGAACTATTTATGGGTCTCAACAAGAGCAAACTATCATTTATGGCTAGAAAGCTCAATAGGTTTGTCACTTCCAGACTCTTTAAAAGTTGTTAGATGTAACTTACTCTTAGAAAAACCTATTCTAAACTTGCAAATCTTATTGGAAACATCAAGGAAATTAAGGCAACGAAGCGTATGCCACAAGCAGGGGGATTTGATATAGATTTCTCTTATGATGATGAAATCAAGATAAATGTAGAGAATTTAAAGAATAGAGATGTATTTTTGAAAACCCTTTAGAGATTGTCAATAGAGAAGGGCATTTACAAACAACATGTCGATAATTAGAACATGATAGGTTGCAAAGTAGAGTCTTTTTGGGGGCATGGTCAAGTATAGTTCTTGACCAAGAAAAATTGGCCTAATGCACTTTTTTGAGTGGATTATGAATGAGTACATGAGCCTTTGCTTATGTAGAACCTTGGTATTAACATTTTGACTACCTCTCTTAAATCAAAAACCTTTTTCATACATCCAATTATCACCAACCATACAACCCAAAATTTGTTCTCCTTCAACTCTTCCTCTTGCATTTCTAAATGCCATTTATACGCATGCTATTATTTTAAACCTCTGTTATTCTAAACCAAAGAGTTAATAGTTTCTTCACAAATGAAATTCCAACAAAGTACCCCACAAATAAAGGAGTATGATATACATTTCTCTTATGATGAAGAAATCGAGATAAATGTAGAGAATTATAAGGAAAGAGCATTAATTCTGAAATCCCTTCAGAGTTGGTCAAAATAGAAGGACATTTAAAAACATGTCTATAATTAGGTAATGATAGTTTGGAAAGTAGATTCTTTGTTGGGGCATGGTCAAGTATAGTTCATGGTCAAGTATAGTTCTTAACCAAGAATAACCGGTTTATTGCACTTTTTTTGGGTGGAGTATGAATGAGTACATCAGCATTTGCTTAAATACAACCTTGGTGGGAACATTTTGAACACAGTGTTGGCTAGGTCAGTTGTGCCATGGCCTTTAAATTCCTTTCATTATACACCCTTAATGGTCAGTGGTGGACCACCATGGTGTTAGTGGGCGCCCACTAACACTATGGTGGTCCACCACCGACCACTAAAGGTGTATATTGAAAGGCATTTAAAGGCCCTTGGGGCCACGCGCCCACTAACACTATGGTGGTCCACCACCGACCACTAAAGGTGTATATTGAAAGGCATTTAAAGGCCCTTGGGGCCATTGACCAAGATTAAGCAACAAAACGTATTCTACAAGTAGTAGAGTTTGATATAGATTTCTTTGATGATGATGAAATCAAGATAAATGTAGAGAATCTTAATAAAAGAGCATTATTTCTGAAAACCCTTGAGAGGTTGTCAAAAGAGAAGGACATTTACATTTACAAACAACATGCTAATAATTAGGAAATAGAAGGTTGGAAAGTAGAGTCTTTGTTGGGGCATGGCCAAGTATAGGTCTTGACCAAGAAGATTTGGTATAATGCATTTTTTTGTATGGAGTATGAATATGTGAGCCTTTGCTTATGTAGAACCTTGGTATTAACTTTTTTACCCCAGTGTTGGATAATCTTGGTTAGTGGCTCGAATGGCCATTAAATGGTATTGATTATAGACCCATAGTGGTTAGAAGTGGACGGTGATATTCTCAGTGATCGCCCACTAACAATATGGTGGTCCACCACTCACCACTAAGGGTGTATAATGAATGGAATTTAAGTGCCATTGGAGCCACTGGCCAAGCTTAGGAAACAAAGCATATGCCACAAGTAGGAGAGTTTGATATAGATTTTTTTTATAATGACGAAATCAAGATAAATGTAGATAAGATAAGATAAGATCATTTTATTTATGTACAACTAATGACCACAAAGTAGGTCAACGGGACTGTCGGTTACAATGATGTTCAAGCTATACAAGAGGACCAAACGATCCCTATCTAAAAGAAATACAATGCAAAAAGTAAAAGTAAAAGTGTATAGTGCGAGCTGGGATGAAGTATGAGAGAGCTATCGCCCTAATCTCAACATCATAACCCTGCACTGGGACGGAGATGCTCAGGTGGACAAGATCCCAGAGACCTACTTTAGTGAATCTCAAGAAAAGAACAATATTTGAAAACCCTTTAGAAGATGTCAAAAGTGAAGGACATTTACAAACTACATGTCGATAATTAGGAAATGATAGTTGCAAATATTTTGGGGCATGGTCAAGTATAGTTGTTGACCAAGAAAAACTGGTCTAATACACTTCTTTCTAGTGGAGTATGAATGAGTACATGATCCTTTTCTTATGTACAACCTTGGTATTAACATTTTGACTACCTCTCCAAAATAAAAAAGCTTTGTCATAGATCCAATTCCCACCAACCATACTTTGTTATCCTTCAACTTTTCCTCTTGCATTTCTAAATACCATTTATATGCACACTAATATTTGAGATATTTGTTATTCTAGACCAAAGAGGTGATAGTTTCTTCACAAATAAAATTTCACCAGAGCGTACGCCACAAGTAAGGGAGTCTAATATGCATTTCTCTTATGATGATGAAATCAAGATAAATGTAGAGAATCTTAAGAAAAGAGTGTTATTTTTGAAATCCTCGAGAGTTTTGTCAAAATATAAGGACATTTACAAATAACATGTCGATAATTAGGAAATGATAGAATGGAAAATAGAGTCTTTGTTGGGCCATCGTCAAGTATAGATCTTGGCCAAGAATAACTGGTCTAATGCACTTTTTTTGGTAGGGTATGAATGAGTACATCGACCTTTGCTTAAAAAGAACCTTGGTAGGAACATTTTGAACCCAGTGTTGGCTAAGATTGGTTAGTGGCCCCAATGGACTTTAAATGACATTCATTATACACTCTTAGTGGTCAGTGGTGGACCACCATGGTGTTAGTGGGCGCCCACTAACACCATGGTGGTCCACCACTGACCACTTAGGGTGTATAATGAATGTCATTTAAAGTCCATTGGGGACCACTTAGGGTGTATAATGAATGTCATTTAAAGTCCATTGGGGCCACCCAATGGACTTTAAATGACATTCATTATACACCCTAAGTGGTCAGTGGTGGACCACCATGGTGTTAGTGGGCACCCACTAACACCATGGTGGTCCACCAATGACCACTAAGAGTGTATAATGACTGGAATTTAAAGGCCATTGGGGCCATCGACCAAACTTATGCAACAAAGCGTATGCCACAAGTAGCAGAGTTTTTCCATATATTTCTCTTATGATGATGAAATCAAGATAAATGAAGAGAATCTTAAGAAAAGAGTAGTATTTCTGAAAAACCTTTAGAGGTTGTCAAAAGGGAAGGACATTTACAAACAACATGTTGATAGTTGGGAAATGATAGGTTGCAAAGTAGAGTCTTTTTTTGGGGCATAGTCAAATATAGTTTTTGACCAGGAAGAACTAGTCTAATGCACTTTTTTGAGTGGAGTATGAATGAGTACATGAGCCTTGCTTATGTATGGGCGCCCACTAACACCATGGTGGTCCACCAAAGACCACTAAGAGTGTATAATGACTGGAATTTAAAGGCCATTGGGGCCATCGACCAAACTTACGCAACAAAGCGTATGCCACAAGTAGCAAAGTTTGACATAGATTTCTCTTATGATGATGAAATCAAGATAAATGAAGAGAATCTTAAGAAAAGAGTAGTATTTCTGAAAAACCTTTAGAGGTTGTCAAAAGGGAAGGACATTTACAAACAACATGTTGATAGTTGGGAAATGATAGGTTGCAAAGTAGAGTCTTTTTTTGGGGCATAGTCAAATATAGTTTTTGACTAGGAATAACTAGTCTAATGCACTTTTTTGAGTGGAGTATGAATGAGTACATGAGCCTTGCTTATGTATAGCCTTGGTATGAACATTTTGAACGTAGTGTTGGCTAAGCTTGGTTAGTGCCCTCCATGGTGTTTAAATGACATTCATTATACATGTTTAGTGGTCGGTGGTGGATGTTGATGTATTTGTAACTTCAGAATGTATTCACTTGTATACCTTATGTATTGTACCTCGATGTTCCTATCGGGAAGTATCAGTAATGTAATTGAGTCATGTCATACCCCGATGTTCCTATCGGGAGAATCAGTAATGTAAACAAGTCATGTAAAGTCATAGCGGGTAACCCTCCTTATTGATCAAGGGTTAAAGTCCCCGTAGTTGTGGGGCACTAGGGTTGTTAGACTCTCCTAGAGAAGTCGGCCTTGGTGAGTTAATGTCAAGTCGAAAATTAGTATAAATAGAGAGTGAGTCTCTATATTTATCAGACAGTCACTCACACTCAGTTGTAGCGCATGAGTGAGAGAGAAGTAGTTGGGATAAGAGAGAGAACAGCTGTCGAAAATCATCTATCTTTGGGTTTTACTGCTGCCATTGGTGCTTATTCTATCTCTGAGGATGTTGCGGGGTTTTCTCCTTTATGGTTTCCCCGAGGAAAATCTTTGTGTCTATTGTTTCTTGTGTTTGATTACTGTGCATGTTATTTTCTCAGATAAGATCCTAAGATAATACTGTCTAAATTGAAAAAATTCTAACATGGTATCAGAGCTAACCTGAGAAGAAGACACTATGCAGCTGCAGAAGCTAGGGCTTCTTATTTTTTGGCTCTCTCTCCACAATCCATCAGCAAAAGGAGGCTAGGCTAACTCTCCATTGAAGGGCACATCTTTCTGTCGAAGCAGAATTTGATTTCGGGCATTTTCAGATTTTGCTACGGGAAATTAGGGCTTTTCATAGAAGAGGAATTTTTGAGTGAACCTAGCATAGGATTTCTCTTCTCATCAAAATCAAAGTTTAGAGACCAAGGTCGAGATTTTTGGTTGGGTAAAACTTCGGGAAAGTCAAACCCTAGTTTGACCGGGCCTGAAAAACCCTAAAATAATAAAACGGGTAGTTTTGGTACATTCGCTATATCTCAAGGTTGAAGAAGTATCAGGGGCCAAAATTTTCATAGGCCGAAGATAAAATCCTGATGTACCCTTTGTAAAAATTCCAGCCTCAAATTCGCTATATTCTGGGAGATATGATTCCTCCAAATCAGGGTTCCAAACTCTTCCAAGATTCATCCCTAAACAGGACACCTAGGGAGAATTGTTGTATCTTGAGCTACAAAGGTCCAAATGAAATTTCGCAAGATGTTCTAGATAGGAAACAGATTGTAATTTCTGTGGTAAAAGTTTCAGACCCCCAAGTTGAAACGGTGACATGTGGCAGTCCGTACAAGTTCGCTATATTGAACAATCCTGAAAGAAGTCACATTGGGAAAATTATCATAAGTCCCAAATGGTGAAACCAATTCTGCTCAAACCTGTGATGTTGGAAAGAGGACATGTGAAGCTACCTTAGTGGGAAGTTTTAGACACAGAGGAGCAGTACCTTCGGAGATACTGCAGAAACAATATCAGGCATTTATGCAGAAGAAATTACTGACCTTCGGAGATACTGCAGAAACAATATCAGGCATTTATGCAGAAGAAATTGGAAAACTAGGGCTTCTTGTTCCGGGAGCTTCCCTCCATTGCTTTCAGAAAAGGAGTACATTGGACAACTTGCCTTGAAAGATTTGAAGTTTTGAAAATTAGGGTTTCTCTGAAAGATTTGAAGTTTTGAAAATTAGGGTTTCTCTAACAAACCCTAGATCAGCCAGATCCGGAACCAGGACGGACACCTCAAATTGGTAAGATCTAATCTTTTGCTATTTACATTTGAGGTTCTCATTTCAAAATAACTAATCACACCAGCTTGATGAAAAGATTGGTGAAACTAACAATTTCCAAGCATGGATGTATTGGATCTCACTGGTTCATGAAGAAAATGAATTGGACACCTACATAAGTTGAAATGTTCCAGTTCCAGAGGGAGATGAGGCTAAAGCCTTACACAAGAAGAACTTGGTCAAGGCCAAGAGGATCACCTTATACCACATGTGTCTTCCCTAAAGAAACCTAAAAAGATGTTTGATTCCTTGACCAATCTATTTTGAAGTGAAGAATATAAATCAGAAGAAGTATAGGAAGTCCGTGATTCTTGAAGAAATTGACTTGGATTAGTATTTCAGTACGAAAGGTCTAGGAGCCAAAGGGAGATGAGGCCAAGGATAGAGCCAAGAGAATCATTGCAGATTCTATTAAAGATCATCTCACCCCTCATGTGTCGTCCTTGAAGACACCAAAAGGAAGTGTTCGATGCTATGACGAAGTAATCGAAGAAGAATAAGATATGGTTATAACCACCTTGAATGGTCTCCTGGGATCATGGGATTCATTCATTCGAGGAATGTGTGCCAGAAGGAAGTGATTACTTTCAGCAGACTCTAGGAAGAGCACACACAAGATGAAGTTCAACCCATAATAAGAGAAGAGAAGATGGGAGCAACTGAAGATCAAGCGCTCATGATTCAAAGAAGATCCCTCAAGCGATGAGGAAGATGAAGAACTCAATTCTTGAAGAACCTCTTATCCATCTTGAGCATTTGGATAAGAAATGATGTTGTTATGAATGAAGAAGATGATGAAGCTGAAAGAAAGATTCTACCCACGAAACAAATAAAGATAAGTATTCAATTTTCATTTCATGATATTGTTTTGTTATGTATTTGTTTATACTAAGTTGATGTATTATGCATGATGGAATGTTTGCATTAATGACAGTATACTACTAATATGCATGTGATGGGTAAGTAGCTCATGGTGCTATACAACTTTCCGTTGCTATTTATCTATAATGAAACCTCTTTACCAACATATTGGATTAGTGCACAATCTCAATGCTGTCCTGGTAGAGATGGAAGGCATCTAGAAAGTTTCCGTAAGATATGGATGAATGTTGTATTGGCTAAAATAGTTGTATGGTTATATCTTGATACAAAAGAATTTTTCATTATGAATATACCTTATTAAATGTTTCTAACCAAACAACTAATGCATTTGACCTGTAGGAAAGATCGCGTATAATCGCTTACAAAAGAAGGATGAGACTTGTTCTGAAGAACAAGTGACAACAGTTCAAGAAATAATCCAAAATGAAGAATAGTATGACGAGACTTCAAGAGGCCTCAGACACAGTGTAGTTATGTGACACTATTGATCGACATCATTGATGTAGAGCCTTCCAGCCATGAAGAAGTAGCCAAGAAGAAAGGGAAGGAGAGTACCAGTTCAAGAAGAATGATGTCTAGGATGCAGTATCGAGACCTGAAGAGAAGTCCGTGGGATACAAGGCATAGACTACGAAGAGACATTTGCAGCCACTAGAAGCTTAGACACATGATAGGCAGACTCATGTGTGCAAATTAAAGAAGGCCTTGTACGAGCTCAGAAGGAACTCATGGGATAACACATACAAGAAGAGCTTGAAGATCACCTAGAGTGATGAAAATATTAACCTTTGCTACAAGGTTGAAGATGAAAGCCTATAGAGGATGACAAGCTCACAGATGGGTGCAAGAAGAACTTTTGAAAAGGTTCAAGATAGAGGATCTTGGTATCCAGTGACCCTAGATGGATTAGTAGCAGAGGAAGCTACTTGTAACTCCAGTACAGAATGTTTCAATATGTAGAGTACAAAAGGCAGAGGGAGAATGATGCTCCACTTCAGAGGGAGTGACCGCAGAAGATCTCGAGGTTCAACATGACATGACAGGATGGATAGCTTACTGATGGATCTAGGCTTTACTGAGAGTAAAGCGGATTCCAACCCTTACTTCAAGGTTGAAGGTGGAAGACCAGTGATGCTCCTGTTATATGTCGATGACTTGTTCCTGACAGAAAAAAGTGTAACTCATTAAAGTTGCAAGAAGGAGACTTGTTGCCGAGTTCGAGATGCAAGACTTGGAGATGATGCACTACTTTCTAGGCATGGAGGTGTGGTAGAGTGCGGATGGAATCTTCCTTGGACAATGGAAGTATGCAATGGAGATCTTGAAGAGGTTCGGGATGATGGACTGCAAGGTCATGACCACACCTATGGCATCGAACCTGAAGCTATTGAGTGATGGTTCTGCTTCATCAGAGTTGGTTGATTCTACGATGTATCGTGAGATGATTGATGTACTTGACGAATACGAGACCAGATATTCACTTTGCTGTGAACACATTGAGCCAGTTCTTGACGGATCCGAGACATGTTTACCTGATTGTTGCAAAGCATATTCTGAGGTACCTAAAGGGTACGGTGGATTATGGGCTCAAGTATGAGGTGAATCAGAAGATTAACCTAGAAGGTTATGTGGATTTGGATTGGGTAGGCAGTGCCATTGATAGGAAGAGCACTTCAGGGTGTTGCTTCAGTATGGGATCAGGTGTGATCTCTTGGTTTAGCAGGAAGTAGTCCTGCGTGGCACTGAGTACAGCCGAAGAAGAAAAGGAGTAGTGAAGCTCCAGTTTGTGATCCAGATCGAGATCTCTCGAAAGAGGGGGTTCTAGCATAGCTGATGAAATAGGTTGTCTGAGCATAAAATCCTAGCGAAGCTCATAGGTTGCTCATATGTAAACTGTCCTGTAGGTTGTCCTCGGATGTAATCGGTCCTGGCGAAGCTCACAGGTTATCCTTGGACGTAATCATCCCTGATGTGATTCTATCCTAGAAATGGCCCAAATATTCCCAGGCTTCCAACTTTCCTTCTCTCTCTCCTTCAATTTAAATCAATTTATCCCTTTGGTTACTTTCCTTGCTTATGTAGATCTATCTCGTTTAAAGTTAAAATCTTCTTTAGATATCGTATGCAAGTGCTTAAAGCTTATATCTAAAGTGCTTTAAAGTTTTATGTTATCAAGAGCAAATTTGGGCATAGGAAGTCTCTTTTTCGCAAGTACTTTAAAGTAAATCTAAAGCTTGCTTTAAAATATTAAAGTCCAAATCAAACATCTAAGTGCATAATGTTATTGGATGCCCAAAAGCAAGCCAAGATCCCAAGGAAAGCTTTTTTCCTTGGTTAATTTATGCATCTTTTTTATAGTTTTAACTTAGCAGTCTTTTACAAATTTGTGTGTTGTCCAAAGACACCTCCAAAGAGTTTTTGGGCACTTTCTATTGATAAAATCTTGCTGGTTTTTAGCAGGTCGGTCCAATAAGAGGAGGAAGTGCTGCCCAAAAACTGACATTCGGGCCATCTAGAGCTCCCTAGGAGTGCCCCCTTCTTTCGCTCAACCACTTTTCTAGAGTTTTGTAAGCCATTGGGTTCATATTCTATAAGAACCAAGTTGTATTTCCTAACAAGCATTGTAACCGACCTTAATAAAGTTTTCGAGTAGGCTCTTCAAAGCCCACTTCCCATCACCCCAGGGGGTATTTGCGTCGGTGTTAATTTTCATGATTTTCTTGTTTTAGTTTAGTTTCTTTGTGCAGATTAGTATGTTTTGATAAAAATTCTTTTTGTTATATCATTCATTCTTCAAAGTAAATCAAATACTAATCCCATGACTTCCCGAGTTACCCGAAAGGGGAAAGAGATGCGTGGTAGGACTAATTAGAAAACTTTTGCCTTTGTGTTGTTCTTTACTTTTTTGTACATTTTACACCCCTTTCTCTCTCGATTAGGGATTTTAACCTGAAAGAGATTCTTGGGGATTTAATAAAAAAGAAAACATATTGCACATAAAATCCTTAAAACTTTACCAAGGCTCCGTTGTGTATGCTCTGCATTGTTGCGGTTCGATCAAACAATTGGCTGCATCAAAATCAATTTGGGTGACTCGTTTAATTAGGCGCACTTTTAAATTAACCTACCAAGCAAAAATCCAACGCCTCAATTTTGCGGGGAAAATTCACAGAGGAAGCGAGAACAATTAGGTAGTGACCTCGGGACACCGTCAGGCTACACTCTTGTTGGTGTAGTGTTAAACACGTCTCAAAGACTCCGATCGAGTCCACATATTCCTCGCATGCAACCGAACCGCATTGGATAATGGTTTTGGACACACTCCTTGTACCTTCAGGTATAGTTGGAGTTCCCTTCCCCCTAATATAATTCACTCATCTTCCACAATAAACTAAAATCGACCAAGAACAATTGCAATACATTCAGCACTCCAACAACACTCCATTTCAGACTCCATTTTCAACACTGGTCTACATCATATAATCATTTTGCTTAAAGTGAATCTTATGTGGATGGATTAATTTGTATTTCATGTTGTTGTCTTAATCACTATTGCAATCTCTTAAGTCACTTTCATGAAAAATCCTAAACGATTTACTCAATCATAAACTACCATCTAAAGTTTAATCAACCTTAGTAATTCATAGGGTCTACCCCCCTTGGCTTCGATTTGGAGTTGGCCTAAACAAAGGAGTCAAGAACAAGGAGACACCCTTGACTCGAGACATGCCCCCAAGGACGCACTGAGTAGCTTGAAGAATTTTGTCACGTTTCCCCCCAGGTGCGTGAAAGGCACCAACAGGTCAATTATAGTTCTTTACCAGGAAGAATTGGTCTAATGCATTTTTTTGAGTGGAGTATGACTGAGAACATGAGCCTTTGCTTATGTACAACCTTGCTATGAACATTTTGAACGCAGTGTTGGCTAAGCTATCTTAGTGGCCTCAATGACCTTTAAATGGCATTCATTATACACCCTCAGTGGACGGTGGTGGACCACCATAGTGTTAGTGGGCTCCCACTAACACTAGGTTGTCCAGCACCGACCACCAAGGGTGTATAATGAATGGCATTTAACGACCATTGGGACCGCAAGTCTCTTTTTCGCAAGTACTTTAAAGTAAATCTAAAGCTTGCTTTAAAATATTAAAGTCCAAATCAAACATCTAAGTGCTTAATGTTATTTGATGCCCACAAAGAAAGCCAAGATCGCAAGGAAAGCTTTCTCTCCTTGGTTAATTTATGCATCTTTTTTATAGTTTTAACTTAGCAGTCTTTTACAAATTTTTGTGTGTTGTCCAAAGACACTTCCAAAGAGTTTTTGGGCACTTTCTACTGATAAAATCTTGCTGGTTTTTAGCAGGTCCGTCCAAAAAGAGGAGGAAGTGCGGCCCAGAAACTGACATTCGGGCCATCTGGAGCTTCCCAAGAGTGTCCCCTTCTTTTGCTCAGCCACTTTTCTAGAGTTTTGTAAGCCATTGGGTTCATATTCTATAAGAACCAAGTTGTATTTCCTAACAAGCATTTTAACCGACCTTAATAAATTTTTCGAGTAGGCTCTTCAAAGCCCACTTCCCATTCACCCTAGGGGGGATTTGTGTCGGTGTTAATTTTTGTGATTTTCTTGTTTTAGTTTAGTTTCTTTGTGCAGATTAGTATGTTTTGATAAAAATTATTTTTGTTATATCATTCATTCTTCAAAGTAATTCAAATACTAATCCCATGACTTCCCGAGTTACCCGAAAGGGGAAAGAGATGCGTGGTAGGACTAATTAGAAAACTTTTGCTTTTGTGTTGTTCTTTACTTTTTTGTACATTTTACACCCCTTTCTCTCTCGATTAGGGATTTTAACTTGAAAGAGATTCTTGGGGATTTAATAAAAAAGAAAACATATTGCACATAAAATCCTTAAAACTTTATCAAGGCTCTGTTGTGTATGCTCTGCATTGTTGAGGTTCGATCGAACAATTGGCTGCATCAAAAGCAATTTGGGTGACTCGTTTAATTAGGCTCACTTTTGAATTAACCTACCAAGCAAAAATCCAACGCCTCGATTTTGTGGGGAAAGTTCACAGAGGAAGCGAGAACAATTGGGTAGTGACTACGGGACACCGTCAGGCTACACTCTTGTTGGTGTAGTGTTAAACACATCTCAAAGACTCCGATCGAGCCCACATATTCCTCGCATGGAACCGCATCGGATAATGGTTTTGGACACACTCCTCGTACCTTCAGGTATAGTTGGAGTTCCCTTCCCCCTAATATAATTCACTCATCTTCCACAATAAACTAAAATCGACCAAGAACAATTGCAATACATTCAGCACTCCAACAACACTCCATTTCAGACTCCATTTTCAACACTGGTCTACATCATACAATCATTTTGCTTAAAGTGAATCTTATGTGGATGGATTAATTTGTATTTCATGTTGTTGTCTTAATTACTATTGCAATATCTTGATTCACTTTCATGAAAAATCCTAAACATTTTACTCAATCATAAACTACCATCTAAAGTTTAATCAACCTTAGTAATTCATAGGGTCTACCCCTCTTGGCTTCGATTTGGAGTTGGCCTAAACAAAGGAGTCAAGAACAAGGTGACAACCTTGACTCGAGACATGCCCCCAAGGACGCACTGAGTATCTTGAAGAGTTTTGCCACGTTTCCCCCCAGGTGTGTGAAAGGCGCCAACAGGTCAATTATAGTTCTTTACCAGGAAGAATTGGTCTAATGCATTTTTTTGAGTGGAGTATGACTGAGTACATGAGCCTTTGCTTATGTTCAACCTTGGTATGAACATTTTGAATGCAGTGTTGGCTAAGCTAGCTTAGTGGCCTCAATGACCTTTAAATGGAATTCATTATACACCCTCAGTGGACGGTGGTGGACCACCATAGTGTTAGTTGTTAGTTTTTCAACATTTAAGCTAGCATTATGTTAGGATCTTTTCACTGAGAGAATAACAAGCACAACAATAACATAAGCACATCACATGAGACAAG
>LPNX010499950.1:225956-269239 GCA_001517045.1 Pseudotsuga menziesii | reverse complement strand
TTTCCTCCATGAAAAAGAATGTATGAGCTTCCATTTGACCACTCTTTAGCTTGCCCATGCACCCTTGCTAATTCGTGGGGTCCTTGATAGATTTGGGATCAGCTTTTTACACATATGGGGGATTTTCCTATTTTGGGTAAGCCTGCTTTATGCTAGATTTGGATGCTTCCTTATGCATTCGATTTGCTCATGTATTCTATATATTCAGTAGCCTATGTTATTACAGGGTTGGCTATTGTACACTCAGTTAATATAATTTTGTGTTACAGCTCCATATTCAGTCTCCATTGTTGAAAATTTTGCATGATCAATTGTTAATTGTTGTGGGTGAAATTAATCTACTGCATGCTTGAATTTCTACAGCTACGAGGCACTAGCCATCGAGATGTGACTCTAACTCCCAAGTCACTTGGCGCTGCGATCTAAAGTGTGACAATTTGTCAACAACTACGACTATAACAAGAAAGAACTACTAGTCTACTACTAGGCCCAAAATGTGCTCAAAAATTTGTGTCTACTACGTATGTGAACCTTGCTACCAATGTCCACTTTTTTTTCATTAAAATGAAATTCAAAAGGTCGGTTTGATGAGTCCTCCTCTACAAGACTTCATTTCTTGCATGAATATCATGGACTCGTGACAACTATAAACAACACTTGATGTCATTCAAATACAAATAATGACATGTAGCTAGGATCACAAATTGTGCAGAGGTCAATTTATGCAAATGTTTCTATAGAGAGGTGTCATTGGGCACACAATATGGAGAAACAATGGTTATTAATAAAATTTAAAAAACAATTGTTGGCTCAAGAATAGTCTTCAATTTGATGGGTGGCATGATCGTGATGTAATCTCCCTCCGTTCTCCCATCTATTGTGGTTTCTCACAACATTTGTCCTTAGCGCCATCGAAATACATATAAAATTACTTGTCTTTACATCCTCTCCCCTTTAAATCCTCATCTCATAGTAATAACTAAGGATTATTATGCATGCACATTAGCACCTTATAATATGAATTGAGTAAGGCATAGAGACAACCATAAAATATTAAATGTGTCAAGACACAAAGAGTAAGAGACAACTATAAGTAAGTCTTATATTAAATTTATCATATAAGTATTTAATTAACACTATCAACTAACATTTGACAAGTTGGATTGTTGTGATCTTCTTATCAGTCCTTACCAATGTGATTGCAAGGCATTCTTTGAAGGTGAAGTCCATAATTTCAGGTCTTGTTCCTCATTATCATGCCTTTCGGTAAGACAATAAAGAGGGTAGTGGCCTACATCGACATGGAAAATGGTTTCGACATAGAGTTATACACATTAGATGTTTTTATTAAATAACTTAAATTACTATGTGATATTTTCATTTTAACAAACATTTACACACTATTGTTGTAAGTGACTATCACTTATCATGTTTTGGGAGAAAGACACCATGCACTGATATTTTAGTATTTACATTAACAACTCATTTGTGACATCAAATGCACTAAGAAAAATCAAATATGAACATATCAAATATAAGAGAGTTCACATGCTTGGGAATAAAGCGCTGAAATGACTAACTAAATAACTTGGTGTGCCCATAAATGCTGCTACAGATATATCATCTCCACCATAGTTAATTTTTCACCAAGGGATGAATTAAAGTGTTGTAGATGGCCTTCAAAATGTATGGATGTCAACACAAGAGACACCCTTCATAGGGTAATGCTGCTACAGGTTCAGTTCACTTAATAGTGACAGTCTCTTCTATTACACGACTTGGAGGTATTACCCATCAGAAAGAATTCTTAAAGACTCCAATATTGCAAGCAATCATCCACATCACAAGGAGAGACATCTCCTTGGTTGGTTGACTTACTATCAGATCAGGCAAGTCAATCATTATTTGGTTGGCATCTCAGTAAGGCTGGTCGGGTTTGACCGATTGGTTGGAGGTTTTAACTTGCCATGGGGTTTTTCCAAAGTAGCTTATGGTAAGTAAGGAGTCATAGAAGTATCAGGAACTAGATTCAACTACCACGTTGAGCAATGAAAGCATCCAAAGAGATGAAATTTGCTTGCCTCGACCCCTCCTGTGAACAGATCTCCTCCATTTTTCCCTATGTGTGGCCTCGGCCTCTCCTGTGAACATTGAACAGATCTCCTCCACTTTTCCCTATGTGTGGCCCCAGCCTCTCCTATGAACATATATCCTCCACTTTTTTGTACTTTTCCCTATGTGCGGCATCCGCCACTCCTATGAATAGATTTTCTAATTAGATTCAATGGACCTTTGATTTGATCACAATGGAGAATCTAAAATAACAATGGAGGTTAACAATATGAAATTATTAGGGAAAATCCAAATGGGAAAATGGGGAAATTGGGTTCCCTCTCAAAATTTTGCTAGTTTAAAATTCCCTTGGATATTTCAAGTTTTCCACCAAATTTAGCATCCTTTCGAATATTTAGGGCCATGGTCACACCATTTGTGTTGTAAAGAGAGCCACCAATATTACATAAACATAAAACAAAGCATATGACCATTGGTTTTATGCTTTCGTAATCTAATTATATTATTTTAAATGTTTTAAAGGGGAGAATAAACTCTATAGCTTGCTTTCCCCAAGAAACTTTAAACAAAATGGAGTATGACATTAAATGAGATTATCTATTGTGAGAAAATAATTTAGGATAAGACACTTTATCTAAATATTTATGCGGAAATTGCATTAACACTAAATCTGTATATTGCTATTGGAATGAGAGTTCATGTGAGAAAAATTTAGGTAATTAAAGTTTTTGGTTGTTGAATATATTTAACAAACATATCTAAAATTCAATTTTTTTTTTTATAAATATGAGTACTGAAAAACCATTTATGGGTTTAAGACTTCTTCTGTAGGAATTATTTAATTGTAACAATTGTATTTAAAACTAAAGATTAATTATTCTTGGCAATTGGATCTCTCATAACTAGAAATGAAATCTCACCTAGACTCACATGATTGCTTCAAATTATTATTTTTATGGTTCTTTTAGAGGTATCGCAAGGGTAGCAAGAGTGGGAGGGAATCTCATTAGCTTCGTTGGAAATACAATAGTTAGATTCCCTTAGGGGCTTGGAATTCCGTCAAACAACCATGCAAAACTATACATGTTTGGACCAATTTTATTGCATGACCTTTTGATCAACAAAACTATAATATTGGGGGATTCTTTATTTATTGTCCAACAAATGTATAAGAAAGTGATTAGGGAAGGTATTATTTACCAAAGAACCTTGCACATAATTCATCCAAATTTGGAGGGGATTGGTGATGTATAGTATTGAGTTTAATTTACAATTAAAACATCTCATTAGACTCATTTACCTAGTTAATCATGTACTTTGAAAATGAAGATCGCGACATGTGGGTTGGAAAAAAAAACCTAATAATAGTGACACAAACAACTCAAACACAACATGTGCATCTAAAGTACATTAAGTGATAAACCTAGGAAACAAGCAATTGAACCTAGAATCCTTTCGAAGGTTAATGTTGGGACACATGTAATATCACCTAGTTATGTGGAGAAGCTAGATCTTATGTTATCTTGCATGGGTTTCAATGGTACCGGTGGAATTGACCCTCCTTGAAAGGATAAACTTGTTCGTCCGAGACCATCTTGCTTCATAGGCACAGGAGCACTCCCTCTAATTTGAACACATTGCACAACAGAAACATTGCTAACGGGTTTGACATAAGTTGTTCTAGCAATCCTTGAACCAAGGCGCTCTACTGAACCACTAAGAATTTGTTAGTATGATATGGAGTTTCTTCGTTACAAATTAAAATCTATTACGATTGGAAGAAATCAATGGAAACACAATGACAATACAAAGGGTTCCCATTGATTATAGAATGGAGTTGTAATTAGCTTAAACAACGCATTTCAATGTTGTATGATATAGAGTTTTTACATTACAAATTGTACTCTATTGTGATTTGATTCATGGATTAAGAGTTGTGCTCAACTTCCAAGTTTGTCACATTCATTTCCTTCTAGATTTGAAACCCTTATCATCTTGGAGTATAGTGAATAATATTTAATAGATTGAGCAAATGGATTCCTTATATCCTATGCAACAATATGTTGTTGACCCATCTTGTCATATTTTATCACTGGCCTTATACATGACCGCATCTCACTACAATGTGTTGCATAACAACCCCTTCACAAGATTTATACCAATAAATATTTATAAGCTCTTTGCATAATATTGCCTTGAGATTTATAACAACAACATTTGTGGAAATGTACCTCCTTACATGGGACATGTGCGAGTATCCCTTCTTCCCATGGACATAATGAAGAACTTTCCTAATTTTCTTCTTTCAGACAACAATATTAGTTGTGTCCTTCCTTCTGAAATAGGAGATATGATGAAAATAGGAAAGCTCGATCTGAAACCACAATAATCTCACCAGAACCATTCCTTGGAGGCTTTTATATCTAAATGAATCCTTCAAAAATAGGTAGTTTAACTAAGGTTTTAGATATTAGAGAAAACTAATTGTTGGAAGGAACCATATCACCAACTCTTGGCCATCTTGTGACATTGCTAACAAGTTAACCTTGATTACATGGCTGATGTGGAAACACTTAAATATGATGATTTGGATAGTGTTTCAAAGATACAAAATAGCCAATAGTGTTTATAAAATAGTTTGCTAAAATAATATTCAAAACATATTTCTTTAAGCACTGCAACAAATATAATGCTTTTTGACATTGGAGGAGTCTTGCCTCTTGGTGCGTTTCTGTACTGTCTTGGTGGCGAGCGCTCAAAATAACTCCTAAAACTTGAATATCTACCACATCAAAATAAAATTATTCTGTTAGGAATTCCTTCCAACTTTGGAAATTTAATGAGGCTTTATGAATGCATACAAACTTGTCCCTTTTAGGAATATTCCTTTTACAAAGGTGATGGGACCTCGAGGAAGAGTGATCTGGAGATGGTGTATGATAACGTCGAGCATAAGATAAATGGCATATCATGATGCTTACAACTTAAAAGATAAATGTACCTTCATTAACTACAACTATACTCTTACCTTTTCCTGGAAATATTTCACCACAATTAGAAATATTAACTGTAACAATAGGTCCTCCTTGATATGTAGTTGATAATCACTCAATTTTCTTCAGTACATCTATTCCCTCAACAACTCTTCCAAAGAATACATGCTTGCTGCAGATAATAAGAAAAGGGACATTAATTATATGAGAGTAAAATAAACAATAGAGATGGGGAGAGGAAACATATCCAAATTAGTCAAACAAATGTTATTCTCACCCCCTTAGTAGCATATAGACCAACTGAATTGGACTGAAGAGAACTGCCTACAAATATTTATCAGAATTTAAAATGTCAAATGGTAAAAATACAATGGTGTCTCGCACCCAAAGAAAGTAACCCATTATTTCAAGGTAAAGGAATCTTGTATTTCTAAAATATGAAATTTCCATATGGTGACACTCATGAGTCATGGATAAAGAGAAAATATGTCGATCACAACCAACATGTAAAGCTACTTAGACAAACTCAGGTGAATACAAAAAATCATAGATTTGGAATGAAGTATATACCCATCAAGGTGAGGGGTTGCTGCAAAAGTATTAAATAACTAAGAACCATTGGTGTTCTAAGATACAAAATTTCCATATGGTGACACTCTTGAGTCATGGATAAAGAGAAAATATGCTAATCACAAACAATATGTAATGCTTCTCAAACAAAATAAGGTGAATACAAAGTCTATGGAACTTGATGGATTAATATTTTATGGGATCAACAAAACAATTACTCATTTAGTGAACAAAATAAAAAATGGAGCAAAGCCTAAGTATATCTCATCAAAAGAACCACTGCCAATTTTGTGCCCGAGTCTATACTTGTTGTTTACGTGTGACTCCATGTCACGGGATGTCACAATTTTAGGCCCTATGTGAACACATTCAAGGTTTATATGCACATTCTAGTACCCACAATCATGTCCCAACACCCCCACACACACTTCAACATCTACACGCATTCTAGCTCTTTGCATACACTTTGTCATCATGATATTTGTGGAAATGACCATATTTTGTTGAAGATCTATACACTAAACTAGAATATGAAAATATATATATGCATAATGATATTTAAAAAGTTTCTTGTCAAGTTATGGTTGTCTCAAATGGTTCCCTTTAGCAGTAAAGTGCATTCTACATGCAACATAGTATAATTGCTTGACAAAATTAGTGAACCAACAACATACTTGGTTGTAATGATAAATAATCAAGTTTTATGCAATAAATCACTAGCAAATGAAGTCAAGAAATATAATGAGGATACCATATTTGGAATATATTGGGAAAAATCCCTGTAATGGAAAGCTCAATAAAGGGTTTGGTTCTTGTATTTCATACCTGTAAAAATGACCTTTGGTCATTGGAGGCCAAATAAGACTTGAAGGTGAAAATATAGAGTTGAATTTCTTGCATCCTACACCTGAAAGAGGAGCTTTGAAATGGAATTTGATAATAGTTAAGGAATATGCAAGAGTTATACTTCTCACATATGAAACCATCCTATTGGCGTCGATTCCTTGTTGAATGGTTATCAAAAATACATTTGATATTTTTCCACTTGCATATTTATCCTATCAATACCTATGTGTTGGAATGTTGAATTCTCTACCAGCTCTTAGCAACGATATGAACAAGGAATTCCTTTGTCATAGTAGTGGCTCTTAAAATTTGTGGCATATTGAGAAATGTAATACTGTGAACAAGTGACAGAGTATATTACAAAATATCTAGTAATCACGAGTAATATTAGAAATGGGGATTTAGAGATGTTTGTAGAAGGAAATATCATTGGGACTATATGGTGTTGAATCCTCCATCCAACAAAGTTGCAGGTCCACACTACTAGAATTCAAGTCCCATATTTTGAAGATCAACAATAAAGATCAACCCCATATTCAAGGGCATCAAATTGAGCATTTCCATGCAGTCATTTAATAGGTGGTATTCAAAGGAGGGACAAAGGAGGGACAAATATCAAAGTATAGGATGTTAAAGCATATTTGGGTCATATATTGAACACTTAAAAGCTACAGGATTCCAAGAAATCCTCTGTAGATTTATGGAAATAGTGGGGTGTATATCCTCAAATTTCATGTAGAATATTAGTTGACAGTTATAGTCAAACCTTATATTTTAAGGGAATCGAACTCAGCAGCGATACTAGCGTTTAGAAAATCAACTCAACAGTAGTACTTAGCATTTAGAAAATCAACTCCAGGTGTAGCATTTCCTTGCTCTATGTTGAATGTTTTTCTTGTCGAAATTCATGGCGCAATTCATGTCACTAACCCTGGATTCATATATGGTGCTATGCTATTTGGGACGTTTTTTTGGAGGCTATTATTTGCGTTATATGGGATGATTTTGTGGACGCTAATTGGGACGTTAATTGGGATGTTATTTGGGATGCTAATTATCACCCAAAATAATGCCAACTTTAAAAAATGGACGATATTTGGGATGTTAATTGGGATGCTAATTGGGACATTAATTGGGACGCTAATTAGCATCCAAAATAAAGCCAACTTTTAAAAATGGATGCTAATTGGGATGCTAATTGGGATTCTAATTGGAACGCTAATTGGAATTCTAATGGGGATGCTAATTGGGATGCTAATTGGGACATTAATTGGGATGCTAATTAGTGTCCAAAATAGCGCCAACTTTTAAAAAGGGACGCTAATTGGGATGCCAATTGGGATGATGATTGGGACGCTAATTGGGATGCTAATTGGGACACTAATAAGGACTCTAATTGGGACTCTATTTGGCATGCTAATTAGCATCCAAAATAGCGTCAAAATTTAAAAAGGGACGAAAATAACGCCAATAAAAGCACCATCTCGTGGAAAAGCATCCACTTTGTCCAAAAAATGATGAAAAATACACTAAAAGGGATAGTGGATGCTAAAAAGGAAGCTAAAAGGGATGCTAATCACAGGTTTTTGTTGTAGTGCTAGTAGGTGGTGAACACCTGTTTCTGCTATTGGAGGTGCAGCTGGGGCAGTGGGATTGGGTTGGGGAGTAGGTGCAGTTGTTACCAGTCCTTGGACTGGTAATGGGTTTTGGAGCACCATGGGTGGAGGTCATGGTGGTGCTAGGTTGGGTTGAGCTGGGGCTGCCATATTGGTAGCATGCTAAACCTCATTCTGAATGGCCTGCTTAGCATGACCCATGAAGGGGCATTCATGTGTATAGTGTCCATAGACCTTGCATAGTTTGCACAGTTGATTTGTGCGTAATGGAGCGTTGCGTCTAGGTTGGTTTGGTTACTGAGGATTTTGAGCTGGCTAATTTGTCTCGACGTTGTTGGGAGGGTTTTGTTTTTGACCGCCTCCTTGCGGTTGGTTGTTTCCTTGATTCCTGGCTTGGTTGTTTCTGGCTTTCCCTTGTTGGTTATTGGGGGCTGGCTGGTTAGGACGATTTTGCTGTGCAAACACTTGTCCCAAAGGTGCTAGCGGAGCTAGGGTGGGGATTGAGCGGCTTACACTGGTGGTGCATAGTAAACTTGGGGGGATGTGGGTGCTATAAATGTGGGCATCTATCCCACGTATTGTTGTGCCGGCCAGCAAGTGCATGGGTATGCTGCTATGGTGTAGGTTGTGCATAAGAGGTTGTAGCTCTAGACTGGGACATCATTCTTGCATAGTCAGGAGCTTGGTTTGGGTAGGAAACATTAGGGGTGCTGCTTGTTTATGCTGGCATCATAGGTGGTGTTGATTGATGCTATGATTGATGGGAGACAGAGCCTATGATGCCATCTGCAGCATGGGATGTTGTTGTACAGGACTAAACACCTTATAACTGAAGGTCTGGGGTTACCAAGATACTCAAGAAAATTGCAAGCAACTAACTCTAGAGTGCAGTAAGGGAAATAGAAGGATAGAAAAGACTCACCCGATACATGACGGTTGATCCTATCTTTTCCTCTTCCGCTCTGCTTCTCCTCCAAAGCCTTCAGGGATGATTCTCCTTCACCTGTCAAGAATCAATCTTCCAAATACAAGATGATACATATATATAAACAGGTTAGATAAATCATATACAGAATGCTGAAACATAAGTATTTATCACACCACAATATATGAGATACATTCAAGACACATATGGAAGAAGGATTCTCTTTATTAACAATAATGGAAAAAGCTTAGATTACAACCCAATGCCTGAGACAAGGACTCCTCTGCAACCAAAGGATTATGAGTTCCACTGCTCCAAAGAATTCTTTATAAACTCCACCAGCATAACTTTGCTCTCCAAGTGTATATGTTTAACACCCTCCTCAAGGCCTGTATTTATACTTGGTGAAATAAGGCAGTTTTGAAGGTTGAGGAGGTTGAGATAGTTAAGGTGATTAAGGTTAAAGGGCTTAACTAATCTCAAGTAATCACGTGTTTTATTTGTAATGTCAAAGGGACATGTACGCGGGTATTAATACTGACAACTCACGTATGACACACGAGTTGCTCTAAGGGTAACCCGCATATACATCTGTACACGAGATGCAACAACCGATACTCACGTACAACACGCGAGTTGCATATATAGAGAGTCACGTACATGATTTAACATATCTAAAGGGTAAAAATAACCAGCTGGATGGATGATGAATGTAGTTCATAATAATCCCATCTATAGTGTTTTGGGCAACCCTCAATCCATAGATGTCCTTTTGTGTGCCAACATGAGGAATGTCAGCACTCGGACGGAGAGGTGCCATTCAGGTGGATACCAGATGCCCCCTAATGTGTGAGGTCAGAGGGAAACGAGGGCCGAAATACATTATAATCTTTATCTTTGGAGAAATCAGAAATCCAATGGAGCAGAGAGAGTACCTGAAACAAATACATAGTAATGTCATATACAAATTTACATCTAAGGATGCTATGTTCAATTTACTGGAACACTAGCTCCTTTACAATATTTGAGTACATCATATGATACGGGTATGAAAACCACATATATTACAAAGGTGGATCAAAGCCACAATATACAATAATGATGAGTCTTCAAAGATCTGGAAGCTGTGTATATGAATAGAACATAATCTTGCGCAACTTAGTCCATAGGTGAGGAACTAAGGTCTTCATAAAGGATCCCAAAGAACCAGTACAATCCAAGCCATGTGAATAAGGGTAAGCTGAAGTCAAACATGGAAATGATTCATCAGTTTGTCAATCAAGAAGGGATAATCGAGAACTGAATCAAAGGAATTCACCAATGATGAAAGTGAATCCTGAGGTACAAACATCAAAACTCTAGGTCATCGTCATCAGGAAATACTGAAAAAGAACCATACTGTGATAAGGAAGGCAATAGATCCTCCAATGGATCACAAGAGTGACTAGGAACTGGGCAAAAGAAGGGAGACACAATAGATAACAGATATAACAATGATGGCATTAGGCTATAGATCAGACATTGGGTATAGTCCTTGAACAATGAGCACAACACAGAGATGACCCAAGGCAGCGTTTAACTTATAGATAGAACAACTAGACCTATCTGTCATGTAGGAGACATGATCAGACTCCCCAGGTATAATGAAAAAGAGGAGGAGTAAGAAACTCAAGGTCATAGCTGAACGGAAAAGTAATCAATGAAACATGGATATCGGAAAACAAAGAGTGCTATGTTCAAGGAGGACATGCTGCCATTACTGAAAACAAGAGAAAACTTATTCCTTACCTTCCCTGTTAAATTTTAACGAGTCCAGGAAAGTCAAGTCGGATCCCTCTTGAATTTTTAACAAGCTTGAAGAGACAGGAAAATAATGCTTGATAGTGTCACTGATTGATGGATTTAATGAGCCTGAACTAGTACATGTTCAGCTGGTGTTTTCACATTTAGAGAGTCTGAAAACTCCAAAGAAGACTCCAGGGGGGTCCTTTTTCGTCCAATTTAGTCTCCCGAGGCCAAAAAAGTATAAAACATACCCGAGAAGAACTCTCTTAACTTCCAAAGAAGAAAAGGTGAACCTTTTTCGTACTTAGTCAGGGAGGTCCAAAAAATGTTAAATTACCACCTACCCAATGCTCCTTCTAGAACAACATAAAATAGCTTGAGTTTTACGAGTGTGAAGGAAAGCAAGATCACTCGGTAAGATCCATTTGGTTACGAGAAATGGGGCTTACAACAATAAACTCGTTGCTTTGTTCTTAAGTGTTTAACGAGCATGACAAATACATAAAGTACACTCAGAATCTTTTTCATGTTTGGGTCCAGAGCACGAAAAAGAGAAAACTAAGCTCAAACCGGGTTTTCCTTTTCCATAAATTTAGTCCCCCAGGTCCGGAAAAGTGATAAACCTATACCTGAGAATACTCTTCTCAATTCAAAAGAAAAGAGAGTGATCCTTTCTCGTATTATTCCGCATGGTCCAAGAAAGAGATAACCTACCACCAATGCGGATGCCCGCTCACATATTATTAATGAGCTTGAACGGACGAGTTAACTTGGCAGTCAAGTATGTTTTGAAGGAGTCAGACCCGGGCCTAAAGAAACTCCATAAGGGTGGAGAGTCCTATAAAGGGATAGCTTGTAAAAAGAGATTCAAAAGAAGCTCTATTTGGTGTGAAAAATAGCTAAGAGGATACCCTTGAACCTGAAACAGTTGCGACATGAGTACCAAAAGATGACATAGGCATATAAGAAGGATACTCATGAAAAAGGGTCCTATCTACGGAAGAACAATGGTAAAAACAAGGAACTAATGGCTTAGAATACCATAGTCCGTGGAAAAATGTTGAATACTAAGGTTAATGTGGATTGAATAAAGATGCCAAAATGTATTGGAAATGACAAAACCACCCTATTGGAGCAACAACAATTTGTAATAATGACAAAACCTGTTCCAAGGCACAAAGAAATATGGTATTAGTCAAATGAATTTTTAAACTATAGAAAAAGACCCACTTAAAGAAATATAATTTCTATAAATAGTTGAAAAATCAAACAAAACTCACCATTTGAACTTTTGAGCCATAAAAAGTAAGTTTTACCTTCTACCTTTGTTTGATCATTGTGGACAATTGAACCGACGAAATCGAAATCTACTAGTTTTAGGTAAGCCTACACCTCGAGCTCTTCATTTTGATCCAAGCAATTATGAAATTTGAGTATGAATTCCATATTTAAAATAATCCTGAACTGTAGCACGACACATACACGGGTTGCTAGCATGAGAACTTGCGTACACGCATTCTATACATGAGTTTCCTGACGAGACAGTCACGTACAATACACGACATGTCTAACTAGACAGTCGCGTATGCTGTGAAAAGGATAAAATACTTAAAATAAGCAACAAATTTTGAATTTTGGTATGGAATGACTGAATCAAATTACTTGTTTTGCTAGGTAAAAGATGGTTCTGGAATGGAGGGAAAGTGAGCACGAAATAATGGATCAAGTGGCACTCCAAAGTGCACCCACTATACATGCATTGCACACAAGAGGGCTGCTAAAATTCTTTTGCACATCACCCATGCGGGCCAATGTCTGCATACTTTAGTTCATGGTAAATTATTGGGATCATGACTTGGGGATGTTCAACTTACAGGGTGAAACCTTGGAGATTACCACTGAAGACATATATTTCATAACCGTTTTGTCATGATGAGGGGCACTGGTGAACTTAGAGGGCATTGGAAGGGGCGGTGACCCCTTAAGTGTCCAAAATTACATAGATGTATTCTGCACACCGGGTACTCAAAAGACAGGGACCTGCGTTCTAGTTGTACATATCAGTGACTTTACTCGACAGGTACTTGCTAGCACCATCGTGAGGATATCAGGATCCTCATCTTTACATTTGGCCACAAGGAACCAAATGAGGCTGGCAGTTGACTGTTTTCATGGTGCTCTCTATGATTGGTGCTCGGGAGTTGTCCCTATCATGAAGAGGCAACTATCCGATTGTAAGAGAGGAAGGAAAAATTGTTTTGGCTATGCAAGCATATTAGTGTCCTTCTTCTTATTCGAGAGTACCAGCATTGAGTCCTGCTATACCTCTACCAGTCAGATCTCCACGTCAGCCGAGGCTGAGCAGGTGGGGAGACATCTTCCTCCATCAAGGAGGGGAACATATAGTACACAGTGTATACGATGATGATTTCTATACTTGGTGGGAATGACAGCTACCGGGACTGGAGCAGTTTCCATATGCTGGGATGGACTTTCGAGGTGACCCCGACCTTGTCCTCCCTCCAGGAGGAGCATGGGGAGAGCTAGGTAAGTAATTTTTTAATTTTTATCATTTTTCAAATTTTTATGAATTTTAAAATGATAGATATATACATATGTACAAGTCTAAATCCTATAAATGTGTCAAAATGCAGATATTGGACTGGCCCGCCCTGAGGGGCACCCTCGCATGTTTGTTCGTCCTGTCATAGGCGAGGATCTAGGATTGATCAGGGTGTTAGAGGGGAAGCTGGCTAGGCTGACCCAATGAGTACCTACCTTATGGATAGAGCATATCCCGACTGCCATGCAGGAGTTCGTAGTTGGAGTTCCACCGGTTTGGCTACGTCTTTTCAGACAAGTGGTTAGAGCAGTGCTCATGTATATAGAGGCAGTGGAGGCTGCCGAAGCCAAGGAGGTTGAGGAAGCCAGAGTGCGGAGGGACCATGGGGACCAAGGTGGTCCTGCTTAGATCTAGGGCATTTTGATGGACTATGATCCACATTTTGTATATGACAGGATCTGAGGATCAGACTTGACCGATCTATGAACAGATATTTTACATACATACATACATACATACATACATACATACATACATATATATATATATATATATATATATATATATATATATTGTTGTCACTTTATTTACAAATGTTTTTCATATGTTTGTTGTATATCTTTATAAAATGTGTGTGAGATGCCAATCTAAAATGTAATTAGCATATGCATCAGTCAATGAATTCTGATTTCGTGGAATATGATTGAATGTAATAACCTCAAAATGTCTTTCCAATAAACAAATCTGCATGAACTGACGTAATAAAATAGGATTTCATACCTGATAAGCCTGATTGAGCTGGGAAACCACCAACTGAGAGTCCAGACGGACCTCAAGCTGGGTAATACCACGTGACAAAGCATCCCATAGGAGCTCAATTACATCCCTATATTCAGCAACATTATTAGAAGAAGGACCTAGACAAGCGCCTCCCGCGGCAACAAGCTGTCCTGAGGGAGAATAGATAACCCATGTTGCTGAGGCTAGGTTGCAAGTGTGACGGCTGGCGCCATTAGTGAACCCTATATACCTTTCAGAAGACATCTGCAACAACCAACAGATAGTATAAAAAACAAAACTGACAACCTAATGTACATAAAAAATAAATACAGTAAAAATACAAGAAAAAGTGCTAAGCCTAAGCATAGTACTTCTTTAGGTAGAGCCCATTTCTAGGCTCAGGCAGCTTATTCCCATCAAAATCAACTAACTCATATGTGCCCTTCTTCAAAACTTTCGACAGGACATAAGGTCCTAACCACATTGCCTTGAATTTTCCTGCCCCCAGAGGTTCTTTATCTTGGTCCCAAAGCAAGACAAGTTCTGCCTCAGAGAAAACCCTAGGTTTGACTGATTTATCATACTGAGTTTTGACCCTATTTTTATGAGCTTGATTAGCAGTCAGCGCATCTCTATGCTGTTCATCAAGGTGTTCTAAATGTACCAGACGTTCCTCAAGCTCAGTCGTAGCAAGTAACACATGAATGTCTATCTTTAGAGATAGGATTTCACATTCAATCGGAGTAACTGCTTCCACTCCATGGACGATTTGGAAAGGGGAGAAACCCATAGCAGTTTTGAAATTAGTTCGGTAAGCCCAAAGAGAAATATATAGCATGATGTGCCAATTAGAATGGGCTGCATCAATTGTACGTTTAAGAATAGTTTTTAAAGTCTTGTTGACAGCCTCGACTTGACCGTTTGCTTGCAGATAGTACGGAGAAGAATGCTCTTGTCTGAATCTGAGCATGGTAGTTAGTTCCATCATCATGTTATTTTGAAAATTATTGCCATGGTCAGTGACAATCACTTTGGGTATACCAAACCGTGCTATAATCTGATTGAATACAAGAAAGTTGATGTTTCCCTGTGAGCTTTAAAAGTAGGCATTGCCTCTGCCCATTTCGTAAAATAGTCAACAGCGACAATGATGTATTTATGCCCCCCAGTTGAGGCTGGATTGCATGTCACATAATCAGTCCCCCATTTCATGAAGGGGCCTACCGAGACAACTGGAAATAACAGAGCAGGATGTGACCAAATCTTCCTAGTGTAACGCTAACACGGATGACAACGCTTCACTTCTTCCACACAATCTTTAAAGATTGTGGGCCAGAAATAACGGACATGTAGTATCTTCTGGGCCATTGCTAACCCAGATAAATGACCTACACATTCTCCACTATGGGAATCATTTAGGACAATATCCGCTTCCTCGTGGGTAAGACAACGACACAAAACAGAATCTACCCCTCGTCGATAATGTATCTCGTATAATGAGGTATTTCTTGGCATGAAGGTGTAGTTTACATCATTCTTCCCTCGAGGAAGCTGCATGATACTTCAAAGTCTGGAGATATATAAGAATATCCCCATACCAAGGATCAGAGGTGGATTTCAGGAAGATGTATTCATCTGGGAATGAATCATCTTCAACGGCTACATTTTCTTCAGTAGGAAATTCTGTGATAAGTTCAGCAAAAACTAAGGCCTTCTTAGACTTAGTGGACTGAAAATCCAAGTCAAAATCTTGGAGAATGACTATCCATTTGTTAAATTTCCCCCCAACAATCCATCTGGATAAAACATATTGAAACAGATTCACATCTGCCACTACTGTTGTAGTCCTCAGTAAAATGTAGTGACATAACCTCTGCACAGCATAAACAACTGCTAAGTCTAATTTTTCAACGTGGGAGTATCTAAGTTCAGGTCCAGCCAAAGCACGACTAAGGTAATAAACGACATGCTCTACAAGCTTATCGTCCTCCTGGACTAGTACTACCCCGATGGTCGACTCCGACGCTGCCAGATATAATATAAAATCCCTAGAATAATCTGGCGGGCGTAACAAGGGTGCCGACAGCAAAGCTTTTTTCAATGCCTCGAACAAAAGTTGTGTGGTTTCATCCCATACAAATGGGGTGTCCTGTTTGAGCAGGCGCATGAAACCCTTAGTAATCTTGGCATAATTAACAATAAAACGTCGAAGAAAGTTAGACTTTCCTTGCAGGCTTTGAAGTTTCCTGAGAGAACGAGGAGGAGGCAAATTTATAATAGCCTCAACTTTCAAAGGATCCACCTGGATGCCTCTATTAGAGACAATGAACCTGAGCAATATTCCTGACTTGACACAGAATACACACTTGTGGGGATTCAAGCAGATTTTATAATATCTGCATCTCTCAAATATCAACCGTAAATGATCTGGATATGGGTGCGGGTAGATCATCAAGGTATGGTTCGAAAATGGCTTTAATGTCATGAAAAGCGAAGTTCATATCCCGTTGAAAGGTTGCCCCAGAATTTTTCAATCCGAAGGGCATTTTATTGTACGTGAAAGTACCCCAAGGACACATGAAAGCAGTTTTATGTTGGTCTTCTGGTTTTATTTGAATTTGATTGTATCCAGAGAAACCATCCATAAATGAGAACACTTCACTTCCCGCAAAAGAATCTATAATATGGTCTATAAAAGGCATGGGATAGTTTTCCTTAGGATAGGCTTTATTCAAATCTCTAAAGTCCGTACAAATGCAGATAGTCCCTTGCTTCTTATCAACAGGAACAGGGATGGATACCCATTCTGTCAAAGCGATGGGATAGATAAAACCAGCCTTCAACAACTTTTCAACTTCTACCTTCACAGCCATCACTTTGTGCGGGTTAATGGGTCTTAACTTTTGTCAAACTGGCTTAGCATCAGGATATGTTCATATTTCACGTTCAACAATTGATGGATCTATGCCTGGCATCTCCTCATATGACCAGGCAAAGACATCGCGGAATTCATTAAACAAGGTAGTATAGATGGAAATCTCTTCAGGAGAGCAAGTTGCACCTATGTATATGTTTTCCATGACATCAGGGTTCACAGAGATGTTAATAGGTATAGTAGCGGAAATATTTGCCATATTCCCCTCGGCAAACATTCCTTCCCTAGGAAAGGGATTGATAGGTATATCAACATCTTCTGATAGTCTCAAACAAAACTCTTGGGTTTCTATTCTGCTTAGTTCTGGAAGAAAATAGGATCGATGATGAAGATCCTCACAAATATTATCATGTCCATGCATGGCTTCCAGAATAGCTTCATCGAAAGGTAAAACCATGTCTAAACAATCTATAGAATGCGAAGAGTTTTCTGCCCATACGGGAAAATAGACTTCTTCCAGATCATCCAAGACTGTTAAAGGATCTGGAATTGGATCAACAGTGGCTTGATTGATAGCTTGATAAGCGACCTCCACTGTCGATAAGGGCACTTCCGGTTCATGGGGGGTTGCGAGAACCCAAGGATCAGTCCTATCGACAACCATAGCTATGGACTTCCCCACACTAGTAGAACCAATATAATTAATCAGGGCTGGAAGATAAAATGTGCCCATGAGTGATGTGTACATTCCGGCCCCTAAGCTCTGTGCAGCAGGTTTGACCTGATCAACCAATGGCACATCGAACTCATTAGACTCTAAACGGCCTTTTCGGGTAAAATCAAGTTGGTCAATAGTAACCAACTTGCCCTCATGTGGAAAAACCACTACACAAAGAACAACCGATGTGATAGTGGACATTGCATAAGTCCAGCTCCTTCCCGGAAGCAGATTGTAGTCCAAAGGAGCATCAATCACTTCTACTTCAACAGACATTTCTTTTCCTGCCAACTTAATTTCAAAATCCGGTAGGATACCATGCGGACAGAAGGATCTTCCATCAAAAGCAGTGAGCAAAGTGTTTTATGGGACCATCTCTGGGGATCCAAGAGCTTTCCAATAGGTCAAGGACATAACACATGTAGAAGCACCCTCATCAACAACTGCCCTTCCAATGGTCTTACCACCATGGACGACATCTATTGATAAGGCTACATGGTAAGGAAGGCAAATTTTAACATCAGATAAATGAAATTTCGCCATGAGACTTGAAGAGTCCATGCTACCTAAAGCTGCTAAGAGGGCATCTTGCTAAGTGGGACAACTCTGTAACACCTCCAAAGTTGACATTGCACATGGGGTTTGAGCTAAATCTTGAACCACGGAGTAGTTTGAAGAAGCCCTAGCATTGGGGTTATGCAAGGTCTTCTTGAATACACCTTTCGGTATCTTTGGCATAGTTTCAGCAGGATTCTCTATTGTGAGAGGGTTATAAGTTTCACCTACAGCTTTACCCTTCTCAAGAGTCTCTTTCTCATAATTTTTGTTCCTTGTTTACAGCAAAGTCGAAGATCGAACCATGTTGATATAGTTTGGGTCAGGGGTAGTTTGAGTGCCCCCTGCTTCATTAGAAGCTGAAGCAGAGTTCTGTCCTTGGGGAAAAGGATCCTTCAGGATAGCCGGTTTTTGAGCTTTCAGTAGCTTCTAGGCTTGATCCATGAGGGGACAAAGGTGAGTAAGGTAGTCCTCATGGCACAAATTACACGGAAACTTGACCTTCTTCTTTTCTTTTTTTCCCCCATCAACATTGTTTGCGGGATTTTTCTTGTTTTTATTTCCCTCTCCCTTCTTGCCTTTCTTTTTCTTCCCATCGGGCTGCTGATTGCCCTTCTGAGAGGTTTGTGCAAAAAAAATTGCACTCTGGGGGGAGGGGGCAGCCTTTGCTGCCTCTGCCATAGACTACTTGATAGACAACTGGTAAAGTTGCTTAGCCAAAGACTCTATGGTGGGAGAGGTAATGGACCCAACCACACCATTAGCATGGGGTCCTGGATTAGGCTTCTCCGCATCGTGCATAGGCCTCGGTGCCTCAGGGATGATCTCATACAAGATCCCGGATTGTGAATAAATCAAATCCAGTTGCTGGGCCCTGAGAATGGCTTCTTCTTCATTCATCACTCCTGAGGTGGATACATCCTTAGATATGTAGGGTAACAAAGATTTAAGGAACCACTCTAAAATAAACTCAGGAGGGATCGTGGCTTTTATAAGGCTCTTTCACCTTCTCCACTCTTGGATGTGATCCAAGATGTGGGTAGCCTTGTTTTGCCTAAAGGTAGACAACAAGTCTGTTCCGAAATCATATTGGACTGGAAGTTGAAAGTGGCTAAGAAATGCACTAGCCAAGTCCCAGAAACTACTGAAAGCAGTAGAAGGCAATTCAATATACCATTTTGCCGTGGTACCTGTCAAGGTTCTCTGGAACATCCTCAACCTAACTGAATCTTCATTCAGCAAATTCAAAGAACACCATAAATGGAAAGTGGTGGCATGAGCCCCAGGATCTTCACCAACTTTTCCTTCGAACTTAGGGATGTCTGAGGGCAATTTGGTGGGAACAGGTGGCCACAAAGGGTCATGCCTAACTCGGTCATTCATCAATTCTGACAAATTTGGCAAGTTTAAGGTTGCCAGGAATGGAAGTTTGGGTCAAACCGGGGTACTAAATGTGTTAACCTGGGGATTAGAAGGACTTGCCCCTGAATGCCCAGGAGTAAAAGTGGGGTTGCCCCCTGCCACCAGTTGCGAAGTGGGGAGATTGCTCTGAAACGGATTCCATCTGTAAGCCACAGGATTGTGTGTGGGGGGTGCAGTATAAGAAGTTCGGGCCATCCCCATAGAAATAGGGGTTTGAAAGACAGGAGCTGGTATCCCTTCGCTAAACAACGAGAAGGGAGAGCTTGTAAACGAAACCAAAATCAGAGTTTGGAAACTTTTCCCATAAGAGGTATTGCTCCCAAACTGTGCTCCTACATAGGAAGGTGATGGACCTACGTATGGACTGGATGGGGGAATGTGCCCCCCATTCCAAGGAAATCCTTGGACAAAGGTCGAGGATCCTACCGGACCTCTTTGGGTAGTACATGGAAAGGAAGAAGGAATAGTAGGTATACTGGGGATCCCAGTAACCATATCACCAGAAGTACCTGCTAGGTTTGAGTGAACCGACGGTTGCACCACCCGGATCGTTGGAGTCAAAGGTGTAGAAGGTATACTAGATCTAAGGGCACTTACCAGGGGAGGTAGTACCCCTTCAGTCGAAATGGTTGAGGTGAACACAAAAGGACTTTCTTCCATAGAAGACATGACCCTACCCACAGGGACACCTAATATAGGTGAATCAAAAGGTCTAACCTGAATGATCACAGGATCGTTTAAATCAGTTAAGGGGGTGTTAAAGTTCCTTGCAAACTCATCAGTCTACAATTCTTCTATATCAACTATATCAAGATCAAAATGGTTAGCTATCAGTTCTGGTTCACCAAGAACTTCGCTTATTCCTACCGGTTCAAATGAACCGTCTGTGTCCAATCTCTGCCTTTGGGGTGGAGGTGGAGGCTCCAATGTGACGAGAGGAGGAAGGTTTCTCAACCTTCTTGAACTTCTAATAGGTTGGTCCTCCACGATTAAATTTTTTACAAATCAGACCCTAAGGCCAACTAAACACAGGAAAAACCACAAAGCATACACTATAAAAAATCCTAAAGCCTCAAACAATCAAACAAGGGTGAAAGATGTACTTTCCCGAAGAAAGCTGATGAACAATTACTTGGCGTCCTTGAAGTGGTTCTTAGGCACAAGCAGAGGAATCACCCAACCGCCCTCCTACACTTTCAACAAGGGTTACCTTCCAATCCCATTCAAGGTGAACCAGAAATAGCCTTCCGGTTTACCTAGGTATGAACCCTAAATGTCAAGAGACTAAAGGATACCTTAGCTATACCAAGAGTCTAGGGGGACAGTCGCAAGCCTGACTCGTACGCATGGGCAGGTTAGCTGAGCCCGAAACTCTATCTAGGATAGAATCCCTAGATGCGTAAAGGTCCTCATTTATGCTTTGATAAGGAATCAGAGGGTTATCTCCTCAGTCCAAGCCTCCACACGTCCTCGTGCTTAACTCTTGTTTGAGAGGAGCTTCCCAGATACAATCGATAAAGTCAAGGATTTACCTAAAGAAAGGTCCACTATGTCTGAGTTTTAAAACTTATGGGAAGTTTACACTTCCTATCCCACAAGTCTAGCCTAAGCTAGTAGGTGAAAGGCCCCTAAAAACAAAAATTACTAGTAAATTTTAATTATGCGTTCATTTTAAAGGGCTATTTCTTACTCAGAAGGAAATGGAGTGATGTACTTATGGCGTTTTTGACTCAATAAGAAATAAATAAAAGTAAAGCTGTATTTTTCAAAGCAAATTACCACTATTAAAGCAAACTTCTTTTTCTTTTTTATAATTATACATTGATGAACTGATGCAAACGATGAAAGAAACTAAGCCTATGTTTTTTGTAGTTTTTGAGATTATTTTTTAAAACTGAAATGAAAAATACTAATGCAAAAACAAATGCAAAAGCTTAACAATGTTTTTCTTTTCACTTTTAAACTTGCTCAAACTATACCATGCACCTAAAATGCACTATACTTGAGTAAACTTGGATCTAATCAACTGTATAAAAACAACAAACTGAAGTAAAACAGGCTAACAAAACCAAGAAACAACCAACAAAGGAAGACTAGGAACCCTAGTTTGGGTGTACACAATGAGAAAAATCACTGTAAACTGATAAAGGAAAGTGACAAACAAACCATTTCCAAAAGACAGACTGGAAAAACAATGCCCAAGACCCTGATCACTGATCTGGACAGAGACACTTCACCCTATAACCCAAACAGGCCAAGCTACTTCATCATGCAAACAGAAAATAATCCAAGCAAAAGAAACCCAAGGGATTTTGAAAAAGCACAAAGTGTGTTCACCAAAGGTCTTCAGACAAATAGCACAGTATTCATAAAGAAAGCCAACTAACAAACATGAATTACACAAAGAGAGGGACAAGCAAAACCAATCCTAAAAAATCCCTATTTCCAGGCTTGTACGCGACTGTATATAAGGGCAACTCACGTACTGTACGCGATTGTCGAAGAGAGCAACCCGCGTATGGAAACCTCTGTACGCTACTGTGCAGAAGAGAAACCCATGTACAGGTACACATTTTTTCTCAAAAAACAAGAAAAATCCACAAGACTTTCAAACACTGTACTAAGTATGAACCAGGATAAAAAACCACATGCAAACTTCAAAGAAAAGACTGGTCAGGGGTGACAGAAACAACCTACAGCAGTCTGGGCTCCCCAGCGGAGTCGCCAGTTCTATTGTATAGGATTAAACACCTTATAACCGAAGGTTTGGGGTTACCAACATACTCAAGAAACTTGCAAGCAATTGACTCTAGAGTGTAGTAAGGGAAATAGAAGGATAGAAAAGACTCACCCGATACACGACGGTTGATCCTAGCTTGTCCTTTTCTGCTCTCCTTCTCCTCCAAAGCCTTCAGGGATGATTCTCCTTCACCTGTCAAGAATCAATCTTCCAAATACAAGATGATACATATATATAAACAGATTAGATAAATCATATACAGAATGCTGAAACATAAGTATTTATCACACCACAATATATGAGATACATTCAAGACACATATGGAAGAAGGATTCTCTTTATTAACAATAATGGAAAGAGTTTAGATTACAACCCAATGCCCGAGACAAGGACTCCTCTGCAACCAAAGGATTCTGAGTTCCACTGCTCCAAAGACTTCTGTATAAACTCCACCAGCATAACTTTTCTCTCCAAGTGTATATGTTTAACACCCTCCCCAAGGACTGTATTTATACTTGGTGAAATAAGGAAGTTTTGAAGGTTGAGGAGGTTGAGACAGTTAAGGTGATTAAGGTTAAAGGGCTTAACTAATCTCAAGTAATCGTGTGTTTTATTTTTAATGTCAAAGGGACATGTACGCGGGTATTAATACTGGAAACTCACGTATGACACGCGATTTTCTCTAAGGGTAACCCACATATACATCTGTACGCGAGATGCAACAACCGATACTAGTGTACAACACGTGAGTTGCATATATAGAGAGTCACATAAATAAATTAACATAGATAAAGGTTAAAAATAACCAGCTGGATGGATGATGAATGTAGTTCATAATAAGCCCATCTATAGTGTTTTGGGCAACCCTCAATCCATAGATGTCCTTTTGTGTGCCAACATGAGGAATGTCAGCACTCGGATGGAGAGCTGCCATTCAGGTGGATAACAGATGCCCCCGACGCATCCCGGTAGGAGGTGCCTGGATGAGGAGCGTCTGGAATGATGGTGTAGAGGTATCTAGACTGTGCGTAAATGAGGTCAAACTGTTGGGCCTTCAAGATGGCCTCTTCCTCTATTTAGGGACGTTCGAAGGCGATGTCCTTGGCTATAGGTGGCAGTAATGTTTTCAAGAACCAATCAAGGAAGATCCTGTCATCAAGCTTGATATTGCACAAGATGCGACATCGCCTCCACTTGTGGATGTGGTTGGTGATGTGTGTCAAAGTGTTTTGGCAGCAAGATAGCAATATTTCCACCCCTTCATCATATCTGACGGGGAGTTGAAAATACTGCAGGAACATAAAGGCCAAGGAGTTGAAGTACGGGTACTTGGCTTATGGTAGCTCAATGTACCACTTAGCTACAGCACCTGTGAGGGTGTGTTGGAACAGTATGAGTCTGATTGAATCATCTACGATGTTGTTTGATGAGAACCATAGATGAAATGTCATTATGTGGTTTTGAGGGCATTCCTTTGCCTTCCCTTCAAACTTAGGGATGTTTGAGTCGAGTTTGGTTGACATGGGCAGCCAAAAGGTTTGATCGCAGATGGGGTCATTGGTTAACCTGGCCAAGTCAAGAAGGTTGAGGCATGCCATGAAGGGGAGGTTTGACTCAAGGTTGATGTGTGATGGACCAACAATGGTGATGGGTTTTGCAGGAACATGATGTACCTACATGACTGGGGGTACTTGTGGCATAGTTGTGGACGAGCCACTGCCCCCAGGTATGGTAAGTGGGACAGTGTGAGTAGAAGGGCCACTTCCCCCAGGTATGACAAGAGGGACAATTTTACTGGTGGGTGCAGGTGGATGTTGCTGAGTTAGGATAGTCTGTATGGCAGTACTAGGGCCACTTGCAAGGGTGTTGGTGGTGGTGTGAGGTATGGAAATGGGTCCACTACCAATCGCCAAGCCAGAAAGTGGATCCGGGTTTGCGCTAGCCATGGGACTAGATGGTGCAGTGTGTAAATCTGGCTTATATTAATATGATTATGAGTTAGAGGCTATGTGGCCCTTTGACGGTGTAAAGGGTCATTGAGAATGGTCTCGGTGATCTTGGTTCAAGGACCCAAACTATAGTGGATCACCGCTTAGGCATGAAGAAGAGTGTGGGGGATCAATTTTGTCTGGTTGGTAGATCAAGTGGTGTAATCTGGTAATGACGTTCTGGACCCTGGTTTCAGTGGCTTCCTATTGGCTTTTAGGTGGTCACTCGGCCACCAAGACTGCCAGGAGACAAAGCTTGGATTTTTCCTCATAGGAGTGCTAGTCAATCGGTAGGGGTTGTTGCCCGTTTCGCTTGGAAATTCCTCTCAGCGGCCAGCTAGTTTGGGGTTCTTGTGGTACTCCTCACGATGAGTTTCAGCACTGAGACCAAGTACTTCCCACAATTACGGCAGTCAGGGAATTATGTCCTCAAAGACTGCAAGTGTTTGGATTAATGTAAATTGATATATTTTTAATGGTTGGCTTAGCATCATGAACTGTGTTTGGTTATCTTACTTGGTGTGGTTGTGTGCATGCTCTATGTATGAAAGATTGTCCATTTTTAGATCATTTTCTGTTATGGATGCATTTATGGTTTATGAATGCTTCATAGGTGTTTGTGGTTTGTTACAGTAATTACATAATTGGGCAACCTGTTATGAAACCATAGAATTGTGTAATAGAAAACTTGAAACATGCAACTAATGAACCTAAATTATTGTAGCCTTTCTAGGTGACTACCTTACACCTGTATTCCTTTTCGACTAGGAAAGAGTGCTAGGCTCTCAAAACAATGGGACTAAGCCCATCCATATATCTTCAGGTCACTCTCCGAATGCAAGGTTAGTCAACAGGGAGGATGCGAATGCTGTGAGGTCCCCTGGGCCTACCACCCACTTTAACTTCCAAGACACCCATTTTTTGTGGTCTAAAGAAATCATACGTGAAGTGCCTATTACTATACAAGCTTTACCCTTCGTCTTATCCCAGAATACCCTGGAGGCTGATGACTAGGTAGAGGAGGAAGGGCTAGACAAGGGGTTAATTTCCAATGTTTTAATTAAAAAGTGAAAACTAACTTACCTAAAACAAATTCAAATCCATTAATAACCAGTCAAATCTATCATTAATTTGCAGAAAAATGTATTCATAAGAAATAAGGCTGCTGGACAGTGGCGGCTGAGCCACACTAATAGTCCCAACAGCTTAAAAACCGAATTTTGAGAGACAGGTTGCCTGTTTTGGGGCTAATGTAGCTAGGGGATCGCTAATTTTTTCCAAAACCAAGCAAGGGGGTCACTCAGAAACTGAAAATAGGAGCAACCTGGCTCCTGAGAGGGAATTCGCTCCTTTTGGGGCTAAATGAGCAACCTGGTCTCTCCTTTTAGCGTGATAAGAGCAATCTGGCTCGTGAATTTGAAAAATTTGAAATCTAAGCAAGGAATGACCAACAACAACTTGTGTTGTGGCTGAACTAGCTTAGGTTGGCCTTAAGGAGGCTCGAATCGAACTATAAATGTAAAAAATCGAGATCTAAACTAGATTTTATAGAAATTTAAACTAGGTTAACAAAACAAAAATAAAACTAGAAAACTTGAAAAACAACCCAGGGATCCTATGGGATTGACCTGGTATGGTCACCGATTTGTAGTAGGGATTTCGCCCTAGCTACGAGAAGGAACTTCTACCTTCCATCTATAGGGTAGAAGGGTAGTGTTCCTGTGGGTGAAAGAAAACCTGCAAGGAACTGTTAGCTCTGAGCCATGAAACCCTGCAGGAAACTTGTTAGAAAAATGAGAGATGGCTATAAGAAATCAGAGGAGAACCTGCAAGAAACTATGAGTAAATAAACCTGCAAAGAAAATAATCCATAAAAATAAACTATCAACATAAATAAATGGTTATACCTTCAACCTTTGTGGAAATGGGCCACCATGCCCTAGCTTTGGAAGCACCTCTCTATGGAATGGGGTTTTGGCTTATGTAGATTTGGAGGAGAGGGGTGAATGGCTTGAGAGGAAAGGGTCTTAAGACACACACATGGGCAGCATAACGATAGGGAGAGAAGGAGTCTTTTTAGAGTGACCCCCACCCCTCTATTTATAGTTTTTCTTTGAGATTTTAGGGTTTTAAGCCCTTGGTTAGGGCTTTATCCCCTTTTTTGGGCTTTAAGCCCCTTTCACCCAATTCTTACCTCTTTTGGCGGTTTTAAGATCCTTTGAGGGGTGTTAGGCCCTTTTTGGAGGTTTTAGCCCCTAAGAGAGCTATTTTGGCTCTTTTTAGGGGTTTTTAAGCCCTTTTTATGTTTTTGAGCCTTTGCAAGGGTGTGGGGGTAAAATGAGGGTACTAAAATAGATGTATTTGGGTGATGTAGTTCATGTAGAGCTCATTGAGGTATTTTTTGGGTTAACAGGTCTTCTGTTAACAGATATGTTAGGTAATGAATAACCAAGAATAAGTTCAATGGAGTAATTTACCTGATAATGCAAAGGTACTCCATTTGGTGCTTGAAATAAATTCTGGTGTTCTTTAAGAATGCGGTCGATTTGTTCTTATTGTTGGGGGATGCACTGGTTGGTGAGTCGACTTGTTTCTGTAGTCTTCCTAAAATGTTGAGGCTTTATCATGATTAATGCAAACTTTTGAGCATGATTGATAAACTTCTTTCTTTGTTTGGAATATATCATAACAACCATTGATGTGGGTTGTCACTCTGGTATGCCATACCATTGATTCCAAATTTTGACAATCACCTTCTGAGATCGTGACTGATATGTATCGTGTTGATCCCATAGGTAAGGTTTCCCGAATAGGGCATCGACTATGGAAAGCGGTGCCATGTCACAGAGTAACTCATCTTCAAAAGGCTTAATGAAGTAGGTGAGTTTGCATTGGCATGTGATTCTTAGTTCCTTCCCATCCTTCATCCAACCGATATTGTAAGGATGGATGTGGAGTGGTGACAAGACCTAATTTCTTCACAAGATCTTCATAAATGAAGTTCTTTTGGCTACCATTATCCACAATTAGATGTAATGGAATTTTTTGAACCCATATCTGTGTATGGAACAGGTGCACTTGTTCCTCCTCATCGACGATAGTCGAGGATGTCAGAGTGGTCGAGGTTGAAGCCAAGAGGGTTGATGCATATGGATCAGATTCTACAAGGGTTCTGTCGGACAATTTAGATGTTGATAATTTTGCCAAAAATGTATTTTGAGCTTTGCATTCTGACATATCATGCCATGTTGAAATGTGATAATCACACCATTTCCTAGTAGGATCTTGTTTGTTGCAATCCCTCTTGTCTTTCTGAAAGTTCTTCTTTTAATGATCAGGATTTGGCGGAGTTGGTTGAGAAGGGTTTTTGAACATTTTGGAGTTAGTTGGTGACTTCTTGTTGGATGTTCAACCTGTTGGCTTGTTCGTGAAACGTGCTTTTCCTTTTTTTTTAGCTTCAAGCTTCCTAGTGTAATGAAATGCATCCACAAGCATACCGACAGTCCAAAAATCCATCTTTTCCTGAATGTACAGGGATAAACCACTGATGTACTTCAGGACAAGCAATTTCTCTTCTTCTTGGATGACAAGTCTAGCCATGAGTCAATAGAACTTGTCAGTGTAACTCTCTATGGACTGGTCTTTCCATTGCCCTAGCTGCTGCCACTTCTTATACTGTTGTTCAAGATACTTGGGTCGGTAGAATTCCTTTCGAACATATTCAAAATTTTTTACCCACATGTCTATAGGGTTTCCTTCTTTTTCCATCTTTGTCCATAGATTCTCCCACCAACAGTGCACATATATTGACATTTTTAAGGATGCAATGGTGATATTTTCCACTTCTGAGAGTTGATTGATTGCATAGTAAGATTCCAATTGTTGTACCCAATTATCGAAGGATTCCATGTCAATATTTACTTCAAGGTTTAGTATGTCTAGATTCTTTTGCACTTTGAAGGGACTAATTTTATCGGAGTCAGGGTGCATTGAGGATTCCCTAGAGTTCGAAGTGACTCTCATGAGAATCTGTTTGAACTGGGCGAACATTTTGGTTCGCTCGTGAGCTAGTTATTTTTCTACGAGTTGTTCTGTGTCGTCAGTTGCATGTCTATTGTTTGCTTCTTTGGCCATCTTTTATGAAGTCAAAGGAAGTGTCTGATTGTGTTGTTGAGTTTGCGAGTGTGTTTGAATAGGAATAATTTAAATAACTTTGATGGAAGTGCTTATGTAACTTAAGCTTTGAACAAGATCTTTCTCTGATACCAATGATCTAGGTCGTTTCCATTTACACACAGGGGATAATAGTTGACTGAACGAGTCGACTACTGTTATGGCGGAACCATCTAATAATAACCAGCAAAGCAGGAAATAGACTAGGTCGACAAGAAGTATGCACACAGACAATATGCAAGAATTCGAACCAATTTATTACTTCTTCTCTGTGAAAGATGGAGGAATCATAATGGTCTATATTACATTAGTGTACATGATTATATAGGATGCTGAGACGCTTGGGTGACTACTCATTATGTTCAATTACAAAATCAGTTACAGTGGTTCAGAATTTCAACCATCGCAGGAGAATGGAAGACAGAGATATTCTGTTGATGTTTGACAATTGTCGATATTAACAAGGCATGTTGGTATGCTATATGTTGAGGAGGACATGTCGAGGTGAATCTGTCGAAGCAAACATGTCGAGGCGAACTTGTCAAAGCAGTCAGAGTAGTTGAAGCAGTCGAAGTGCTAGAATTTGTCGAAGCTTGACAACCTGCCAACTATTGGTTGGATCAAAGTTGTCCCAGTTGGGTTACTAGTCCTCTCAGCTGATCAGTATAGATAGGATATGCACCTCCCTCATTTGGATACGACGCATATCTCAACAATTGCGATAGAGAGAGAAAGAGTAGTCCATCTGGGAGAGAGGAGGCAGTAAAATATTATTCTTGGGGTCTTACAAGTCTTATTATTTGGGTCTTACACTGCATTTGGTAGAGTTCTATATCGAGGAAGTTTTGCTGGTTGTTCTTCCCCATGAGGGTTTCCCAGGCTAAGTCTTTGTGTTCTTTTGTGTGGTTGTGCTTTTGTTTCTTTCAGTGATCCTTTTGTATATGGTTATGATGTTATGATGCTAAATTTTTTTATATCTTGTATATAACCATTAAAATCTTAACATATCTTCCTAGAATTTTCTATACCACATATGAAAATCAAAAAGATAAATATTAATAATAAACATGAAGTATTTTTAATTATCAACTTGAAAATAACCTTAAATAAAAAAAATCACACAATCCAAAGACTAAAAAAAGGAATAAAGCTATGCGCATTTCATAAGGGTTGGTCTATTCTATAGAAATAATTATCTTATTACAAAAACTCATAGACATTGTATAGATTTGGACACTTTTTATCCACACAAATAACCAGTTTCAAGTCCAAGAAACTTCCTCCTATTGTTGATGGATTCCTTGAAGATTACTTGTTCATAATTTAATTACCATTACCTAACCTTATAAGATAGTAGCTCCATATATAGAGCATACATCAGGTTCATCTCTAGAGCATGAAAATTATTATGATGAAGATGATGATCATTGATGTTATTATCATTTTCTTTCAAACAAATTTACATCTTATATGTGGTTATCCCATTATTTAAAGTATAAAGAATTCACCATATCCTTCCCATTTTGTATAGGTTCCGAAGTGTCAACATCATCACTAATTAGAGGCCTTGCCATGGGATTTTGGGTAAGGTAGTGATAAGCCAAGTTACAATATTTATCGGCACCTTTCAGCTTAGGATCAATACTATACATCAAACTCTTGGCTTATAATTTATAAATGGATGGGCCAAATCTACCAAGGTGTTCTCTTTGTTTGGTTGTATTCTTTTCTGGAAATAGTTGTGAAAGAGATTGAAATATTCTAATAATTGTTGGGAGTTGAAACCAAATTTTGGTAAATTTGGTCATTGAGCCATCTCACCCATAGTTTCCAACTCATACTCCAAGTTTGGTTAGTAGTTGAGAACATAAACACTCAATTAAATGTTCAGATGCTTCTCAATGAAGTTATCTTTGCACCGACAACACCATAAGGATCTAGGCGCCTTGTAGTTGATGTAAGTTTCTTTGTACTGTAACTTTGTACGTGACATTTTGTGAGTGAAGCAAGTGTATCCTTTTGGATTTAGAATTATTATAGGGTAAATCTAATCAATCGAAATAAAGCTATATCTCCCTAGTCCAAGTGGATCTAGAACAAATCAAATACATAATACAACCTACTTTCCTAGATCAATCAGAAATGAGAGTTAACAGATAGATCGCTTACCTGCAATATGCAAATTCTCTTCTCTCTTTGTTGATCCAAGCTCCAGAATATTCAAATCTTCAAATACAAAACCCTGTAGAGCAAGTGGAAAAAAGCAAACAGTACATGTGTATCCAAACATGAATTGATATAAACCAACAATTAAGGAAGAAATATCTAAACATTATTAACACAATAATATTTATGGAAAGAGATTTATATTAATGTAATCAAGGAGATACATAGAATTACACAAGAGAGAACATCACAACCTAGCCTTAATGTTGCAATCTTCCATCCAACAATCCAAGCCAAAGCCTCTAAAGCAAGATAGTATGCCACCTAGAAATTCCACCAGCATAAAAGTACCATAGTCCTTCCTCCCTTCCAAATGGAGAGAGGGTTTATATTATAAGGCTAAAGGGATAGAATTGGTTGAGGATTAGGAGGAGGAATTTAAGTTGTTGGAGTCATTTACCCAACATGCACACTTATTTGGTCAATTTTGTCCTATTTACCCACTATCCTAAGTTTAATTGACTTACTTGGCATCAGATGAGCACACTATGACATCAGAATGAGCTCACTCACACCCTCCTTTAGTCAAGGAGGCCAACTAAGCCTTCTCCTTTAGTCAGGGAGGCTAACTGGGCTTCCTCCTTCAAACAGGGAGCATTTTTGGGGTAATCCAAGTGTCATAAATGCAACTAATTGCTAATTGATTGTTACAATTAGTTAACCTGAGTTGTGAAGGTGCCTCCATTCATTATTTTATTATTTTTGGTCATTATTTATGAACTAGAGCTAAAACATGCACCTACAACCACTTTTGATGACATGTTTACTTCAGTTAACTCCGTCAGAGCTACTTGGAGTTATGGATGTGCTACCTCCTTCAGTTGGAGATGTAGTTACATGTGATGAGTCACTTTCAGTTAGACTCAGTCATATATTTCACTCCATTCAGTTAGGACTTAGTGTGAGAGTCAGTTATTGATTAGCTTGGTGGTTAACTATGTGTGCTGACTGTGGTTGAAATTCAGTTAAGCTACACACATCCATTCAATTAGAATGACCTCCTTGAGTATTCGAACTGTCTTGGAATTCATGCATCTTGCATGATCATTGTATTGTATTACTCATTCTATTTTGATGATACAGAGCTGCTACTCCTATTGCAACACTATTATTCCATTTTCATGCTAAATTGTCTGAAATCTCTTATGAGACCATGTTTGAGTCCCTAGATTACTGTGACAGATTAATATAAGGGATCTTCCCAAGATATTAGGAACCAAATGCCACCTCACCTAGATGATAGGAATAGACCTCCACCTCATCCACCTTCAAGAAGGGTCTCGAAGCTCCATTTTTTCCCTCAAAATTCCATAGACGCACCTTCCATGAAGGGAAAGAGCACTGTCAGTGCACATAGAAGTGGGAGACAGAGTGCCGATACTGGTGCACCTAGAATGAAGGGAAAGCACATAGAATGAAGGGAAAAAGTGCCTTTGACGTACCTAGCATGAAGGGCAAGAGCACTGACCTTCCTAGAGAGGGGAAAAAGGTAGAAAAAACCTCAGCATCAATCCAGTTTAGCAGAGAGAAATTTGGGGATTAGGAAAAGGGTTAACACACGGATTAAGAGTACAAGATTTTATTGTAACACGAATTCAATTGAAAAGGGGAGTTATTGTATGTATAATTTTTTTAGAACGTGAATAAAATACAAACAAAAGAAGAGTTCATGCCCAGATTTGTTTTTTCTCAGTATGCATGTTTGTCCTTTACAAGTGATTCTTGTACATTTGTTCTTGAGTTTCTTTATGTGATTGTATTTCAGATATATTATATATTGTGAAGACTACTATGTTCCCAAACACTTATTTCATAAACAACTATGTATTTTCTTTAGAGAAAGTAATCATTTTTAAATTCTTCCAGATTTGTTGTTCATCTTCTAGAAATTTACAGGAAAACTATTGGTTGCTTCTTAAACATGGGATTAAATATTGTGGAATGGATATTTAAGATTTGTGCTCTATGCTTAACAATTGGTATCAGAGTAGGTTGGATCCATCCCCTATTATAGAATAAGTTTACCTTTAGATGTTGTCTAGTATGCATTTTCTCTTCCTGCAAGCCTATGAGAGTCTATGGAGGTCAGAATTTGGAAGTGGGAGCCTTCAATAGTGGAAATAAACAAGCAAAGAACATGTTATTTGCATGAATTGTTCCCATTACATCATTTGGGTGATATGGGTCTCACAATTTCCTTTTTGGTGGACAACCATTTGAGGTAGCATGGAAACTACAACCATGAGTGACATGGAGAAGTTGAATGAGGTGAATTTCTCCCCATGGAGAGCACAGATGGAAGATATTGATCTTAAAAGCTCAATAGTTTCCCATTTAGGGAGGAACAAGTAAACCGTCATCAATGACAAATGAAGAGTGGAACAATCTTGATAGAAAGGCCAGTTCCACAATTAGGAAGTATTTAGCAAATAATGTTGATTTCAATGTGGCTAGAGAGAAGAAAACAATTGCAATATGGAATAAACTACATGATTTGTATGATAAAAAAATAGCCTCAAATAAGGTATTTTTTTATGAAGAAGTTGTACAAATTGAATATGAAGGAGGGTGCTTCAATTGCAAAGCACCTAATTGAATTCAACATTATCACCCACCAACTTGCTTCAGGTTCTTTATTCCATACATTTAGGAGAATTTAACACACTACAAGGAAAATCCCTTGTAGTGGAAGCCATAGAGGAGGCTTTACAAGATTGAAAAAAGAACAAAAAAAACCTCCCTTACAACCTTCACCACTGGTAGGGGATATTTTAATGGAGGTCATAATGGATACAAATTATAAAAGGGAAAATTCGGCAGATGAAAGTTTTAGCAGATGTTTTTTTATTGGTGTTTTTTTTTAAACAAGTGCACTAGTGCATTTTTTAACAAAACGCGTTGGTTTTGTACATTGTATGTTATCTACATCAGTCCATTAAAAAAAAGAGCATCGTAATTTTCATAATTTAAACAACGTGTCGGTGTTTGTGTATCGATTATATGCACTGATGCTTTTCAACACAATAAACTCACCGGTGTGATTAGTCACATTGTGCGCACCATAAAAAAATTTGTGGTTTTTACCACGTGGTCATTTGATATGAGCATACTAGTGTGTATTGTACAATGATACACATTGGTGTGTATTAACCGTAGATACACACTAGTGTGTATAAACCAATTATATGCACTTATACAAATAAAAAAATTATATGCACCAGTGCTTAAAATAAATATAAACTCACCGGTGGCACCATCAGGAAAGTGAAAATATTTATTTTAAAATTCAATTGTGTGTTTAATTAACATAATTGCACCGATGCTCCTGATTATGGACCATTTTCTCCTAATAATAGTATGCACACTAGTGCTCCTAATTATGATAGGCGTACCGGTGCGTATTCTATTACCAATCCCACCAAATAAGATTCTTCGGACATTGGCTATTGCCATTGCAGCCAAATATATCAATTTTAGTGATTGCATTTGTGATTTTAATTAGTGTTGGGTAGAGGCACCAGATCAACATTCGTTATCAAAAGCACCACATATTATTATTTGAACAACATCTACTGACATTGGTAGTGATATATATATATATATATATATATATTTCACTATTTATTTTCAACTAAAATATCATAGATGCAAACATCAATTGTAATATTTAATCATCCATGCATTGAATAAACAATTTACTATTTCATGTAACATTTGACAATAACATTGAAGAATGTAATTGAATAAAAAAATTCATTTTATTATACATCAATAACACAGCCTTTGTCATTGAAAATAACACAACATAGATATAACAATAATAAAAATGACAACATGCATGTAATTGTTACACTTATTGGTAACCCGTTGTTTTTGAATTTGGATAGTATGTCCAGTACATTATTATACAAAATGTCTATTTTTCATAGACAATTATTTGAAAATACATAGCAAGTTACAACAGCTTGCATTAACATCAAAATTAAATATGGATAACCATTCTTCGTTGGAAGTGCTATCGGTGCTCGAGCCACTAGCATCACTTAGGTTATTTTGCTGAATGTTTTGTTGATTGACTCAATTGTTGTCCTCTTCTAGTTCGAATTCCATATGCAAACATAAAAATAAAGTGAATTGCGTGTATCTACATTGCCAAGAATAATGAGAAATAAAATAGATATTATACATGAATGTAAATTAAAAAGTGATGTACTTGCATAGAAATAAGTGAGTCATGAATGATACACATTCCTTCAAAACCATGTCTCGTGCCTTCCATCAACAAGTCTTCTTTTGGCCCCATTCCAAACTTTGTTTCCTGCAAGTTTTATGCCCCGTCACATTAATTAATCGTAGATTTAATATAAATGATTTGAATTTATTATAAAATGACAGAAGTAAAAAAATATAGATACTTACAAAATCCGCAATTAATTTTTGATACACAACCATATACTCACAACCATTTCTTAAACCAATGTCAATCAATTCATCTGATGGTTCTTCTCTATATGTTAACACCTATTTGAAGATGTAAACTTGATTGTCAGTGAAACAAAAAAAACAAATATACAAATGATCACAATCACTACAAAATATTAATTTTTATAAGGAAATCACAAATACTCACAAATTTTTCTATCAACCCCTTTCTTCCTTGTCATGTTGTTTTGTGTGTTGATTGGGTTCCATTTTGTTTTCTTTTATGCATTAGCAAAACAATTGAAAATGAATATTTAATGATGAATTAATTAATTAGATTTACATAATTCTAGAAATAATGATTTCATATATTTGAAGCACGTTGTTGTTGAGATGGCTCCTCTTACAATGCAATTATGTCTATTTCCTTGATCATATCCTTGTCAATATTTTTGGATAACCCTACATGAACATTTCACATATCGCCTCATTCATCCTTTTGGATTTTCATAATCTTCCTGGAAATTTAAAATGACTACATTAATCAGTTTTTATGTTGATATGAAAAATAAATAATGTAGCAGAAATAAAATTATTGAATGAATGATGCTTTGTAGTAGTCATACAAACAAATAATTTCTACATAAACATGTATAAGAATATTACATTTTCAATAATTCTTTTTTTGTTATTGTATGTTTTTGCATTTTCAATAATATTACCTTTCCATCAACGTTTTATGCTCTCCTAAAATTAGATTGGTGAGAATCTTATTGAGCTTCTTCATTTTTTGGCTCTACATTTCACACATTAACAAATACATATGAGTCAAATTTACAAATAATTCAAATAAATTAATTTCAATACCAAAATTAATTACAACCACTTACGTTCTTCATAATCCTAGATGTGCTTCCACCATGTTGATTGAATTTTTTGTCCATTGAACACATACCATGCATTTTTATCAATAATAATCCTAGACCATTAACTACATAAGCTATCAAAATATTATCCAAACAAATTACATACCTTCAAAAAAAAGAAAACAACTCTGGAAATGGTGTGTTTTATAAATTCAGGCGCACTTGTGTGTATACATATATATACACACCGGTGTGTTTATACGACATAGAAACAACACTTGCATACTTCATCCTTGAATCAAATTTTCGGTCATACATCAGTGTGACATACCAATAAAACTGCATCGTGTACACCGTTCTGCTATTATCAATGCTATTTTGTATAAATGCACCAATTATACACAACCGTAAATGGAAGTCTGGAATTTTTTTTTATGTCATATCTCAACATCGGTGCACATCTACTACATGTGCACCGATGCATTTATGAAAAAAAATGCATTGAATTCGACACATTCATTTTTTTGAAAATAACAAAATTGGAAAATAAAAATTTGGGGTCAACTTGTTGTAGTTTCGATCCAAATAATGAACCCATATTGCCCTAATATTTCTATATATATTCATAAATTCAACAAGTCTAAACTCCCTAAAAGGAGAAATCGTAATTTTGTGAAACAATAGAGAGATTTAAACCCTAATCTAAAATTTTGCAGCCACAACAAACGAAAAGAAGCACAAAGAAGAGAACTATTGCAACATTGAAGGCATGCATGAATTTTTTTTTTCTAAATCTACTTGATTTCTAAATAAAATAATAGCATCTACAATATTATTCATGAAATTTTTACTACAGAAAGTTTTGTCTCATTCAACATACCTAAATTTTTTTTTTATCTTTAGAGAGTTGGGATATAATAAACCCAGTTAATACTTAGGCTAAAATATTTAATCATTATTTGATTAATTTCCTATTCACGAGCCTAGATAGTTGGAATCCACTTGCACCACATGGTCAACACTTTCTATATACACCCGAGGAATGCTTTTATCCCGATTCTGGTTTGATTCTGCCAACTTTATTGACTGCTAGAATGACCAATCGCGCCTTCCAACAGATTCTTCCTTTAGACTGCTTTATTCCTACTTTTATGTGGATAAGGTAAAGATAGTCAACTAGGAAACTGCTATCTTTTATGGAAAACTCATCTTCCATGATTTTCTATCCATATTCCATGATGAGCAATATTTTCCTTTACACATCATCACTCACTCATGCCTTAACTTATTCTCCAGATCTTGGTTGAATTAGGAAACCACTTTATTCACCTATGGGGATTTATCATATTTAGTAAGCCTGCTTTATGATCTAGAATGAGTTGTCTCCTAGAAACTCTATTTTCCTTTATAAGGTGTATTACCTATGTAACACTTGTACAAAATGAGAAATTAATGACTAAAAAAATAACTAAAATCAGTCTATAAACTACTATTTTTGAGTCGGTGACTAATAGTAGCTAATTTACACTATCTTATAACTTGAATAACTTAGTCGTATTTCAATTAGTCATTAATAGCTTGACTTATTAGTCATTGATTTAGTCATTGATAGTCAATGATTTAGTCACGTATTTATTCATTGATTTAGTCACTGATTTAGTCACTGGTTGCAACAATTAATAACCAAATATATGATTAAATAAACTACTAGATGATAACATATTAATTACTAAGCTAAATACAACTAAGATACAAGAAATTAGCTACTAATAGTCATATATATGGGAATTTAGTCGTTTCTGTAGTCACAAATTTATGATAGGGAACAGAGGAATCGAACCACCAAACTCATGCCTATAATTAGGTAGGTGCTCTACCATTGGGTTATCACCCTTTAAAAAGTTGTTATTGCTTGACAATGATGATATTCAAAAACAATTTGCATCATTCAAGCATAAAAAATAATGATTATCAATTTATTAAGTCTGGAATTGGGTCAACACAGTTACAAACTTAAAAAATGACAATTTTTACATACAAAAGCATGTGCTACACTTCAAACCTTGGGCTTGAAAGATTTGAAGCCAGGGCATAAGGAGCTAAACATGTTATTGTACAAAGATTTCTGCATCATTAGTATGTAATTCATGGGAATTCTGCTTTGCAATATAGGAAACAAACTAAATTAGAGAACATACTTGACTCTCTTCACCCAAAAAATATATTAACAACAAACTAAATCACAAACATAACAGAGAATCTGAGATTTGAATGACCGAAAAGAAAGAAAGAATGATTCAATCATTGTCTATTAGAAGCCAAAAAGTAGTTAATGGGACTATTAAGCACATCATTATAATCCATCTATATACATATTGAAGACTCTAGTGATATAGTTCCTAACACATCTATACTTGTTTCCTTCTGGAGGAAGGACCTCATAATATCAAACCAGCTACACTCATCCAACATACTTACAGGTGAACTCAACTTGTCTACAATCATTTCAAACAAGTCAATATCATCTAGCCATTGCATAGCATCGTTGGTATACATATGATCATCTTCTCCAATTAGACGAGTTAAAGTCTGTATATAAAATGAAGATCATAATTAGATACATATTTTGAACCAAAATTGGAATTTCTACTCAGATAATAAAATAGAGAAGTAAACATTAACATTTGCAGCATAATATAACAACATTGATATTTGTAGCAAACTAAATAAACAAGGATATTGCAACAAACTATTATATAAATGAGTGCAAAATATCACAATAAAAAGATGTATGCTAGTTAGAAATCTACAAATTGCATAATTATTACTATTACAACTTACTAGTAACTAGTATTTATGATAAACTAATTCCTGAGAGCTATATAAAATTTTCCCTATATGGCATATCCATTCATGTTACTTGAGAGAACAAAATACCTTTGTGATGTATGTGATACCAATTAAGTCAACCAATTTACAAAATATCTCTCAGCGTGCCTGAATATATGAGAAAAGTATCATTATATGAAATCAAGCAAAGTAAAAGTCAAATAAGTTAAGAAAACCTTTCCATTCATAAAACAATATATCAGTGACAATATAAAAATACATGAAAGTGAAATATTTCATACTGAGTGCTACAAAGCATAATCTACCTTATTTGCCAATTCTAGGAAACATATTTTTATAGAAGTATGGAGGCTACCAAATACGTAATCAATTTTGTAACATTTAATCAAAACAAAAATAATTAACTGAACTAATCCCCTAAATAAAAACAAATAATATGAAAAAGACACTAAATATTCAGACAATTTCGTAACAATTTAAATTGATGTATATAAATGCATAAATGTTTCTAAGACTCTTCCTAATTACAAAATATCCCCTTAAGGGTTTTCTTATACCTTGTGTAACATGAAAATGTTTCATGGATCCTTGATTGGTTTTGGTAGTGTTAATAAATTTTACATTAGTAATAAGCCAATGATATGCCATGAGAAATCAGTGTCCTCATGGAGTAGTACTATAACTCGACTGTTTCATGTCCCTTCCATATGATTTTATTGTTTTGTAATTCCACATACACATTTTTGCATTGTTCAACTCCAATCAATGTCTTTATTAAGTAATTTTGTAACAAGTTCTCAATGTTCATTTATTTTAAGCATATGGGTGAGCAAAATGAAAAGATATAATGCAAGACAAATTGCTGATCAAAATATAGGCATTTAGGGTTAGTCCAATCCCTTTCCATCATTTACCTTGCACCCTTGTCCTGACTTCTAACAATTCAAATGAGATAAGTGCCAACACTTCTAGCTAAAGACCAGCTTTTAAAAGGACAATACTTTTTCCACTAAAAAATTAAAGTATAAAACTTACCCTTAAAATTTTAGCGAAAAATCCACATTCTCAACCCAAAACCCTATTGTTAGTTCACTTGTATTAAGCTAAAAAACTGACAACAAATGGTGAGGGAAAACATGACCAATAAAAAAAATAAAGGGGAAGACTGGTTTTATGTTCAACAATCAACAAGCATTGGCATGAATAAACAATAGCAGGGCACCCTATTGTATGCACATTTTGTACATAAAATCCTAGATATTATTCACATTGAAGAAGTTTATGAAACCTGAATAAACCAAAAGTATCATAGGGTATTAATTTATAAAAAATATTATTCATATTCTACAACATGATTAATAATGCACTACTACATTTTGACCAAAAATCCGATGGCCATATTGTCGGATTTTCGACACTTCCCTGTGGCATTTACGACACTATGATTTTTTTTTAAGCATCGGTGGATTTGCGTCGGTTATCTGACATCTTTTGAATCTGTCAGTAAAGCGACACCTCAGTTTACCGTCGGTTAAATGTAAAGCGTCGGATATCCGACATCTAATTCATGATAAACTTTGAACGTAAGCGTCGGTTAAGAGACAGTGGAGAAAACGTACGTGTCGGTTAAGCGACGGCATGACCGTCGAAGAAAGCGACGGTATTGATTTTTTTCAAACAAGTCACCTATAGGCCGTCGCATAACCGACGGATATGAAACTAAAGCGTCAGTTAATCGAAAGTTATAGACGTCGGTTAAGCGACAGCTGTGAATTTAAAAAAGAAAATTACCGTCGCTTAAGCGAAGGCTATAACTGTTTAAAAAAATAAAATACAAGTGCCATAAGACCAATTCCATGTGGAAGTAGGTCATAATCCTTACATAATTAGTATACCCCCCTCACATGCACATTACTTGGTATTGAATGTGGAAAATATTAAACTCTTTGAATTTTCCATGCCAAAATATGTTATGGAGAATTCTCCCTTGTGGAAAGGTGATACCTCCATTGGATCCTTTCCTTGATCCAAGACAGATAGAGGTGTAGACAACTACGATTTCACCCACTAGATCAAATAATTCATTCATTATATCTAAATTTAACTCGCACACAAGATATGAAGTGATACAGAAGATATATTTACACACCTTAACATATGTGAGGTCTTTGGTGAAGATCAATCCTAATTGCTTCAAATTTGATAGACTTGGATCCAACTCCACTTTCTAGTACCATACACACAAACAGAGGCAAGTAACCTTTTTTAAAACCATTATAAAGTATATAAAAATGCACGTAAATGACATAAAACATGTAGATCTAAGAAATATATATCTAGATCTAATCTGATTTACTCAATAACAACCAAACCCACCATAGACATCACATTAAACATATAGATGTGAATCACACACATTCATAAACACCATAATGTGGAGATAGAGAGGAGGATAGACTTATAGTGTAATAAATAAATATCTTTGGGAGAAAGGTTAACACTTCTCAAAAGTGTTGAGAAAGCACAACACCAGTCTTTTGGATATATTTGGCTTACATTCCTCAGCTCAGGAAACACTTGACAAATACTAAAAATAAAAATGATTCATTTGCCATAGCTTCTAGGAATATATAGGCATTTGGAAAGTGAACTCGGGTTGACTGAGTTTGTTCCAAGTCTAACATAGTCAACACAAATTTGGCTCACCTTGAATCAATTTTTCTTATTTTGCTTGGGAGCAAGTCAAACATGTAAGTCTGGTATGCCAACTTCAACCCTTAACCCAAGCAAATTAGGTATCATATACTGTATAGTTAGGTTACATCATATATGACCAGATATCTAATTTTATACCATTAAGGAGCATCTTGAAAATCCTTTCTAGAAAGAAAGGCAGTTAAAAAGTTCTCAGCATATTAAAGGAAGTATGGGACCTCATTGTACTAGTCACCTTTGTGACTAAGTCTTAAGAAACTAAACATAATATTTATAAAATACTAGATACGGATATCTAGTTTTCCTTGAATAAGAATTCACATGAAAATATGAAAAGAGTCAAATTATTTTTGAAGATGCAATAGATGGCCACCAAACTCTACCTCAACAATGATCTAAGGAACTAATCACCAACAATGGATCATTAGGCACCACATAATAGCAGTGTGTGATATTTTACAATGACTTCCAACTCTTCAATAGTCTTGTCAAGTCCCTTTTGAAACAAGTCATCAAGGATAACCTAGCCCAGAGCTTGCAATGACTCACTGAACCTTAGCAAAAACCAAAATATAAAAGCCACAAGGGTTAGCTCAATCAAGCAATGCATCCAACCAAGGCATGCTGCCAACGGGGATGCTATTGTGGCTGGCATTTGAGCTTCCCTCCATCCCGATAGTCCAAGTAAGTGGGGGGGAATCTAACAATGTTTTTCTTGGAAAAATGAATGAACTATATAAATAACATATTGTGGCTTCCATAAAATCATTGACTGTGATCATTGCCTACAGACAACAATTAAATGACTAAAGATAGCAATTGTAGGAAATGTGTGGCCTCACATACAGGAAGCCAAAGTTAAATGTGCAAATCAAGCATCTTAGACTTACTACAATGCAAAGAAAGATCACCTGATCAATATGACCATACTAATGAAAACATAAATTGTGTATCAGATTTATGCAAAAGATTTGACAATCATATCCCATGACTATCTACAGCCAAAACAGAAGTTAAAACTTAACTTAAAGAAGAATCTTCTTTGTTCATCATCACATCGCAGCAGATACAAAAATATATAAAACAAGATAGATTTACGCAGAATATACATGTAGATCACCTTTTCTTTTTCTCTGTTGTTGTTTTTGTTTGTCTCATAGTGGATCTTCCTCTTACTGTAGAATTCCTCCCTAAATGATTCTGCCTCATCCATAATTTGATGCAACCTCTCCTTCTCACTTCTCTCCTTTTCTTCAAGTCAGATTGCATTTTGACTGCATGCCAAAAAAAAATCCACAAAAATGAGAGTATAGATTTAGAAACAAATTTGTTTCAATTCAACATGTTACTAAAAACAGACTATGATAAAGAGAACCTATGATAAAGAGAACGGACTATGGAAATATCAAGTTGCAATATTTGCATGGAGTAGAGGGTCCATTGAGCATAGGTTAATGAGCATTCTATGTAGATCTCAGAATCCAGGTATATCAATTTAGGGATTAATTTAGGCTGAGTGCTTCACAAAAAAGATGAAATACCTGAATAAAAACACTATCGTTTATAGTCAACTGTTCTGTTT
>LPNX010499950.1:172179-220210 GCA_001517045.1 Pseudotsuga menziesii | reverse complement strand
CTCAGAATTTCAAGAAATTTCTCGTTATAGGGACAAATTATACGATGGGATTCATTGAGAAATTAAATACGGTAATTGAAAATTGCAGTATCGAAATTTAGTATTCAGAAAGAACAAATTTGTGGAAACTATTCGCTAGGGAAAGGAGTCTGGAAGGAAATTTTACAACCGCAAACCAGGAACTCAGGGGGTTTTCCAATACAGAAAATGATAACTTCATAAATAAATTTCATCTGGAAAATGTAAGCATGATCAACTTCCAATGGTGAGAGAAATGCACTGGAAATATTATTTGTCACTGCTTCAATGAACTACAAGCAATAACTCTTATCGTGCTTGCAAGTGTAATTTCTGGTATCTCTTGTTTCCTGTAATGTTCTCAACTACTTATAAAGTCTCATCTCATGTCTCCTGTCTCCAATATCTCAAAAGTATATTTCTATTTCCCATTCTAGATATGGCAGTGAGGCTGAAATATTGTGAAGGATAGCAGCCTTGAGAAAGTATCATCTCATGTCTCCTGTCTCCAATATCTTGAAAGTATATTTCTATTGCCCATTCTAGATATGGTAGTGAGGCTGCAATATTGTGAAGGATAGCCATGACTGTGTCCCAAATAGGTTACTTGAAACTTTTTTTGCAAAGTAGGATCTAGATTAGGTTATCTGTTTACACCCCCAGTAAACATCTTGCAGCCTCTGGTCCATCAAAAGAATTCGAGAACAAACAGTGACCAAATTTGACACATATTTGATATACTTTGGCCTCTTGAGAAACACATACATGGCATCCAATAGTGCATTCTTTGTGTTATCCCTATAACATAATTTGCTATAAAATACTTTAAGAGAAGGAAAATGATTGGAACATAAAATTGGTGATAGAAAATAGAAAAAATAATGTATTATTTGTCATTTTAAGTTCAAATACAGGGTATCCATTTTATTTTATATTTTTTTTAAAATGAAATAGCTTGGAGCATATATTTGTCACTCAATATGTTATTTATAGCATCGACAGCAGCAATCAAGCTCTCTGCCGGTATTAACACTTATCATGCCCTTGCACATAGCTCGTTTAATAGATCCCAATTCAATCCATAGCCCAGTAAATCGTCATGCTGAGAATGCTTCCATCCACTTCCAAGGGGTCTCTGAAGCTCTTGAAAAACCATCATTATCACTAATGTTGCAGATTTACCATATGTTCATCAAATATTGTCATCAGTTCAAACCCACCATCATGAGTTATAGTCGTGTATCTCAGGTAAGAATGCCATTTCACCAGGTATATCATATACGGTATGAAGTTATGCCACAGATATCTCAGGGTATATGTTTTACTGTATGTGTTCCAAAAGTTTAGGTTGTCAATCACTCTTTACATTCTTCTTGCAACTGGACAGTGCATGGTGGGAGAATAAAGTGGTTGTTGCCTCACATGAAGAAATTAGAGCTTTTCATTTCCAGGATACCATGTCAATGGGTACTTGTGTTTTTCATCTCACATGTCCACACTGACAACTGACCTTATGAACAACAAGACCATCCACCACCAGTGGCAGTAACCGAGGGCTAGCCCAACAAATTTCCTATTATGTGGTTATATGCTAATTATTCAAGCTTTATAAAAATCTAATGTGCAGCATTATCCAACAACATAAAAGTGGACAAGAAACCCTTGAAAAACAGTTGGAAGGTCAGTAGTCTGAAAGGTCTTCCTAGAAGGCTACACTATTATTGGAAAATATCCAGCATGGTTAATTGGAAATGGGCAGAGAAAGCAAGGATAAAATTAGATCCATGGGTAAAATGAATGAATATCCCAAATCTCTCAAGAAACCTGATAGACTAAACCCCCTCCAAAAACATTCACTTCTTTGCAGTGTATATGATAGGGCAAGCAATGGTTGGTGGACACTTCAGGATGGAAAAGGATGGATCAGATTGGACTACACATTGAAATGACAAGAGAATGGGATTTGTATGTTAGATCTTTAAGGGCAGAGCAGGTTAAGGATAGATCAAATCCATAGGTAAAAGGAATGGATGTCCCAAAGCTCTCAAGAGAAGGCAATTTTCAGGGTTCAATTTCTAAAATGTGCATACATTAGATTGGATTTAAAGCAAGAGAAGGCAATTTTCACAGATCATAAAAGAGTAAAATATGATGCTAAGAAACCTGAGAATGAGATCCATAGGGAAAAAACTATAAATAGCACATATTGCAAAGAAGAAACATAATTATAAAGTATATGAGAGGTACCTGTGAGTAATGTGTATTCTCTACGGCCATGCGCCCTTTCTCATGGTGCCAAATTATTTAGAATCCAATGATTCAAAACCAAATCGGAACATGCTCTGGTAATAAAAAAATTTCACGGTGAATACCACAATCCATATCCTCAGAAAACTTGATGTGTCATTGTTCCATTGATTTGTGTTTTATAAAACCAATGCTTCTGATGGGAAAAAAGTTCAATGATTCATCGATTAGAGAATGAGATATTACCTCCAAGCATTTAGTGGAAATTTCAGAAATGCTTTCTTTCATAATCTAGTAGGTCATCCCTCCCTCAGAAGCTTGGATTGACTCATAAGAAAAAAACAAATTCCCAAATATGAGGCTTTGATTTTCATACGCAGATTTAATGGAAAAATGCACAACATTAAAACCCCAAATAGGCTCTCTCTAATATAAGCCCAATCAATTATCCCAATAGAAAATGGTGTGGGTTTAGCATGAGGCATTGTGTGACAGCCTTAACCTTCTATATATTTCCATCCCCATCTCAAACCATGGTTCTAACCTTATAGATCGTTCTCCTTCATTCACCTCAAACCCTGCCCCAAGCCTTGAAATAGTATGTTCTCCATCCTTTGCCTTAAACCGTGTTCCAAACCTTACAACCCGTGATCTTTCCTTCGCTTCAAACCTTGGATCAAGCCCTAAAATACTATGTTGATCTTGCATCAAAACATGGCATTGCTGAGAAATATGGTTTAGAAACAGAGGAAAAATCTTGCAATAGTATGTTCTCTTGCCTTCACCTCAAACCCTGTCGAACCTTACAGCTCATGCTCCTACCTTCACCTCGAACCTTGGCTCAGTCCCTGAAATACTATGGGAAACTAATCAAGCATCTGTGTGAAAACATGTACTTGCTACGCTGCTGGTTATACTACTTCTTCTACGACTAGCTTTACCTCTGTTACCTATGCTAGGTGTGCCTTTGGTGCTCCTGCTGAATCTGGCTCTCGATCTTGAACATAAGGTGCTCTTGCATGTTCCTGGAAACCGTTCCAACAGCATATGAGAGGTCAGGAGAGTGTATGAGGTATAAGAGACTCTCCACTAACTGATGATACCTGGTAAATTCAACCAGAGGTGTGCTCCTGCAGTGAAACACAGAATCATAGAGGTATGTTTTGGAAATAGAGGAAAACCTCTGCAATAGTATGTGCTTCGACCATCACTTCAAACCTCTGCAATAGTATGTGCTTCCTTATGTGTCTCCTTCTTTTACCACATCTCCTTATATTATAAATCATAAAATACACGGAACTCCCCGCTAAAATGGGTTTCGGGTTGTTATAGGAAATGAACCGAAATCTCCATCGCTTAACCGACACAATATTATTGTGGATTGCAAACTTTAGTCTAGATTTATTTTTTTAATCTTCTCAATTCAACAACCGCGCCATCGCTTAACCGACGGTTATGAGAATATCCGTCGCTTAACCGATGGGTATGAGACTAGTCATCGCTTAAGCGACACTTGTGGCCACATTTACCAAAAAAAAATGTATCCTTGTGATTTTTGGTAAGTTTAAAAAGAGAAATCCACACACCGTCAGATTTTTCCGTCGGATTTTGGATCGAAATGTAGTAGTGATGTAGCACAAGTCCCCCTAGCAAAGGTACATAACTTGAACATCACAAGGCTTGACCAATGGAAAGACACGAAGTGAAGAAAATGATTTAAAGCATGCGACATTCATACACATTCACATTCCTGTTTAAAACTGTTTAAATTCATCCCTTCCTCTGTCACAAGTTCAAAATTGAGCTAAAATAAGACCTATATTTAAGATAATTTAGTTAATGTCCAACAAATGACCGCATAAGCAGACAATGGGACCGCAAAGTACATCCAACAACAACAAGTACAATGTGAGAGTGCCAAAGCAACTATCTTATTTTAAAACCCAGGTTTCCTCGGCACATAAGTAGATGAAATCGTTATCATTTTGGATAATAACTAATTATTATATTGTGAAGCTTGGTAGTTAGTCATCTTTCCAGGATGATCAATGTTGTAGGTTTCTTCCATGCAATTAGTACATAAAAATATGGGCACTGAGGTTATGAAACAAGACCTATCGTCTTTACATCCACATGACTAACGTAATGTTTGCATGCCAAGCTATCATTCAGACTTGAAGGTTTCTTAAGTTTTCTATGCAATGAATCTATCTAGAGTTACTCCATAGCACTAAATAAATACTGGGTAGATATTTAATGACATTAGTACTTACTCGTTTTCAGCACTCCTGTCTTTCTTTACAAAGGATTTTAATTGAGAACTACAGGTTACTGACAGTTTAAATACATGCTTGGACTATAAGTCTTGAATAGAAGGATTTTATGTTTTACTGAATGATTGAGAGATTTTACTAGAATATGGACATAATGAATCTTCACATCTTTTAATAGAAAACAAATTACAACACCTATGACATGCAGTGAAAATGACGTTGACTCAAGAATTTGTACTAGAATTGGTTGGAACAAATTAAATGCTTACTTGAATATAGTGCATAAGAGAGTTTGTCTTTCACTATATCATACATATGACAACCTAACAAGATGTAACCAACATACAAAATGTAATATTAAACTAAAAAAATTGTAGGATTGAACATGCCAATTGTGGCATCATGATACCAAACAGTGAAAAAGGGAAACAAAAATAGATTAAATAGCTTATCATTAAGACATGATATTTTTAATGACTAGGAAAACAAACAAATTTCAACAGACTGGAGAATATACACCCAATTGAGATAGACTCGGAGCATAAAGAAAATATATATTGAATACCTTGGTAAAATATACTGCTAATAAAGTACTATGAGAATGATCAGGTTCAAAAAATGAAAAATAGCAGGTCCATCAACTGTGAATAATAGAGAAAGTACCTTAGTGACCTAAACATGATTCTGAGCTTGCAAACTTAATTCCATATTTTCAGAAAGATAAGATAAAGAACACATTATTTCAATTTTAATATTGGGATCTTGTACAACAAAAATATAGAATAAGTGTTAATATTGATCTAGTAGTTCAATATAGAAAATAAACTTTGACTAAAAACAAAAATGAACTAAATGAATCCGTGTCTGTTATTAAAATAGCACATCATGACATATCTGACCCAACTATATATCAGTAGCATTACCTAAAAGTTGAAGTGTTTAGCAAAAAGAAATTATAGAAACACACATCTCCAAGCTCAAGCAGAAAGCAACCTACCTCCTTGTCTTCTACAAGTGTCTTGAAGATAACATCAATTTCACATGCAAATATTTCACAAGCAATAAATGGAAATTTGCCAAAAAAAAAAACCATGAATTACTATTTGTAATGAGAAAAATCCAAGAAGGTTAATATAATCACACGTGACTTAAAATCCATATATTCCTGTTCCATCTGGGAAAAGGAAAAAATACCAACAATAGGTGAGAAATGGTAGTTACTTGAATGCTCTTCTATTGTATGCATCCTCTAGTGGTTGTTACATACAATATAACAAAACATTTCTTGCACCTGTGGTCTATCTTGAATGACAAAAGGTGGTAGTTTGTTAAATAGAAAACTCTCATAGTTAACTAAAACAATAGGGACTGCAAGATCATTTTATAAACCCTGTACTCTTGGATATTAAAATATGGGAGTGCATGATATGAACTCAATCTTAAAATGAAAACTTGTATTTTACAAATCCTTTATAAATTTGACAACATTTTTAAATTAGTTCATGAATTATGTTGCATGATCCAAACACAGTTAAAAGCAGTCACCTTCCTTCATGCTTCGAAATAAATTCGAACACCTGAAGGCGCTATCATATTAAATGATAGAACTGTTGATGTATATGTAACTTCGGAATGTATTCTTCTATGTATTATAACCCGATGTTTATTCCGGGATGTTTCTATTATGTATTTGAGTCATGTGGTCATGCCCCGATGTTCCGATCGGGAGGATTAATAATGTAATCAAGTCATATCAAGTCATTAGGTAAGTCCCCACAGTCATGGGGCACTTGAGTTATTATACACTAATTAAGGTGTAGGCTCGAGGAATAATTATTAGGTCGAGCCTACGTATGAAATGGCAATTCAAGTGAACGGACTAATATAAATAGAGAGTGTGTGTCTCTCTATTTATCACTTGTGAATTACATCACTTGCTCTCTCAAGTGTGGCGCACCTTTGGAGAAGGAAATACTTTGGCTTGACAGAAGACAGAAGGCTGCTGTGTTGGGAGGTCATCTTACTGTTTTGGGTTTCACATCTTGTGGTGATTCTATCTTAGAGGAAGTTGAGGGGTTTTCTCCATTTATGGTTTCCCCTCCCAAAACTCTTTGTGTCTCTTGTCTCATGTGATGTTCTTATGTTATTGCTGTGCTTGTTATTATCTCAGTGAAAAGATCTTAACATAATGCTAGCTTAAATGTTGAAAAACTAACATGGTATCAAAGCTAACCTGAGAAGAAGACACTGTGCAGCTGCGGAGGCTAGGGATTCCTTGTTTGTGGATATTTCTCCACTATTTTTCAGCAAAAGTAAGGTGGACTTACTCTCCATCCTAGGGCGCATCTTTCTATCGAAACAGAATTCAATTCGGAGGATTTTCAGTTTTGGACCTGTCACTGGGGCCGGAAATTAGGGATTTTTATAGAAGAGGATTTTTTCAGTGAGCCCAGGCCTGGATTGTTCTCCTCCCCAAAATAGAAGTTAGGAACAAATTTGAAGGCATTTGGGTGGACAGAACTCCAGGAAATCAAAACCCTTGTTTCTCCTGAACCAGCTCTGCAGGATTTCAGCTCAAGCTTCAGTTTTGACATCTTGAACCTGGTAAGCTCTAAAATATTTTGTATTTCCATTTGAGGTTCTTATTTAAAGATGTCTCATCATACCAATCTTGATGAAAATCTTGAGGGGGCTGATAACTTCCGAGCTTGGAAGTATAGAATCTACCTGGTCCTGGAAGAGAATGAATTAGACTCCTACATCCATGAGGAGATTCCAGTTCCAGAGGGAGATGAGGAAAAGGCTCTTCATAAGAAGAATATGGTTATGGCAAAGAGGATCATTGCTGATTCAATCAAGGGTCATCTTATCCCTCAGGTGTCCTCTCTCAAGACACCTAAAGCTATGTTTGATGCCCTAACCAAATTGTTTGAAGGAAAGAACATCAATCGGAAGATGACCCTGAGGAACCAGCTGAAGAACGTGAAGATTCAGAATGCAGAAACTATCCAGTCATACTTCACAAGGGTTTCTCAAATCAAAGAACAATTAGAAGCTGTTGATGAAGAAGTGGAAAATGCAGAGATTGTCATGACTACTTTGAATGGCCTCCCTAGGTCATGGGATGCTTTCATTCAAGGTATCTGTGCTAGAAAGAAGTTGGTCAAATTTAGCAGAATACGGGAAGAATGCTCTCAAGAAGAAGCTCGGATAGCAGCTCGAGAAGAGAATATGGGAAGTGAAGACCAAGCTCTTACAGCACACTCCAAGTCTCACTTCAAGTCATCAAGGAAGAAGAAACATCATTCCAAAGGTAAGCCTTCTTATAAAGATAATCCTAAAAGAGATATGTCTAGGGTCATATGCTATACTTGTGATGAAGCAGGACACTTTGCAAAAGATTGTCCTAACAAACCAAAGAAGATAAAGAAGAGCAACAAAAGAAGACATCATGCTCATGCCACAGAGGATGATGAACCTTCCAGAAGGAGATCTAGATATGAAAGTGAAGATTCTTCAAGCAAGGATGAATATGTACTGATTTCAGCTCTCACAGGAAACATTACTCATGGAAGTGATGATTGGCTCATAGACAGTGGTGCTTCCAAACATATGACGGGATTCAAGGAATCTTTTGTGAGACTATCAGAACATGAATCACCTCACAAGGTGAAACTAGGAGATGACTACCAATACCCAATAAAAGGTAGTGGGGAATCTTCATACAAGCTAGAATCTGGTAAGTCTCTAACAATGAAAGAAGTATTGTTTGTTCCAAGACTTAAGAAGAATATCCTATCCATTTCAGCATTGGATGCAAAAGGAATGCGGGTAGCATTCATAGATGGTCAAGTCATCATGTGGCCAAAAGGAAAGACTATCGATGATGTGGTAGTAATTGGTGAACAAGAAGGAGGCTTGTACAAATTGAAGGGACATCCAGAACAAGCCTTGATCCATGATTCAGTAGAGCCAAATGAACTTTGGCATAGAAGACTTGCACATGTGCATTACAGAGCATTACCTATTGCAAGTAAAGCTGTCAAAGGTCTTCCAGAAATTCAAGCAAAACATGAAGGGGTCTGCAAATGATGTGCGAAAGGAAAGAATACAAAGAAGACATTTCCAAGCAGTGAAAGCAAAGCCAAAAGCATTCTAGAGATCATCCACTCCGATGTATGCGGTCCTATGTCATCAAACTCACTTAGCGGGTATGAATACTATGTTTCCTTTATTGATGATTTCTCTAGAAAGACATGGATTTATTTTATGAAGAACAAAGATGAAGTATTCAGCAAGTTCAAGGAATTCAAAGCCTTGATCGAGAACCATTCTGAAAAGAATATCAAGACCATCCATTCAGATAATAGTGGAGAATTCACTTCGAATGAATTCAAGGAGCTATGCAAAGAATCAGGGATTAAGAGGGAGTTGTCCACTCCTTATAATCCACAATAGAATGGGGTTTTAGAACGAAAGAACAGAACTATCATGGAAGCAGCAAGAGCGATGCTTCATGATCAAGATCTACCTATGCATCTTTGGACTGAAGCTGCCAAAACAACAGTGTATGTACAGAACCGTACTCCACATAGAGTACTTGAGAACAAGACTCTATAAGAAGTCTTCTTCGGTAAGAAACCAGAAGTCAGCCATCTCAGAGTATTCGGTTGTCCAGTATACATACATATTCCAAAAGAGAAGAGAACAAAATTAGATCCTTCAGGAAAGAAGGGCATATTTGTGGGATACTCGGAAAGCTCGAAGGCATACAGAATCTACTTTCCAGGATACAAGAAGATTGACATTAGCAGGGATGTGACATTTGATGAAGACACAACTTACAACAAATCCAGAAAGAGACCTGCTGAAGAATCTGAAGAAGCGGAAGCAGAAGCACCCAGGATCCGTGATACAATCATGAATGAAGAAGCTCAAGAAGAAGATCGAGAGTTCGAGGAACCACAAAGACCTATAGATCCACCTCTGGACAAGAATCCTCATAAGAGGAAACCTGCTTGGGTACGTGAACTTATCCAAGGTGTAGAAAAGTATGGGGCTCCAGAAGAGAATCACAGAGAAAGAAAGAGAACCAGATCAAATTCCGAGTATGTAGCTTTACTATGTGATTTCATTAACAAAGAAACTTCCAGTTATGAAGAAGCAGCAGATCAGAAATAATGGGAGGATGCTATGATCGAAGAATATCAATCGATCATGAAGAATGATGTTTGGGATGTTGTCCCAAGACCAAAAGGGAAGTCAGTTGTCACTTCCAAATGGATCTACAAGATCAAGCATGCTGCGGACAGTAGCATTGAAAAGTATAAGGCAAGATTTGTAGCTCGAGGATTCTCTCAGAAAGAGGGAATAGACTATGAAGAGACTTTTGCACCTGTAGCCAGATACACTTCCATTAGATCAGTACTTGCTTTGGCTGCAGTAATGAAGTGGAAGATACACCAGATGGATGTCAAGACAGCTTTGTTGAATGGTGTAGTAGAAGAGGAAGTGTATGTAGAACAGCCACTCGGTTTTGAGGCACATGACAGAGAGTCTCATGTATGCAGATTGAAGAAAACCTTGTATGGTTTGAAACATGCACCTAGGACCTAGTATGGCAGAATTGACAGCTTTCTATCCAGTTTGGGCTTTACCAAGAGTAAAGAAGATTCCAACCTTTACTACAAGGTTGAATATGGCAACCCAGTGATGCTTCTACTGTATGTAGATGATCTATTTGTGACAGGTACAGATGGGTTGATTGCTGATACAAAGAGAAAGCTTGCTACAGAGTTCAAGATGAAGGACTTGGGGATGATGCATTACTTTCTAGGTATGAAGGCGTGGCAGAGTTCAGATGGAATCTTCCTTGGACAAGGGAAGTATGCAGTAGAGATCCTGAAGAGGTTTGGGATGATGCACTGCAAGGCTATGGCTACACCCATGGCATCGAACCTAAAGCTATTGAGTGATGCTTCGTCAGAATCAGTTGATGCTACGATGTATCGTCAGATGATTGGGTCATTGATGTACCTGACGAACACAAGACCAGATATTTGCTTTGCTGTGAACACCTTGAGCCAGTATTTGACAGATCCGAGAAGTGTTCACTTGATTGCTGCAAAGCATATTCTATGGTACCTGAAGGGTACAATTGATTATGGGCTCAAGTATGATGTGAATCAGAATATTAACCTGGAGGGTTATGTTGGGCAGGAAGTGCCATCAACAGGAAGAGTACTTCGGGATGCTGCTTTAGTATGGGATCAGGTGTGATCTCTTGGTTTAGCAGGAAGAAATCCTGTGTGGAACTGAGTACAGCTGAAGCAGAGTATGTCGCAGCTTGTTCAGCTAGTTGTGAGGCAGTATGGCTGCAGAAGTTATTGTCTGATATATTTGATCTCCAGTTGGATGCTACCTGTATACATTATGACAACCAGAGTTGCGTGAAGTTGTCAGAGAATCCAATGTTCCATGACAGGTCGAAGCATATCAAGATCAAATATCACTATATCAGGGATATGGTGTAGAGAGGAGCAGTGAAGCTCCTGTATGTTGCGACGGAGGAACAGATAGCTGATGTATTGACGAAGCCATTGGCTAGGCTGAAGTTCGAGTACTTCATAGAGATACTTGGTGTTCTCTAGATCGAGGTTCCTTCCAAGAGACAGATCGAGGTTCCTTCCAAGAGAAAATGATGAGAGCCATAGCCATTCTGACATGGTGAGAGGATTGGTACCTTCCATGGTCAGATGTAAGGGCTGAGCCATTCTGTCATGGTGAGAGGATTTGGTTCCTTCTATGTCAGATATGAGTGCTGATTGCCATTCTGGGAATGGAGGCACCTGGTCAGTTACCAGGAACACTCAGTCAGGGACTGAGAGAGCCATTCCGATGAGCAGGTCAGATGTAAGGCCTGAGCCATTCTGGTCATGGCTAAAGGATTAAGTTCCTCCAATGACAGATGTGAGTGCTGGCCATTCTATCGAGCAGGACAGATGTAAGGGCAACTGCCACTCTCCGGGAGAGTGGAAGTGCCTGGTCCGTTACCAGGTAGCTCATTCAGGGACTGGGGGCCATTCTGATGAGAGTGTAGGATTCAGTTTCTACCAGGTCAGATGTGAGTGCACAAATCTCTCATCATTGTGGTAGGAGGGGCTCCGGCCTAGGTGAGAGTCGCTCATCATTGTGGTAGGATGTGTTCCGACCTGGGTGAATGTGAAAATATTTCATCATTGTGGTAGGAGGGGCTCTGGCCTGGGTGAAAGTCATTCATCATTGTGGTAGGATGTGTTTCGGCCTGGGTGAATGTACCATTCTGACAAGTAGGTCAGATATAAGTGCAGAGCCATTTCACAGATGATAGTTGATTGTGCCTATCATGCTGGTGAATGTGAGTGCTGGGCCTTTCTGATGTGATTGTAGTTTACTACATGATCAGATGTGAGTGCTGGGCGTGCCTTTCTGACGAGTAGGTCAGATGTAAGTGCTGGGCGAAGAACTACAGGAGAGTAGGCCTACAACTAGCATGAAAAAGGGCTGGCTCTGTAGAACTTCCTATGACGAGATAGTACACACATGATGATGACCAGTGGAGATCCAGATCGAGCTATGATCCAGATCCAGTTATGATGACTCCGAAAGATCTAGATCGAGTGATGATCTAGATCCAGCAGTAGTGATCCAGATCGAGTGATGATCCAGATCCAGTCCAGTGATGATGATCCAGATCGAGTGATGATCTAGATCCAGTGATGACGTACTATGACGATCCAGATCAAGAGATGATCCAGATCCAGATGACTTGAAGATGAAGATGACTTGAAGACGAGATGATCTAGTTGATACAGAGAAGAAGACCAGTGCTGAAAATTGTGTCGAAAGAATACCTTCCTAGTTAAGAGGGAGTGTTGATGTATATGTAACTTCGGAATGTATTCTTCTATGTATTATAACCTGATGTTTATTCCAGGATGTTTCTATTATGTATTTGAGTCATGTGGTCATGCCCCGATGTTCCGATCGGGAGGATTAATAATGTAATCAAGTCATATCAAGTCATTAGGTAAGTCCCCATAGTCATGGGGCACTTGAGTTATTATACACTAATTAAGGTGTAGGCTCGAGGAATAATTATTAGGTCGAGCCTACGTATGAAATGGAAATTCAAGTGAACGGACTAATATAAATAGAGAGTGTGTGTCTCTCTATTTATCACTTGTGAATTACATCACTTGCTCTCTCAAGTGTGGCAGACCTTTGGAGAAGGAAATACTTTGGCTTGACAGAAGACAAAAGGCTGCTGTGTTGGGAGGTCATCTTACTGTTTTGGGTTTCACATCTTGTGGTGATTCTATCTTAGAGGAAGTTGAGGGGTTTTCTCCATTTATGGTTTCCCCTCCCAAAACTCTTTGTGTCTCTTGTCTCATGTGATGTGCTTATGTTATTGCTGTGCTTGTTATTCTATCAGTGAAAAGATCTTAACATAATGCTAGATTCAATGTTGAAAAACTAACAAGAACATGAAAAACTGCCATTAATAATGGCCTTTTCAATTTAGAACTATGTCAAAAACTAACTTAATTTAAATTGGTGACAAAAGCCAAAAAACTTATGATACTGGCGTAGCTTCAACCATTTGTGTGGATAAATTCTTACCATCATTCCATGATAGAAATGTATTAAAATGATTTGAAACTGACACATTTTTTGACATATAAATGAGGATGGGCAAAAGGATATGCGTAGATAGGACCTTATTTCAGTTTGTTATTTCAACAATGATACTATTGAATGTATAGTTGTTTCATGATCAAACTTGGAATTACAAATTGATAGCAGTTGACCCAAAACATTAATCAACAAACAGGCTGGAAGTACAAATTGCTAACAATTGGCCCACAACACCTCCTTGCGGGGAGGAAAATAAGAGACTGTCTAGGGTGGGATGTCAATATCACAGGATAAAAATACTAAATACACAGTTAAATTTGTCAAGATGAACATAATTAGATTTAAAGAATTAGCACAATGTGGAATAAATGACAACCATAAAATCATTTGTTGCAGTTTGTTTGCATTTAAATATTTAAGGAAATCTTATAAGCTGATCCTAAATGCAAGGCAGTCATTGGAATAAGGGAGGTCATTTGGTAAAGCCAAAGTGGTTCAAGTTTGTACATTACAACAAGACTAACAAGCTAGTGGCATGTAAGGGCCACCTAAATCTCAATTATTTCTAGGCAATGTGCATGATTCCTCAATGTCAAAACTAAATATCCATTCAGTTCATGCTATGACCCATTTCTCTGCAAACTAAGCTAGTATTACTACATATCAGCGCTATGTACATCCATTAATTACAGTTACCTAGTATATGTGTGAACATAATTAATCAAGCACATGCAATAAAATTATAAATGAAAAAATAGAAGAAATCAATGTTGTTTAGACCTTCCTTAATTTCTATACTCAAATCTATATTACGATCACACTTTGTCTCTTAAGAGACAAGTCACTAATGAAATAATGGACATACCTAAGAGAGATATGGATAGGTAGTTGTAGGGAAGAGTGAGACAAATATAGACCACAAGTTCATAGATCAATACTGTCAACCTCAAAGGTGGTCGCAGTTCAACATAACAGGCTCAGTAAAGAACATGGCTTGCCCTAGCAGGATGCCAACAAGATCCAACACAATATGCAAATGCAGCTCTCGACCCACCTCTGTTTGACGACATTCATGGTTGAATTTCCTAAAATCATGGAGATTTTATCCTCCAATTCCATAAACGATTACTCAAGTAGCCTGTTGGATCCAAATAACCAGTCCAAGAAGACCGTTGGCACCAAATAACCTTTCCAAATAGACCATCGGCGCCAAATATTTTGTGTTGGCTAGAGGTGACAAGATTTTGGTGGGTTATGAGGGGCAAGTAGTGTGAATTGGGTGGCATTTTTGGTCATTTATTAGGCCACCTTCAATACCCGTTGACGATATTGTTATGGATATTCACCAATGTTGAGGGTTTACAATTTCAGTATTTCATTGCCATCACTTCCATGAATAAAACATCATTGGAGAGAACTTGGAGGCTCTTCAAGAGGTAGGCCATGAATTCTGTAGCTCCCACATCACCTTCTTCTCTTACAAAATCCTACGTAAATTTCTTGGTTTACTGTGAATTGATAAATTTTTCCTGATAATATTGGTTATAATATTGAAGCATCAATAACTGGTACAATATCATGACATAAAGTCATTCTAAACATATGAGGAGATGGAAGAAGAACATACACTTTCCCAAGGAGAGGGACAAAACTCAAAATCCCAAGAAAGACAGAAAAAGCATTGCCACAGGGAGAATAGAATGAGCCCAAACATCTTATCCAGGAGGCATCTTGGGTGGAGGAAAGACACCCCAGGGAGATCAAAACAAGAATATATCCCCAACTAATACAAGAGGATAGGATAAAGAGTCCCATACTCAAAAAGGGAAAAAAATGAGTATGCCACAAATAATGGAAAAAAACTCTTAAAAGAGTTGTGTCAAGCCTTCCTGAATAATTTCTCCTTCCCAAATTTCTCAGAAGGAGAGAAGACCAACCTTCATATTAAGTGCTTCCTTGGATAAGTGGTCTACCCTCATATTGTGCTCCCTATAGACATGCCTAAATTCAAGGGATTAGAAAGTATGTTTGATAGACAAGACCCACAAGACCCACCCATAATATTGACCCACAAGACCCACAAGACCGATGTGTACAATCAAGGTGGGGGAACAACCATTTTACCCACAAGACCATGGGTAAATTTTTTATCTTTTCTCTCAAGGTGTATAGTCCATATGTGTTATGTACAGTAATTCTAAGTTTTATCATCATCGTATAAGGAAGGTCATTTCTTTCAACTTAACACTCCCAAAGGTCCCTGTGTTAAAGTTGAAGCATCCAAGGACAATCAATAACAACAGTAGTAATAAATTAACAAACAAGTTAAACTAGCATACGTAAAGGAAAAAACAACGTGGTAACATATATTACATAATTTTCATTTCTTTCAACTTAACACTCCCAAAGGTCCCTGTGTTAAAGTTGAAGCATCCAAGGACAATCAATAACAATGGTAGTAATAAATTAATGAACAAGTTAAACTATCATGCATAAAGGAGAAAAGAACATGGTAACATATATAACATAATTTTCATTTCTTTCAACTTAACACTCCCAAAGGTCCCTGTGTTAATGTTGAAACATTCAAGGACAATAAATAACAACAGTAGTAATAAATTAACAAATAATTTAAACTAGCATACATATAGGAGAAAACAATGTGGGAACATATATAACATAATTTTCATTTCTTTCAACTTAACACTCCCAAAGGTCCCTATGTTAAAGTTGAAGCATCCAAGGAAAACCAATAACAACAGTAGTAATAAATTAACGAACAAGTTAAACTAACATACATAAAGAAGAAAAGAACGTGGTAACATAAATAACATAATTTTCATTTCTTTCAAATTAACACTCCCAAAGGTCCCTATGTTAATGTTGAAGCATCCAAGAACAATAAACAACAGCAGTATTAATAAATTAACAAACAAGTTAAACTAGCATACGTAAAAGAGAAAACAATGTGGTAACATATAAAACATAATTTTCAGTTCTTTCAACTTAACACTCCCAAAGGTCCTCTATGCTAAAGTTGAAGCATTCGAGACAAAAAATAACAGCACTAGTAATAAATTAATGAACAAGTTAAACTAGCATACGTAAAGGAGAAAGAAATGTGGTTTAGACCTTTCACTACCTTCACAAACCCAACCAAGACATCATAGCCGACATAAGGTTTGTATCTTGGTGTATGGTACAATCAATGAAAAAATACCTTTGACCTTATAATATTTAAAACTTTCATCATCTATAACATTCTACAACATATTAGTAAAAAATTCAACTATTCTACAAGATTTTAAAAAAAATGAATTTATGTATTTGATACTACTAAAAACACATTCAATATAGAAATAACCCTAGGCACAGAAAACCTATTTATCCACTTGTAACTCTTTTGTTCTTTTCAAAACTAACTACACCAACATTAAAAAAGATTGTTTTTGATAATCTATGAACAACTAGAACTGCAATAGACACATGTAAATTACTCAACTAGAACTTTAGATAAGTTACAACAACATATAACAAGAAGCAAGTACCATACCTAGTCCACTAGAAGCAAAAATATAGACATGTCACTCACCAGAGAAGGAAATGCACCGATTCCTTGAATAAATGTCTGCATGAACAACAAAAGAAGTGCTATCTATTCAACCTGCTCAAATATCAAATACTTGGAATAATTTTAATCATGCACATGCAGTACAATTATAAATGGACAAAAAAGAAAAAAACAATTGAATATAATGGTGATTAATGTATGAATAGATGGGTTAAGGATGCCATATTCAGTTGGTCCTTTGGTGAACACAACCCTTTGCTTAAAGCATGTAGAACATGCATCTATAACCTATTAGTAAGTACACAAATTTGGGTTTGGAGAAGAAAATTAAAAATTTTGTACTTCAATGCATAAATTTATAAAACAATACCAGAAACACAAATAGTACATCTGTGACAATGCAAGGTAAAGTAAAAATATAATTTTCATTTCTTTCAACTTAACACTCCCAAAGGTCCTTGCGTTAATGTTGAGCATCCAAGGACAATCAATGAAAACAATAGTAATAAATTAATGAACAAGTTAAATTAGCATATGTAAAGGAGGAAACAACGTGGTCAACATATATAACATAATTTTCATTTCTTTCAACTTAACAGTCCCAAAGGTCCTTGTGTCAAAGTTGAAGCATCCAAGAACAATCAATAACAATAGTACATGCAATAAAATTATAAATGTGCAAAAGGAAAAAGAATTTGTTATCACATACACATTGATTCAACACTTTGGTAAGAATTTTAGTTTTAAAAAATATCTATGCTATGTATAACACTCAACAAAATAGAAGTGAAGTGACTCCGAAACACTTCAAGTGACTGCAATACAACATATCTATTAGATAATACTAATAAAGTAATCACTTTCAAACCATCATATAAAATAAGGATGAGATATGGAGTTACCCAACAACCTTCAACACCCTTGTATAATAAAACCAATAGAATTATACTGCCTACACAAGGGATACTACTACAGAAAGAGGCCATTACTAGTCAATACTCTCAACAAAATGAACTTCAAGAACATCAATATTTGGGACAAGAACATAAAAAATCATCTAGTTTGATGACTTTTCCAAATACTTCTTTGGCCACCAAATGAAACTCCTTTCATTATCCTTCAAATAGAGACGTCCATCCTTTTTATCTTCATATGAAAGTGGGATTTTACTTGTGACATTGATGACATTGACATTTTCATCTTTAGCACCAAGTGCCACTCCATATTGGATCAGAAATAATGAATGAATTCATCCAATGCCAATAATATCATCATCATATGGATCCAATATTTTAATAGTTTCACCTTCCTGGAGTACTTCATGCCCCCATGGAATTATTGAGCGCTGTAAAAAACAAAACAATATACCAATTAAACCATATTCTAAGATATAAGGCTTCATTCCTTATAGTAAACCAATTGATTTAGTACATAACTTTGTGTGTTCATGACCATATTTTGGGTCTTTGAGTATTGTTGCACCACCAAGAATTACGGTTTTTTCCTATGATTGGAAAGCATTTACATTAAAAAAAGAGGCTTCGTGAGTGAAGTGAAATGGATAAATAAAATCCATAGATTAAAATATCAAGTGAAGAAATGGTTGGAAGGGAATGATATATAGCTTACCTCATTTGAATCAATAGTCCTTCCCTTATTTAATTTGAATGCAACAATAAGAGGTTCAATGGAGGAGGATATGATTGACATCTTCTTTGACAACCTAATTATACAATGATTCATTGCAATGTCATAATCCTCACTAATGTTTTAAACAATAGATGGGCCTCTTGTTTGGATTCTCTCGACTTCAACAGATGGAAAGGACCACTCTTTTTTAGAATTTTCTAAGTCTGCCATATATTGAGCCATTTCACTCAAATTGGGTTCTCATTTAGTTCCTTCAACCTAAAAATCATTGTCAACACACAATGTACTGGAAATATAAACAAATCAGAAAGGCATAAAACAATGTACATTATTTAGGAAAAACACCATATACTTACACATATGTGTTGTTTGGCTCTCAACCCTCCCTAACCCAAAACATATCGACCCTTCACAAGATATATTCCTTTCTTCCCTATTGCACTCTTTTCCAAAAATTATTTAGCACACATACTTTCCTTCAAATCTTCCCACTGTATTGAAGTCAAGATGCTCTCCCTATATTTTCCATCCAAGATTAATTACCGGCATTTTTGCCTAAAATTACTCATCAATCGTCTCAAAAATATTTTCCATTTGTTGGATCACTAGATCAAAATTTCTTGGATCTTGATTTGTAAAACTAGATTTTGTAAAATCCAAACAAGACCTTATTCTTGTGCCCAACTCTGTGGACCACCTTGAATAATTTGGTCCAGTAGGCTGGCCATCTATTACCTCGACCACGTAAGCCTTCTTCCCTTCTGATTTTCTTTCTTTTGCAACCCTTTGTGTGCTCCTATACAAGCCTTGAATAATTATGTGTCTTTTTATGAAAGGTGATGGATCTTCAAAAGTAGTTTTGGGCATTGAAAAACCACTCATATTTTTGGATAGAGCAGTTTCATCTCCTATCATGTTCCTTTGAGGAGATGTAATTGGTGTTTTTTCTAAGGAAGAAGGCTTAATTAGTTCCTAATAATTGGACACAATAGTTGTGGAATTAGGTAGCTCACCAATATCCTCAATAATTCTGTCACTAGTTAGATCAGGAATCTCCTCAATAGGTGTGGCACTTTCTAGGTCACCAATTTCCTCAGATAAGCCTTCAAATATTTTCTTTAATTTTAAATAAATCTCTCGCAAGACTGATTGTCCAGAAGATGCCACTTTTTCATACAAATCTTAGACATTATCATATGATATATGAGGAAGTTTATCATTAGTATGGTTAGCATAATCTTCATGTATTGATCTACCAAGGCATTGGATTCTACAAGATGGTAGTGATTTTTATTTGCTTGCATTTTGTTTTCGATGATAATTTTTTGTAGAATCCAACATTCTGCTATAAGGAAAAAAATTACCAATTAGAATCAAAAGCATATATGGCCTACATACTGAAATATATTATTTAAAAATTTCATCAAATATGCATAGAAGTGAAAACATATGAGGATTAACTACTTACTTATTTCCCAAAGCAAGGGATGACAAATACTCTTCATTTCTTGTGATGTGGTCTTTACGAACACACTCGTATTATGTCACATTTTCATCTTTGTTGAGGTCACTTTTATGTTTCAACCCCTCATTCTTCATAGCTTATATGTCCAAAATTTCTCTTAAAAAAATAATTAGTGCATGTGCAAACATTGACTGTAAAATATCTAAATTCAAATGCTCATGACAACAACAAACACTAACTGGATCCCATTGGAATCACAATACTGAAAAGAAGAAAAACATGAAAAGAATAAACCATGTATATCGTGTATGTAGAGATGAACAAAAACAAAAACAAAAATGTTGCATATCAAATATCATTAAGGATAAATTCCATACAAAGTTGAGTAAAACCCTTTGGATACCTAGTCCCAATGGCCAAAACAATCAAATCCATTTACATAGTGAATGTTTATTCCATAAAGTTATGGTGGAAAATCATCATCATTATCATTTTCATTTCCATCAAGATCACAATCCTGATCACTCATGTATGCATTTGCTTCATCTTCTTCACCGTCCTCATACAATAGATTTTCCTGACCATGCATTACATTCTCTATCTCAAGCTCTTCATTGGGAAGAAAATTTTCCTCTTAAAATACTCTATGGAAATTTTTGGCTTCTTCTCCCAATGTTTCTTGTAAACTATTACACTTCCCATCGACCATCATTGTTATGGAGAAAACTTCCTATGGGTCGGGGTGTACCACAATAGACAGAGAAACCGAAGAAATCAATCCCTTCCCAATATGCAAGAGAAATATGACATCTAACACTAAAGAATCTCAACACATACCTTATTTCGGATGGTTGTAGTAGATCCCCGTTGAGCTTTTTCCAATATCGCTTGCTTTAGCAATTTACTCTCAACAACAGTAAAAAAAGGCAAGCATGCTATATAATATGGTGTTAGGCCTACTCTAGCATATATAATCAATGATACATAAGCAATTAAACGCATCCATGGATTCAATATTCATTTAAATGCACATCATGGGATAGGAAAATATATTTCTATTAAGTAAATCATAGATTACATACGTTACAACCTCTGTCGGCATGCCTGCGAACCAGAGAAACTAAGTCCTCCACCTGGGCGTCCACCACCTCAATCCTCAATCTCTCGATAGAAATATCACAAGTAAAGGAAATATTGGGAAGAACACAAAGTGCTCCAAGGGACAAAGGGATGCAGACTCAAGTATAAGCAAGCTATGACAACAATGGACTATAGTTTTCTTTCTCTTCAATTTCCCCCTCCTCAGTGTATCCAAAGGGTTCCTTATATAGTGCTTCAATGGGGTAATGGAAGGTCAAATATGCACGATCTCGAGGCATATGGAAAGCCAAGAGACAAGTGGCTTGGATCCACATCAAGAAAAACTCCAAAAATATTTGGCCTTTTGCACACATCCTGATGTACATGGGTTTAAGGGTAATATCCACGTATATACATGAGAAATGGTTTAAATTCATGTACAACAAATAATAGGTGTTTTTAGGGATGATCTTGGAAACATAAAAGGTACAAAAATAGTCCATGGGGTCCAAAGAGTCTGCAGAGGGACAGGGAAGGCCATAAAAGTGTGACCAACAATGTGTGGTAAAATCAGCTATAACATATGCCCCCTAATGTGTGAGGTCATAGGGGTAACATGATGGTCGAAATGCATTATAAATCCATCCCAGAAGTGGAGTGATGACAACCAGGTGAAAAAACCTTCCATCCAATAGTATATTACAATAATCAATTTTTGCATAGCAAGCTCACAAGAAAAGGCAAGCTTGGGAAGAACACAAAGTACTCCAAGGGAAAAAGGGATGCAAACTCAAGTATAAGCAAACTATGCCAACAATGGACTATAATTTTCTTTCTCTTCAATTCCCCCCCTCCTCAATGTATCCAAAGGGTTCCTTATATAGTGCTTCAATGGGGTAATGGAAGGTCAAATCTGAGCAATCTCGAGGCATATGGAAGGCCAAGAGACAATTGAATCAGATCCACATCAAGGAAAACTCCAAAAATATTTGGCCTTTTGCACACATCCTGATGTACACGGGTTTAAGGGTAATAACCACGTATATACGTGAGAAAGAGATTAAAAGTCACATACAACAAATAATAGGTGGTTTTAGGGATGATCTTGGAAACATCAAAGGTACAAAAATAGTCCATTGGGGTCCAAAGATTCTGCAGAGGGATAGGGAAGGCCATAAAAGTGTGATCAACCATGTGTGGTAAAATCACCTGTAACAATCATATAAACACATTGCATGAATTTCATTTTTGAACAAGGCTTCATTTGAATGACATATGACCATCCTAGGCTTTCTATATCATCAATTATAAATGCCTAGTTAATTTGAAGAGGGGAAACATAGGGCTCATCAGTATTTGATAAGATTTGATGTGTATTTGCACGTAAAAATCCATACTCATCATGTTATATTGCAGATGGTTTGATCCATTTACAATTTAATAATATAGGACTAGTTTCACCATAATCAACTTTAATAATTTCTTGTATGAATCCAACATAGAAGTTCTTTTTAGTTTCATGATGAAATTCAACACTAACAACACAATCACAATTTGCCTTTCCTGTGTCCTTTTCTTCCACACTTAAATGAATACCATAGGCCCACATCCCACTAAAACGATAAGCAAATATATGTGGAGGTCATGAAAGATCCATTTCCTCAATTGTTAGATCTTGACCTTATTGTTGTGCATAATTTATTGCATCAGCAATCAAATCATAAAATTTTAGAAAATTTGGACCACCTCCAATATTCGATTCCTAAAGTCTATGCTTTCGAGATGGATACGTCCCTGTTTGAATCTCTTCTTTGTATTTTCTGCATAGAATATGAACATACATTATAGTAAGAATGATAATGATTTTGTTCTTAGATGAAATTAAATAGATAAATCATCATGTAATTTTTTTTGACCTGTATCGAAGAACATAGGCATGTATTGAAGTTCTTTCCTCATTTGATAGTTTGAAGCGATGTCTATTTCCTTCTAATACTTCACCTGCAAATCTCTCGTCTTCATCATCATCCCATACACATCAATTGACATTGCTAAATTCCTTCATATATTCTGTGCAAAAACCTACGGCCTCTTGCATTAAATATCCCTCACACATGCTACCTTCTAGTTTTACCTTATTACAAACAAACTTTTTCAGAAGCTTCATATATCGTTCTATAGGATACATCCATCTCGTTCTTATTGGGCCACAATGCTCTAGTTCATTTTCTAGATGCATAATAAGATGCATGAAAATATTGAATATTATTGGTGGAAATTCTCGTTCCAATAAGCAAAGGACTTCAACAACCTCTTCCCTCAAATTATCAAAGTTTGAAGGAGCTAGCACATGCAAACTCATTCTCTTCAATATTAGGCCCAACCTTATAATTGCCAATCTTGGCCCCTTTTCCAAACTTGATATGAGCACAATAGGTAAAATATCCTCAATTATGACATGATAGCCATAGGTCTTGAGGCCTCTTAAGCTATTATTGTCAATTTGGCTTCTAATATTACTACTTACATATCCAGTATTAAAGTGATTCTGAGACATCTACTTTAAGAACTGTGCATGTTTTTCCTTTGTCCAAACATAAGGAGCAACATGCTTTCTATATTTTCCATCACCACATTTTTCAACCCAAAGATTTCGATGAATCTTTATTTGTTGAAGGTGTAGGCACGATGACACTATATCATATGCACCAAAAAGAGTTTCTATAATAGCAAAAGCCATGTTTTTCTCAATATGCATAAAGTCACAGTATGCCTAATCGATATATGCTTAAAGTATGGAAACTTATAGAATATGCACAATCTTTTTACACCACTATCATTAAGTGGATCATTTTTACTACAACAAATTCCACCACCCTTAATAAATTGCATTCTTTTTCTCCATTATCAATAATGTAATCACTTGTTATTGCCAATGGTGCTTCATGATTCTCTTCTTGACCATTGAAACGTGACTTTTGTCGATGATATAGATGCTCCATTTTAAGGTAGGCACAATGTCCACCATAAATGCACGTACACAAACTAATTGAGTGTCTCACAAAAGCCTTAAACATGCAATACGGAAATCCATGGTATCCATGAACATTTAAACTCGTCAATGTGCTATATGCATGAATATCGTGTATCGTAAACAATAAAGAATCTCTTAAAGTGAATTGGATAGAATGACCATCCCTTAAAATTTGAATTTCTTCAATTCCTTTCCAGAATTCTACTAGCTCATCAAATAATGGCTCTAGATACACATCAATTGTATCTGAAGTCACACTTTACTTTCCTGGTATAATTAATGACAACACCAAGAGGAATGGTTTGGTTGCTAACCATGAAGGCAAGTTATAATTTATTAAAAGCACCAGCCAAGTTGACCATTTAGTACTTTGATCTGAGAATGGGTTCACGCCATCTAGAGCTAAACCAAGCCTCATATTACAAGGATATTTGGAGAAATCGGGCCATCTATTGTCAAATTCCATCCACATATTAGAATCTTCCACAAATCGTTGTTTTCCATCAGTGCTCTTATTTTGGGCATGCCATTGCATCAGCTCAACAATGTCTCGACATCTATACATTCGAAGCAACCGCGGGATTAGTGGAGAGTGCCGAAGAACTTTTCTAGGAGGTGAGTTTGATTTCAACCACGGTTTATACCTCTCTTATTTACATTTAGGACATTCCCTCTCACTTGCAAGATTTTTGTGAAATAATACACAACCATTCACACATGTATGGATGTTTTCGTACCCTAATCCTAGCTTACTTATTTGCATTTTACATTCTCTCTGTTTTGTTGGAAATGTTTATTTAGGTGGTAACAAGTCATGTAAAAATTCCAATAAATCATCAACACTCTCATTTGTCCAACCATGCACTGTTTGCAAGTTAAGGAGTACACAAATTGTTGTTAAATGACTGAACTTGCAAGTACCATACACATGTTTTGAATCATCCTCCATCAACTTTTGCCAATCATCCTTGAAGCCCTCATTCAACATTCTATCAACTTCAATCCCTTAATCTAAGGTTCTGAAGTCTCCATATTTGTTTGTTACCTCTTCATTTCTGTTTGGCACCTCTACATCTCTCATGCTATGAAATTGTAAATTATCTGGATACTAATTTTGAGGGAAAGGGCTAATCCTGGTATGACCAAATTTTAGCATATGTTCATAAATCGCTTGTATTTTTCTCATCTTCCCACCACAACAATCATTACATGGACATGCATATTTAAGCAATGTCTTTGCATCGGCTATTCTCTTGTCGTATGCATGGTATTCAACAGTTGTCAAAATTGGTTGTTGACTCATCTTCAATTTTCTGCATTCAATTATGAAACCAATATGTTAACTCTAACTTTCCACTCTTTTGATATATCTTGTATTTAATTGATCTACATCAAAAACAATTCGTAGAGAAAAAAAAACAAAGGATCAACATTAATCATAAATCATTTTCAAATTCTGATGAAACAACATAACAACAGATCCAGATTTATAGGGAGTGAAGTGCATGTGGATAAGGGTGACAATTTGAAAGGCTATGTTTAGTAGGTGAGGCGGGTGGATTATGAAATCCATAACTATGCAATTTTCCTCGATTTCTCCTTAAATTGTTGCACAAACCCCCAAGGATTCCCAACACATTCTATAAAGGAATATGAATCCCATACTCATTAGAAATGGCTTGAGCAACACATAGAAAATAATTGAATAGGACATGGCTACAACAAATAAATTTGTTGAGGCACCTAAGACAAAATTTGTTATTTCCCCACCTTGATGGTACATGGCAAGAAGAACATGACAGTTTGGGTATTGGATCCATGGTATGGGAATTGGAACACCAAGTGGTCCAAATGACCCATTATGTGGTCATTTGTGCGTAGAATGTTTATTTATGGCTTGATAGGGTCATGGAACCGTTGGACATGAGATGAGTCCACTTGCACTTGTACTTGATAAAGAAACCACAGATATTGTGACATGGATCATGTTGGATCAATATGATTATGATCATTGAAGCATGAATCTTGGAACCATGTACTTGTCAGATTGTTCTTAAAACCCTTGCACATATGTTAATGTAGTTAGCTTAGTAAATTTATGAAAAAATGTGTATAAATAGAAGGAAATTTTCCTCATTTCATAATGGAATAAAAAGTGCTTAAGATCATCTCTGAATTTGGGTGGATAAGAGGACAACCACATGTCTAAAAGCATATAAGTGCATAAAAAACATGGCATCATCATGTAAAAAACAAACTGGTATATACATACGTATAAAATGTATCAAAAACAATTTTTATATTTTTTTACATCCTATGTCTCATACCCTACAAAACACATCCTAGTGGCCTATACAAAATGATATAAAAAAATAAAGGCTTTTGGGTTCCTGGTTGGTCAAGTTGGTGTAGGTAGGGCAAGGTGAGAATCAGTAGGGAGGGTAGGAGAGGGTGATGGTTGGTCAGGTTCATGTTCAGGATAGAGAATCACAAAGAAACATGATGACTGTAATGTCCCCTTTTTGTATTTTTTTTAAATTGCCCAATTTTCCAATTTTTTCTCAATTTTGGCTCTTGACAAGTTTTGATGTCTAGACCTCCAAATTGACCCAAATGCTTCCAAATTTTGTCTGAAGGTACATGAATGATAATATAACTTAAATATCATGCTCATGTATTCTTTTTTACCTCCCAATTATATCTGCAAACTTGTTTAATGTTCTGTTCAAAGTAGGAACCTTTACTAGCAAATTGGGGCTCCAATTCCCCCTAGGTAATTGCCGGAACTGGCTTCACAAATGATCCCAATGTCACTTGAATTTATGAAAATATGCTGGGTATGTGTAAGGTACCTTTTAAAATTCTCATGTGCATCATGGTTCAGTTTATACAGTCTGCTATGACTCTTTCCAAAACAACTCCCAAGTCACAATTTCGACCCTTGGGGAAAATGCACCAAATCTTCTCCCAATGCAATAAAAATGAGTAAAATGGATTCCAATGCTTAAGTACTGAACTTGAGACTTTAAATACACATTAATTAAATTCCATAAATTATACATTTATCAGAGATACATTCCTCCATTCGAAATAATAAGCATTACCATGGCATATATCAAAATAGAGTGGAAATGGTCATTGTTTGCTCATTAAAAGTCATTTTGACATACAAATATTGGGAATATCAAATTGAAAATTTATTAGAATGAATATAAGAGAATATTTAACTTATTCCAATCATAAATTGACAATTAAAGGCTCTCCCAATTCGAAATCATCAGTATTACAATTGTTCACAACAAGATAGTGGGGAAATGACACTATTTCTTCATTGTTCAACATTTTTACATGAATTATTTTGGGTATTTCGACCTGAGAGTATTACTAACATGAAATATAGAGGATATAAATCATAACATAATATAATTGGCAGTATAATCTTCCCCAAAGAGATAAATAGCTCACCTAAAGCACAATCCCTCCATTGGCATGAATAGGTGTGAAAACTGGAAATAGTTGAGAGAGAGTGCTGCAATAGAATAATCCAAATTATTTATTGTAGCTTAAACCTGAAAATAATAATCCATTAAATATCCATGAAATACCTGAGTGGCCTTTCCAAACACCAACTAGGATGTGAATCTTTCACCCTCGAAATTGGTTTAAGCAAAAAAACTAGTCATCCACTAGCTCTCACAATTCACAAATGAGCAAAATCCTCTTTTCATGGATGATACCTGTACTTTATAAAAAATATTGGTATTATAAGGTTAAAAATCCATTCATAAACCAAATAAAAGTTGAATTGGTGTGGCTTCTCATGCTATGCCATGTGGCCTCTCTCTCCACCTTCCCTCATCTCCCAAATTTGAGTAGGAGCCTCTTGGCCTTCTCCAAATCCCAAATTTGACCTCTTAGATGCTATATTCAGTACTGACATGTCATTATGTAATTATTTCAACCTTAAAATCTGACTTGTGTCATAAATGTTATAGAATATCCATCATTGGTGTCATAGATGTCATAAATGTAAGGGGAATCTGGCCAAGTGTCCATGAAACTCCCATTTGGCTCTTCCTCTCCAATGTAAGTTACAATTCATCCCAATTTAGACCTATGAAGTATATGGACAAGTATATTAACATTATAACCCATAAAAAAACATTAAACTTCACATATATTCAAATTTGCAAGAGAAAGATACCATTTAACATAGGAATTCTAGTTGGTGTGGGCCCCATAGTCTCCATGTGTCTTCATGCTCCATTGCCACTTACATTTTATCTTGTATTTATTTAATAAGATAAATTATTAATATTTATTCTGTTCTAATGTCTAAATATCATTTATTATCCCCCTCATTCCAAATCTCAAAGCTTCCACCCCCAAGCTAGGAAACTAGTGATTTTCCACCTTGGCAATTATTTGACTTTTGGCATCCCTTTGAAAAATTTCATAAATATGGAAAATGTGATTTGGCCATTTTGAAATAATGTAAAATTTGGGACATTACAAATCCTCCCTGCCCAATATTTCTTGTCCTCAAGCAATTTCAAACATGGTTGTTGAAGAACCTGCTTTCTGTATGATTCTTTGAAGTTGCCACTAAGCTGCCCACTTTGAGTCTTTGAGATTCCATGAAGATTTCAGAGAGGAACCACCATACTTGCTTCTGCAATACTCTAATTAACATCACCTTATTAAGTGTGAAATCCATCTCCCATACTTCTTGTTTCCCAAATAATTTCAAATCAATCGAACTAAAAACTATTCGAGGGTCCCATTGCTTGCATTGCACTCCAACAATTAAGAGTGCTCTCCAACCCATACCATTTGGAAAGAGAATTTCTGGATCCCATTTTCTTGTATGCATTCTTCCAAACATCATGAGTTCATAATATATATCATCAAAGTATATAAAAACATAATAATAATGAACATCAAGGAGGTGCCTCACCAAGAATTCATGAAAGTGCTTATACCTCCCAATGATTAGACTACCATTTTCCAAGTGAACACAAGATTCAAGTGACCAATCAAATCTGCTCCAATGACATAGGTGTGGATCCCATGTCCCATTATTTTTCTCCAAAGATATATAATGTGCATCAATATAATCAGCCACATGTTCTTTCATCCAAGGAGTGAATGAAGAACCTCCACCAAAATCTAAACCAAATAATGAGCAAAGAAAACATGAAGACTTCAAGTGGATCAAAGAAGTCTCATCAATACACCCATGAATATGTATATCATCATGAAATAATAGAGGATTTTTGTTCCAATAATAATGTTCTTCAATCACATATCTCTTCACCCAAGTGTGTGATGAAGTTCCTCCAACATCAAATAGACTAGGAAAGGAGCAAGGAAAATCATGAGTCTCCAAGTGACTCAAGTGAACATCATAGGTGCACCCATGTAGATGTGTATCATCATAATGTAAAAAATGATGCTTCTGAAAATGTAAATAATAACGTTCTCCAACCATGTCATCATAAAAATTCAATCTAGGAGTTCCATACTCCTCATGTGGCACCATAAAAAATAACCCTTTCACCCATACTTCATTAGGATGAATGCTGCAAAATTTGGAAGTGTAGGATGTAGGAGAAAGAACCAACTCACCCAAATTATCAGTAAGTGAAAAATTGTCATGATGTGAAGTATCCATAGGGGTAGGATTATTCATTTCCCTAGAAAATGCAAAAAAAATTTCATGGGTTGGTTCCAAGGTGGTGGAATTATGCACTTCTTCAAAAATTGTGTAACCATTTTCAAGAGGCAACTCAAGTTCCTCTTCCACCATTACTAGTGATTGGATATCATCACTATAATCCTCAAGCACATCAAGAACCTACAATTTTTCATGTTTCTCATGATCCATAATTTCATGAGAATCCTCCAAGCAATCTACCTTATGAAAATCTGAAACATCGAAGGAAAAACAAGCGTCTTGCAACTTTTCAAGAAGTTGCTCATTTTGAATTGTGAGCTTATCAATAAATTCATTATTCTTCAAGTAGGATTCATGTAACCATTCACTGAGATCAATGACATTTTTTCTATAAAAAATAAAAGACATGAAATTACCTTTGATGTTGCACATTTCTCTTTGAATCTTCTCCATGTCTTCAAGGAATGATGGCTCCTCCAAGGAAGTAGATCTCCAACAAGAATTTGATACCAATGCTTAAGTGTCATGGAGTATGCTAAGGGCTTCTTGGATATTCTTTTGATTCATCTTTAAGGACCCTTCAAGAAAATGAGGCTCTTGCAAATGAACCTCCTCATCTTCTTCCTTCTTGCTTGGACCAACTTCATGAAGCTCAAGTGGTGATGGGGAAGTTGATCTTGTTTCTTCTTCAACTACTACAAGGTCTTAATTTTTATGTTTAATGGAATTTTGGCTTGCAACAACATTTTCAAAAGTGATCTCTATGTCACCAACATAGAGGTGTGAGCACCCATCAGTAGGTACTCCTTCATAGTTCAAGCATACATCATTAGATGATCTTTGTTTCATTTCCAAGGTAGCATGTGTCTCAAAATTATATTTAGTATTTTCAATAAAAAATTCTTCATACTCATGTGATGTCTCTTCATATTTTTCAGAGTCAGTTGGGAGTGAATTTCCATCATCTTCATGTAATGCCTTTTCTTCTTCAGCACCCACAAAAATTTGTAGTTCCTTGGTATCCTCCATACTTTTGCATTGATGATTATTACTTAATGAGTTCTTATTTGAATTATTTTTTATAAATTCCTTGAACCAATCATTAAATTCTTCATATGAATAGTTTTATGTGCCAATTTGAATGCTTGCTTAACCTGCCTGGACCTATCATCACCACATGGATTAATGAATCTGTTCAATTCATATATACCATCCATAAATTAAATAGGTTCCAAGACCATGCTCTGATACCAATATAATGTCCCCTTTTTGGAATTTTTTTAAAATGCCCAATTTTCCAATTTTTTCTCAATTTTGGCTCTTTACTAGTTTTGATGTCTAGACCTCCAAATTGACCCAAATGCTTCCAAATTTTCTCTTAAGGTACATGAATGATAATATAACTTAAATATAATTATCATGTATGTTTTGTTACCTCCCAATTACATATACAAACTTGTTTAATGTTCTGTTCCAAGTAGGAGCCTTTACTAGCAAATTGGGGCTCCAATTCCCCCCAGGTAATTGCCAAAAATGGCTTCACAAATGATCCCAAAGTCACTTGAATTTATGAAAAAAATATGGGAATATGTAATTTAACTTTTAAAATTATCATATGCATCATGGTTCATTTTATACAGTCTATTATGGCGCTTTCCAAAACAACTCCCAAGTCACAATTTCAACCCTTGGGGAAATTGCACCAAATCTTCTCCCAATGCAATAAAAATGAGTAAAATGGATTCCAATGCTTAAGTAATGAACATTAGAATTGAAATAAATATTAATTACAGTCTATACATCATACATTTATCAGATATAAATTCCTCCATTCGAAATAATAAGCATTACCATGGCATATATCAAAATAGAGTGGAAATGGTCATTGTTTGCTCATTAAAAGTCATTTTGACATACAAATATTGGTTATTTCGAATTGAAACTTTATGATAATGAATAAAATATAATATTTAACTTATTTCAATCATAAATGGACAATTAAAGGCTCTCCCAATTTGAAATCATCAGTATTACAATTGTTCACAACAAGATAGTGGAGAAATGACACTATTTCTTCATTGTTCAACATTTTTACATGAATTCATTTGGGTATTTAGACCTGAGAGTATTATGAACGTGAAAAAATAGAGTATATAAATCATAACATAATATAATGGGCATTATAATCTTCTCCAAAGAGATCAATAGCTCACCCAAAGGGCAATCCCTCCATTGGCATGAATATGGTGTGAAAACTTGAAATGGTTGAGAGAGAGTGCTGCAATACAATATCCACATGATTTACTGTAGATTATACCTGCAAATAATACTCCATGAAATAATTTAGTGGCCTTTCCAAACACCAACTAGGATGGGAATCTTTCACCCTCGAAATTGGCTTAAGCAAGAAAACTAGTCATCCACTAGCTCTCACAATTCACAAATGAGAAAAAGCCTCTTATCATGGCTTATCCATGTATTTTATAAAAAATATTGGTATTATAAGGTTCCAAATCCATTGATAAAACAAATCCAATTCGAATTGGTGTGGCTGCTCATGCTATGCCATGTGGCCTCTCTCTTCACCTTCCCTCTTCTCCCAAATTTGAGTAGGAGCCTCTTGGCCTTCTCCAACTCCAAAATTCGACCTTTAAGATGCTCTATTCAGTCCTGAAATGTCACTATGTTATTATTTCAGTATTCATATCTGAATTTTGTCATAACTATCATGGAATCTCCATCATTGGTGTCATAGATGTCATAAATGTAAGGGGAATCTAGCCAAGTGTCCATGAAACTCCCATTTGGCTCTTCCTCTCCCATGTAAGTTATAATTCATCCCAATTTCGACATATTAAGTATATGTACAAGTATATTAACATTATAATCCATAAAAAAACATTATACTTCCCATATATTCAAATTTGCAAGAGAAAGATACCATTTAACATAGGAATTCTAGCTAGTGTGGGCCCCATAGTCTCCATGTGTCTTCATGCTCCATTGCCACTTCCATTTTCTATTGTATTTATTTAATAAGATACATTATTAGATATTTATCCCATTCTAATTTCTAAATATCATTTATTATCCCCCTTATTCCAAATCTCAAAGCTTCCACCCCCAAGCTAGGAAACTAGTGATTTTCCACCTTGGCAATTATTTGACTTTTGGCATCCCTTTGAAAAATTTCATGAATATGGAAAATGTGATTTGGCCATTGTGACATAATGTAAAATTTGGGACATTACAAATCCTCCATTCCCAATATTTCTTGTCCTCAAAAAATTTCAAACATGGTTGTTGAAGAACCTGCTTTCTGTATGATTCTTTGAAGTTGCCACTAAGCTGCCCACTTTGAGTCTTTGAGATTCCATGAAGATTTCAGAGAGGAAACACCATGCTTGCTTCTGCAATAATCTAATTAAAATCACCGTATTAAGTGTGAAATCCATATCCCATACTTCTTGTTTCCCAAATAATTTCAAATCAATGGGACTGAAAACTATCCCAGGGTCCCATTGCTTGCATTGCACTCCAACAATTAAGAGTGCTCTCCAACCCACCATTTGGAAAGAGAATTTCTGGATCCCATTTTCTTGTATGCATTATTCCAAACATCATGATTTCATAATATATATCATCAAAGTATATAAAAACATAATAAGAATGAACATCAAGGAGGTGCCTCACCAAGAAATCATGAAAGTGCTTATACCTCCCAATGAGTAGACTACCATTTTCCAAGCGCATACAAGCTTCAAGTGACCAATCAAATCTGCTCCAATGACATAGGTGTTGATCCCATGTCCCATTATTCTGCTGCAAATATATATAAAGTGCATCAATATAATCATCCACATGTTCTTTCATCCAAGTAGTGAATGAAGAACCTCCACCAAAATCTAAACCAAATAATGAGCAAAGAAAACATGAAAACTTCAAGTGGATCAAAGAAGTCTCATCAATACACCCATGAATATGTATATCATCATGAAATAAAAGAGGATTTTTGTTCCAATAAAAATGTTCTTCAATCACATATGTCTTCACCCAAGTGTGTGATGAAGTTCCTCCAACATCAAATAGACTAGGCAAGGAGCAAGGGAAATCATGAGTCTCCAAGTGACTCAAGTGAACATCATAGGTGCAGCCATGTAGATGTCTATCTACCTGTTACTATGTGATGTTAATGATTCTACTTGGAATTGGGACAAATATGGAGGGGTTCATTGGGGTGGGTATTATATCTTCCAACTGGAATATGAGATGTGGTCATACTCAGCACATTCACCTGTATACTCAATCTTCCTTAAAATCCAGCTTGCATCTTTGTAAGCAAGGTCTTTGGCAGTAGACTATAACTAGTGAGGGAAGTGCAACAATGCTTGAAATATGGATGGATTGATACTAACCCAATAGAGAAGGCTAACTTATTAGCATCAATAGTCTCATCCTCCCAATGGCTTCGCAAAGTAACACATGTTGTTCAACATCCTCTTCAATTTTACCTTAAAAACTCAGGTATCCTTAAGGTATACCCTCTCTGTGTTCCTACCATAGTGCTAGGGAAATTCCATTAAAATGAACCCTATAGTTCTTGGATGGATGCCATGTGAAATTCCATGTTAAACTGATATAGGAGCTAATGAACAGTTTTTTCCTAGATTTCATTGGGCATCAGGATCATAACCCATCAAAGAAAAAAACACAGGTTTCACTACCTAATGGATGAACTAGGACCTGACTAAAGTCAAAAGCTCTATAATTGGATATTAATCTAGATGTGATGGATATGATGTGGGATCGGATGCTACTATCTATGCTTCTCGTTAAGGGTGTGGAACGGTTGCAAGGATCCCCCTCGTCATGGGCATCAACATGTTTATGATGGATCAACATTGGGATTGGTGTCATAATTGGTGAGTGGACGCAGATTACAACTTGGATAGAAGATATAGAAAGGGCGATTCATGGGTTGAGGGGACCTTCCCACTGCTGTGATTGAGAAATATAAGGTATGCAACTTATTATCACAGAGGTTAGGGGTCATGGGGACACTTTCCCTGAGCCAGGAATAATAAGAAAAATCAATATATAATTTTTCTACGATTGAACAAATAGCAACAGATAGCAATGCCAATCTCTTCCTTAAAAAAGAGAAATAGGAAAATACATCCACCCAACCTTTTTAATGGAGTTCTTTACATCCAACCAAATTATTAAGCTTGCTTCAGCCAGAAATCAGGGATATAGCTAGCACTAGGATATTTACCTACCCTCCCTCATAACTCCTACATCCTTACCTGCGATATTAACTTACTTACCTGTGATATTAACCTACCTACCTAAGCTTCAATATTATAACAATATTATCAGGAAAAAGATAAAAATTCACAGTAAAAAGAAAACTTACCCGTGATTTTAACCTAGCTACCTACGCTTCAGTATTATAACTAGGAAAAATTGATCAATTCACAGTTAACCAAGAAACTTACTAGGGATTTTGTAAGGGAAGAAGGTGATGTTGACCCTAGAGTTGCAGAATTTGTGGCCCACCTCTTCGAGAGCCTCTAGGTTCTCTTCAATGGTGTTTTATCCATGGAAGCGATGGCAATTAAATACCAAAATTATAAACCCTCAACAATGGTGAATATCCTTAACAATATCCTCAACGGGTATCAAAGGTATCATAATAAGTGACCAAAAATGCCACCCAATTCACACTACTTTCCCCTCATAACCCACCAAATCCTCCTCACCTCCAGCCAACGCAAAATATTTGGCACCAACGGTCTGTTTTGATAGGCTATTTGGTGCCAACGAGCTGGTTGAGTAGTCATTGATGGAATTGGAGGATGAAATATTCATGGGTTCAAGAAAATAAACCATCGACCATGAATGTTATCAAACAGAGGTGGGTGGAGAGCTGTTAGGTTGAGAGTTGGGTAGACAGTTGCATTTTCATATAGATTTTTTTGCTTTAGTTATATATTTTTTGTTTTATTTTTATTATTTTATTATATAAATTATGTTAATTGGTTATATATTATATTTTTTAAATAAATATCATATAAGTTATTTAGTTTTATAAATTAGGATTAATATAAAATTTAATTAATTTGTGTTTTATATAAATATAATAATTTGTGTTTTTTATAAATATAATATTTGTTTTATTGTTATATAATATTTGTTTTAATGGTATTTTTTGTTATACCATAAGTATATATAATAAACTTGGATCGAGGACGTTGGACAAGAAGAGTTGTGCACATCATGAATCTGGTGGGTGGTCATGACATCAGATGCAAAATTTACGTGGCCACTAATGCATAAAGGAGGTTTAAGTTGATCATGATAAGGAGAGGTCATATCTGCACTATACGTATCATATTCTGCGAGGTCATCAGGCCTATATTAAGAGGCTGAGGAATCAAAATATTTACCTGAATCTTTGATGTAGGGTTGGGCCTCTACCTTTATATTGCATATGGATTTGAGACTGGTTTTGGGTTAAGACCCCAGTTTAATTATAATTGAGTCTTTTATTGGTTAAAAAAATGTTCTTGTTTCTTCCACCGGTTCAATTATTATATATTAGATCAACTGCTATGACATTTAAAGGAACTCATCCTGGTGAAGCTACGTTGACTGGTACAGCTATACATTCGACGGTCATAGATCATGAATATAGTTATATTGAAGTTAGAAAAACACCTCAGACACATGGGACTTGCAGGGACTCTTACATTTTTGAAGGATCAACAACTAGCTATGATGCTTCTAGGTATCGATATGGTACTGGTTCTAGTACCTAATTCGTAATTGACGTAGGAACCTAAGTTTCCTTTCGCACGCGCACGTTTAACCGGGTTCGCTTCAATAATGCAATATGGATAAAGATGGTTAAGAGAAAATTTGTGAAATTTTTTTGTTGGATCTCTGAAGATTGAGGTACATGGGACCAATATTACTAATAGAAGGTAGACAATTTACAAAATTTACACTTCATTGCCAAATTTTCAATTTTTCATGACACAATTAAAAATGACTAATTCATATTCTTCTAGCTAGTCATTTTTTATGTCGTGACAAAATTAGTCATTTATGTTAGTCATTTTTAACTCTGTCACTTATTATCTAGTCATATTTGTTAACTGGTGACTAAATTATTCATTAATTTTAGTCGTTTATAGTTGGTTCAATCAAAATTGCTCATATTTAGTAGTAAATCACTTGAAAAATATGTGGTGACTAGAATTTTTAGTCACCTAATAGCTAATTCCTCATTTTGTACTAGTGTAATAATATCAATTATCATGTACTGATCATTCATTAATGTGTATGTTAACACAAAAAATTGTTGTTTAACTTGCTCTACACAACCTACACCACATACAAACATCTATTTACTAACCTTTTTGGACCTCCACACCTATGTTTTGACCTCATTCTCTCCAAAAAGCTCAAAAATATTAAAAAGGACCTAAAAAACCCACAAAAGAGCTAGAAAAACTCACAAAGGGGCTAAAAACCCCAAAAGAGTTAAAAACAACCAAAAGGGGCTTAAAACCCGAATTAGGGTCCAAAGCCCTAAATGAGAGAAAAAAACTATAAATAAAAGGGTGGAGGTCCCCATCACACATGACTTGTTTTCCTTAGTCGTTATTATACTTGCATGAGTCCTTAAAGAGACCATCACTCTCAAGCTACTCATCCCAACCATTCCATTTTCCCCACTTGCTCCCCTTCTAGTGTGTTGAGTCAACCTCCACACTACCCAAACCTGTGGAGAAGCAGTATTGTTTCTGAGTTAGGGCATGGTGCCCCCCTGTTTAAGTAGATCGGAAGGTATAACAGTCTCATCATTTTTTTGTCTAGTTTGTAGATTGTATGTATTTGTTTATTTTTTCTACTAATAGTTTTTGTTGTAGCTATCTTTTCCATTGCAGACTCTACCCTTTTATCCCTTTTACAGAAGGGAGGTGCATTAGCATGTGGCTAGGGTTTTTACCCAGCCATAGTTTGGAGACCATACTAGTGAGATCCCACAGGATCCCTGGTTTTTATAAGTTTTTTTTCCAGGTTTTCTTTCATAGCTATCCCTGATCGATCCCTCATGATGTCGATCCAAGTCTGTCTAGTCCCGGTACCAGTTACTGTCGGCCATTCCCTATTATGTTTTTTAATTTTTCCTGTTTCTAGGCCAAGTCACTGATTTCAGGCCAAGAGGAGCGACCCATTAACTAATTCATCCCTGAAAGGAGTGACCCAGTCACTAATTTAGACTCGAAAGGAGCGACCTACCTCCCAAGGTATTGTCTCTACTTTTTTTGTCCAAGAGGTGACCTAGTCACTACTGTTTGGACTGTTTGTGCAACTCAGTCGCCACTATCCAGCATCCATAAGCCAACTATCTGTTTTTTAATCATTTTTACATTCATTTACATGTTTGGTTGACTGTTAAAATGCAAATCTTCCTACTTCTATATTAGTTTCTATAAGTTTAATTTCATTATTTCATTATTAAAACACATTGGAAATTAACCATCTTGTTCAGCCCTTCCTCCTCTACTTAGTCATCACCCTTTGGGGTCTTCTGAGATAAGATGGAGGGTTGAGAAAGCTTAGTAATATGCACCTATATTTTTCATTGTTCTTGTCCACTACAAAAAAGTGACCTTGGAAGCTAGAGGGAGTGGAAACCGTTGGGGGTTTCACGGTGTTCGTGTCCTCCCTGTTGAGAAACTGGGCATTTGAGGAGTGACTTGTGGATCTATGGGTGGGTTGTTCCCACTTTTATGAGAGCCCAACACTCCTTCTTGTACTTGAGGGATACAAAAACAGGGTAGTCACACTACTGATTCACATTTTTCATTTTTTATTGCACTTTGGCTCTATTTTATTTTACTAGTTCACATGTTACAGTTTGTATTACCCATAGCTTGATCTGTGTAGAAAATCTAGTATCACTTGCTCACCACATAATTCAAAAAATAATAAAAAATAACAAGCTCATACACAAAGTGCACACATTCTCACCATATAATTCAACCAAAATCAGTTCATGACCCCGAGCGAACCATAAAAGTAACCAATTTACTTAATCAAAATCTTGCGGTTTGACGACATAAGTCTCAATTGCCTTAACTGTGGGAAGTGCTTGGGCTATGCTCTAAATCGCATTATGAGGAGTACCACAGGAACCCCAAAGTAGCTGGCCAATGAGAGGAATTTCCTAGCAAAACGGGAAATGACCCCATCCAATTGACTAGAAACACCTTTGTGAGGAAAAATCCAAGTGTTGTCTTGTGGAAGTCTTGGTGGCCAAGTGACCACCTGTGAACCAATAGGAAACCAATAAACTGGGGTCCAAAATTCATTACTGGTTACTACCATCAAGACACCATTGATCCATCACGCTCTTCCTCAAGCCTAAGCAGTGATCCCCCTCACTTTGGGTCTTTATATCATTACCGTCGAGGCCCTGCTCGACAACCCTCCTCATCGTCAGAAGGACATACAACCTCTAATTTCGACTCGAATTCCTATTAATTCGAGCCAAACTTGCTCACTGTACCATCTAGATCCATGGCTGGCGTAAATCTCGACCCCTTCTCTGGAGGGGTCAGTGGCAGTAGACCCATGTCCCTGCCTCACATCATCACCAACATCCCTATCAGTGGTCCAAGCACTGTTTTGCATACTATGGTGTTTCCGCTACCCATTAGTGGCAGTCCTACACTAAATCCTACAGTTCCTTTCATACCACCTTTCATATCTAGGGGTAGTATCCCTTCCATGACTATTTCGACTATCCCCATTACGGGAAGTCAACTTCAAGTGCCCCCATTCATGCATGGACATCTCGCTCCTGCAAACTCTGCTGCCATCGTCGGTCCTTCCTGCACCAACCTTGGGTCTAACCTCCCATTCATGGCTCTCCTCAACTTTCTTTATTTGGCTAGGTTAACCAATGAACCAATGAACCATCAACCCCATTGGCCTCCTATGCTAACCAAACTCCCGTCAGACATTCCCAATTTTGAAGGGAAGGTAGGTGAGTTCCCCCCAAAAAATATCATGTCATTTCATCTATGGTGCTCTTCAAACAACATTGTGGATGATTTGATCAGACTTAGGATGTTCCAGTGCACCCTCACAAGCGTCATAGCCAAATGGTATATTGAGCTACATCAAGCCTTTTACCCTGAATTCAATTCCTTAGCCTTCATGTTCCTGCAATATTTCCAACTCAACATCAGATACAATGAGGGCATTGAGATATTGCTATCTTTCCACCAAAACACTGCGACTCATATAATCGAAAACATCCACGAGTGGAAAAAACACCGTAGCATATGTAAGATTCATCTTGATGATTAGATCTTTTTGGATTGGTTCTTAAAAACCTTGCTACCACCTATAGCCAAGGGCATCGCCTCCAAACATCCCCAATCCAAGGAAGAGGCCATCTTGAATGACCAACAATTTGACTTGATTAATGCTCAGTCTAGATACCTATATACCATCATTCCAGACGCTCCCCATGTCGAAACCTCTCACCGTGACGCATCAAGGGCATCCCATGCTGCAGATGGAATCATAGGTTCTTTCTCCCAACACCCGCAGTACTATGTGAAACCTCCTATGATTCCACCACACCTAAGAAACACCCCTAGCATTGCGCAACCAAACCAAGTACCTAACTATTCAAGGATGATGGATCAGTTCAGAGCCACAACCTCTTATGCATAGCCCATGCCACACCTACACGCCCATGCGCCAACCTGACTGGCACAACCGTATTCTAGACCAATGACCGGATTTTTAGCTCCTTCTGCTCCTCTGACCTACTATGTGCCACATATGCAAGCCACCCCTACCCCTGCCCCAACTCCTCCAACATCCACAGGACAAGTTTTTTCTCAGCAAAATCTACCCAACCAACCCACCCCCAAAAACCAACAAGGGTTGGGTAATAAAAATCGAACCAAGAACAGGGGTGACAACCAACCACAAGAAGGTGTCCAATAGCCGAATCCTTCCAACAACACCGGTGCTAACCCACCGGATCAAAAACCACAAGAGCCTAATCCAATGAAACGCTTTGTTACGGACCAACCATCTGTGTAAACTATGCAATGTCTATGGCCACTAAAATCATGAATGCCCTCACATGGAACACACCAAAAAGGCTCTCCTGAATGAAGCTCAATGCGACACCAACGTGGCAGCCCAAGAACAACCGAACCTAGCACCACTAGGTCCCCTGCCCATGGTGCTCTTAAACCCATTTCCACTCCAAGGATTGGTTGCAACCATACCTTTTCCCCCACTTGTTCCTGCCGTGACCCCGCTTACACAGAGAAGTGTCCATCACCTATTGGCCATGAAAATTGAAGAGGTCAACTTGCAGACTAGGCATAATCAGTATGGATCTACTACTGAAACACTGACCCATCAGCAACATTCACATCCAACAAAACCAACATACCCCTTCACTTACCCCCACTCCCCCCCGACGGGGCGGTTAGAGGTCCACGATTTCCCATGCTGTGTATCGCCAATAACTCCACCGCTAGAGTGGCAGTGAACTATAGCATCGTTGACGACTTGGCCTAGTCACCAAAGGCCATGCCTGCTCTCAAGGTGCTCAAAATGTGCCCACCACAGTAGAAACCATTGTTATCTTCTCTTGGTGCCGTGGATCCCTCTAATTCCAGTTTGATCACATTCAACTTGGATCAAGGGGAGCCAAGAATTCCATCCATAGTCTCGTTCCAGATTTCATTCTCAATTCAAAATTTGGCCATACATCGATGTATCATCGATGAAGGGGCATCCACTTACATCATGTCAACATTCATCTGGCAAAAAATTAGGTCCCCTACCCTCCAACCGTCTACCACTACACTATGTGCCTATGATGGCCACCCCACCAAAGCCTAGGGGATTCTTCCGCATGTACCCGTATCACTAGCTGGTAAGACGGTTCTGATTGACATAGAGGTTGTCAATGCTCAGCTTGATTACAACATTCTCCTCCGCCATAGTTACATGTACTCTATGAGAGCCATGGAATCCACCATTTTCCACCTTATGATGTTCCCTTTGTAGAAATAATAGATCAACGCTATGAGCAATGTTTCTAAGAAAAAGCACAGGAAATAGATCTTGCTATTAAGAATTATCACAAGCATACACATGAAAAATAGAGAGACGAAAAGAGACTAAATCACATGAATGAAGAGATGAATATTGGTGTGTATCCTTCCATTGAATAATGATGAATAATAGTGTACATAAATAGTACATCCCTCATAGGAAAATCGAGTTGTATGGAGACAAATCATAAAGCTAAAAAATACTGACTTACCAAAATATAGAAAATCCCCATAGGTGGCTAAATCACTTCCCTAATCTATCAAGGACCTCACAAATTGAAAAAAGCATGAGTGAGTTGTCAAGGAGATGGAAAAAACATGCTAATCCTAGAAAATTGAGGAAAATTCATGAAGGATGGGTTGGCAACAAAGGGACCCAGTTTCCTAGTTTGACTAGCTTTACCTTATCCACAGAAAAGCAGGAAAAGCAGAATAAAGCAAAATCTATTGTAAAGTGCTATATACTAATTTTGGATGGTCAAAAGGTGGTCAAGATCAACCCAGAATTATAAATAAATCATTCCTAGGATATAGATGGCATGTATTGACTTTAAGGTGCAAGTGGATGGCAACTAATTAAGCTAGTGGGTGAATAATTAATCAAATAATGATTAATTATTTTATCCTAAGTTATGAGTGGGTTTAATATATTCCAACACCCCCTATAATTCTGACTTCATGATGGTATGACAAAACACATGGATGCATATAGGGCCCAGAAACAAGGCTATGGTCACCCTTTAACAATTATTATGTCTAGAAAAGTGAGGAAAGAGGCAAAACCACATGGGGAAAATCCTCCCTCAAGACAGGTCAAGGAACAAAATTTGAAATATGTCTTCAACATATCTTCATCTTCACTTTAATGAGATGAATGAACTTCTTTTGGATGAAGGACTTGCTGAATAAATCATGAACTCCATGATCATGCGCTAGAGTGTAGAACCCGCAAGAAGGAAAAGGAGGTACTCCTTGTATCTCATCAATTGATGAAGTAGGAGCATTATCTGAATGATTCTTACTGCTTTCAAACTATTATCTGCAAATATAATCTGAAATAGAAAAGAGATCTGTACATAGCCCTTCCCAAAGAATACACAAACTAAGACAAATTATTTCATACTCAATTCCCTGAATAGCTGCCTTGTGATGTGGATCACATGTCAATATTCCAATCTGATGTAGCACCTTTCCAGATCTGATATGAGGTTGATAAAACTATGATATATCAGAAATATTATCATATGGAATATCAAATATGAAGGCCTCAGTGGCTCCATGAGGATATAGGGATAGACTAGGAAAACTATGAGCAACTGGGGAAAACTGATAGGTGTAAAAATCTGAATGATGGATGGGAATAAGATATGAACCATAGGTGTTTAGAATAGATCCAAACATGTTTAATATCAGTCCAAATATGACTAAGTTCATGGATAACCAACCACTGAAAGATAGGAAACACTTCAAACCATGTAAGATAAATATCACTGCATAAGAGACCAATGAGGAATCAACTAGTGAACTTGGGATTTGTATAGTCCTAGGATTATTCAGAGTTATGCTAGATGGTATGCATGATGGTATGATATGTGTATCAACCTACAAATATGATTCTAAATCAGAATCCAAAGGATCACATATAAGCATATTAGTAGACTCATGGGAATACGTTGGTAATGAATCCTCTGTATGAAAGGAGGGAATAATGAAATGTTCACAATCTTCAAGGAGGTTCTGAGTATTGATGCCAAGAACAAAGGAGGAGGTGCTGAAGCACATGAGATCAAGTAAGCTAAGTGTTATTATACAAATAAGGATTTATTTGGCTAAGTAAACATCTTGGAAATCACTGGGTTGTTCACCGTCAATGAGAGAGGTATGCACAAAGTGTGAAGAGTCAGGCACATGGATCTCAAAATATAATATAGGAGATATAGGGAACAAGGAATGGGTGATAGGATCATCATCAATATCAATAGCAGATGCATATGTTACTTCTTTTTCATCAATAGTATCACAAGAAGAAAAATCACTTTCAAAAGACATAGAAAAAGATGGCTGTTCAATATTTGCTTCTTCATTGAAGGAGGAAGCATTCGAATCAAGGAGAGTAGAAGTAAAATGAAATGTATGAGAAACTTCTTCATCATGATCAACTTCATCAGATAATGTAGAGGCCAAGAAATACTGAGAGAGAGAACAAGAGGAGATGCTGGGTTCGCTCCCTGCTTCATCTTCTATTTCCTGCAAACTAAAAGCTTTGTCCAAATTCTTCCAAAGCTCAAATGGATACTCAGAAGAATCTATGAGATGATGTATATTTGGAGACATTACCAAACATATAATTCCATAATCTCTATCACAATTATTTGGCCAATCAATATTCTCTTCATAAGACTCAGGTTCACTCAATGCACCAATGGAGACATCAAAGAGACATTGCCTCTTCAATTATGAGCTCATCTTTGGCTTCAAATCAGCATGGTTGAAAGGAGATATTAGATGAAATTTTGAATCCATATAGAATTTGTTGAAATTCTCTAGGAGATACTCTCTGTAACCTGAAAAAACAAAACTAGGAGAAAATCTTGTAAGCTAGACAAGCTCTTCTTTAGAGAGGGATAGGAGACTGGATGCGCTCCTCAATCTGTAGAACTTGATCAACCTTGCTGCTATGATACCATGTAGAATATTGAAATGTTGTGCTCCCTATAGATCTGATACCATGTAGAAATAATAGATCAATTGTATGAGAAATTATTCTAAGAAGAAGCACGGGAAATAGATCTTGCTACTAAGAATTCTCACAAGCATACACAGGAAAAATAGAGAGAAGAAAAGAGATTGAATCACATGAATGAAGAGATGAATATTGGTGTGTATACTTCCATTGAATAATGATGAATAATAGTGTACATAAATAGGACATCCCTCATAGGAAAATCGTGTTGTATGGAGAAAACTCATACAACTCAAATAGGTTGACTTACCAAAATATAGCAAACCCCCATAGGTGGCTAAAGCACTTCCCAAATCTATCAAGGACCTCAAGAATTGGCAAAAGCATGAGTGAGTTGTTAAGGAGATGGAAAAAAATTCTAATCCTAGAAAATGGAGGAAAATTCATGAAGGATGGGTTGGAAACAAAAGGACCCAGTTTCCTAGTTTGACTAGCTTTACCTTATCCATAGAAAAGCAGGAAAAGAAGAATAAGGTAGGATCAGCTGTAAAGTGTTGTATACTAATTTTGGATGGTCAAAAGGTGGTCAATATCAACCCAAAATTAGAAATGAATCATTCGTAGGATATAGATGGCATGTATTGACTTTAAGGTGCAAGTGTATGCCAACTAATTAAGCTAGTGAGTGAATAATTAATCAAATATTGATTAATATTTTATCCTAAGTTATGAGTGGGTTTAATATATTCCAATACCCTCATGACGAAAAGATTGTGATAGTAGACCAATTAACTCACCATGATCCGCAGGGGCCAACCCCACCAGACAATGTCATTCCTACAGTGGATACCTCCATCGACAGTGCCGCCATGCCTTCCATGATGGTTGTCGGTCCTGGATTGTTCACCGACACTTCCATGATGGATTCTTTCCCATCGTTACCTCCCCCACTGGCATCAAACGACATTGTGGATTTGTGCATGCTTTCATCCAACAACGTTCCACCTAAACCCTAAGTAGAGCTGCAACCCCAAATGCAATCACCGGGGAATTATCGGGTCTCTCTCCCAGTCCATACAATTCCCTTCCTTCCCCCCCCATTTGACATCATGAGTAAGCTTGTAATGGCTACTTTGAACTTACTCAATTTTACGTTGGGGATTCCTGTGTGGTAACTCGAACCACCTGCTCAACGTCTGATGCCCCAAGTTGTGTTGACTCCTGTTCAACCCATTGAAGTTGAGACACACCCTCATCTAGGACCACAACAACCTCCTTCCATGTTTGTGTCATCCCTGTCTCATCCAAAGAGGGCTAGGGGAAAAACCGCCTAAGCGGCAGCCAAACCCCGACAGACTCCACCTTGCGTCATGTGCGATGTACATGGCCACGCAACCCTGAATTTTCCATAAATCCCCATCCTTCGTAGACATATGGATTCCATGGACACAACAAAGAATATTCTGGAAATCGTCCTCCTGAATAAGCCAACAGTAAAAAACAAGTCTTTGAGAACAAACCATGCATGCACACTTTGTGGATTGTATGGACATTATTCTCACCACTTCCAAGACTTGGCCGAGTTTCAAACCACCCTTAGCAATCTTTGAAAACATTCCCTTGAATCTCATATCACTGTCATTAAGGAGATCCACCCTCTGGTTTCTTCATCAACCACCACAACCATTTACATGGTGCCCATCTCCACTGACCCGCCTGTCTCTGCAACCATTGACGATCCCTTGGATCTAGCCAATCATTTCTTTAACAATGACAAAGAGATACTTGAGGACTTGAACGCTCCTGAATACCCATGGGACAACATGCACCATCACTCATTCTTTGTCCCTGAGGAACCATCGTCAACAATAGACCAATATTCAGTATAGACCAAGGATTTCATCCACGGCAAGGTGGATCGGTTCAAAAATCCTATCCCGGCTCCCAACACCTTTGAAGAAGGAAATATGGCCAATATCACGCCTATCATACAAGTTAAAATATCAACCAATATTGAGATCATTGAAGAGATCATGCTGGGGGAATCATGCTCCTCTGAAGATGTCACTTCCTACAAAGATATTTTTTAAGAGTTTCATGACATCTTTGCTTGTTACTACATGAGATGCCAGGATTGGATCTGTCCATCATTGAGCACCACATTGCACATGGCTTGATGTGGCACTCGTTTGCCAAAAGCAATGACCCATCCATCTTGCCAAAGCTATTGCAGTCAAAGCAAAAATTGAGAATTGCACACATCCAGTTTCATCTACCCCATCGCATACACCACTTGGGTTTCCAACCCTATTCCTGTGAATAAAAAATAGGGCACCATCCGCGTCTGCAACGACTTCCACAACTTGAATTTGGCATGTCCCAAGGACAAATTCCTAATTTCATTTATTTCCCAAATCATTGATGCGTGCGCCAGACATGCGGTCTTTTCCTTCATGCATGGTTTTTCTAGATACAACCAAATTCAGATCCATAAGGAAGATTGATACAGGACTACGTTTACAACCCATTGGGCACATTTTCATATTGAGTGATGCCCTTTGGACTAAAAAACGTTCGAGCCACTTTCTAGCGCATCATGACATATTGCTTCCATGACCTTGTTCACATCATACTGGTCTATCTGGATGACCTTACCGCTTGGTCATGGAAGCGCTCCCAACACTTACATGACTTGCAATAGGTCTTCCTGTGATGTCACAAGTACAAAATTCTCTTGAACCCTCTCAAGTATATTTTATGTATCCCAGTGGGCTGTCTTCTTGGGTTCATTATTTCCCAAAAAGGGATGGTAGTTGACCCTCTTAAAGTTCAAGCCATCCTTGACCTTCCCTCACCATGGACTTTGTGACAGCTGTAGCTAGGAATTTTGCACCTCCTGCAGACAGGAGTTGTTCCTCTAGTCTGAATGGTTCAAATCTAGAACAAATGGTACACAACAGAATTCGAAGACATTCCTTAGAATGGGTGGAGATATGGAATCAGTCTCTTTTATGTAATAATGTATTTGTTTCCTGTAATGATGGTTCTTCATGGATGTACCTACATAATCACATGAAAAAAATAGACAAGATCAAAAAGCACTAGAATATGATCCACTATTCTATGTTGATGACTAAGAAATTCAACAATAAAACATACGATAATAACACAATGTACTATATGGAAAAGGAACCAGTTTTTCCTTAAATAATAAAGAAGAATTTTAAAACCTATGCCTTAGTGTTGATGTGTTCCTTCACAAAGCCAACATCTCGTCCCCAATAGCTCCAACTTGCTCCTTCAAGCTTGTTATAGCGGATTTCACCCCACTAGGTGAATCACACATTGTATGGCCTTCCCTTGTCCCGCTGCAGACTCATTAGCCCCTTTGGACCACTTTTTATCCTTTGATGTTACCTTTACCATCCCCAAAACTATATAAACTATGATATACGTGGATTTTTCCCCGATAACCGCGTACATACAC
>LPNX010499950.1:141500-168432 GCA_001517045.1 Pseudotsuga menziesii | reverse complement strand
TTAGATTGTTTATTTCTATTGCATATTGGAGAAGATTGATTTCTGGAGTCTAGCTGTCTGTTGTGGTACCCCAAGCCATAGGAATTTCTCTTCGTAACAAAGCTCACTCTACTAATTTAGGCCAAACTATCAAAGCAACATCATAACTTTACTCTCTCCCCAACCATGGAGTATGAGCCTACTTTTATAGGCTTGGGATGGATAGATATGGTCGATAAATTGGTGGGTGAGGTGGATAGGAGATCCCAAAAGGATGGATCTCGAGCCCAACTGGCCCTAGTGAGTAGGGATAAGGGTGCCACAAAGCCTTCTTTCCAAAAGATTAGTGAGAACCTCTCTTTTTTCACTTTTTACCAAGGGCGCCACTTCTTCCTCACTGAGACAGAGCAGTGATAGGGTAGAACCGAACCTTGAACAAAGGGTAAAGGCAGTGCCATTGCTTACTATCAATACGTTATGGGAAGTGCTGAAGAAGGTACCGCTCTTAGACTAAAGGGTAGAGGCGGTGCTAGATTTTCATATGTAGATTTGATGTCTGGACAAATATTGTCACTTCACAATTTGGGATTAAGGGGAAATACTAAAGTTTGGGACCTCATCACATGCTGATGATGATATTTAGGTGTAACAGAATGCCCCCCAAAGCATGAGGCTACAGGGATATGCTAGGCGAGAGCTTTGAAAGAGAAATTTATCACTTTGACGTAAGAATTGGTTTGATGAGAGATCACCATCAACCAGGCATCTGCAATACATCAATACTTTTGACTCATGAGAAAATATGTCTTCATCATGGCTGCAGACCAATACAAGGAAGATCCATGAGAAATATTAACAAACATGGCTACTAGAATACATCATAGATCCATGTGCTAGAGGACTCAAACTTAAACGTAGCTACCAGACATACAATGTAGATCTATGTCGTATAGATGCAAATTTGAGCATAGCCATGACCATAAAAATGTGGATCCATGCTGGTAATTCATAAAATATACTCCATCGAAACCTAGGGAGAAAGCTATGAGTGCTTTTCAATAGATACCCAGGGTCTTCATCTTGTCTTTCACAAAGTACGATTCTATCCATGTGATTACAATGATCTGAAGTTGAACATGTTAGAAACCATTTTATTACCGGTCGATGATGTGGACTGTTAACAAGTGCGAGAGAGATCACCATTGATGTCAATGATTCCCAAGGTACCCTAGTACAATATACTAAGTGTGAATAGATTATTTGATGTCAAACACTCAGTTGAATCCATAGTGGAGTCACCACTTTTGTTAGATAGAAATACGCACCTCCTGCGGACAGGAGCTGGCTCCCTATTCTGAATAGTTCATATCTAGAACAAAACAAAAACACCAAATGTTAAAATTCCCCTAGATACTTCTATGAAATTCCTTGATACTTCTATGAAAGGCTGTCCTCACTATCCTCACAGAAGAACCTGTAAAATATGGAAAACAACAAGAGAAACATGATAGCATATAATATAATCAACTAGATCTATGCTCGTGACCAAGGAATCAAGCAATATATACACATGGAACAATAAATATGGGAAAGAAAAGACATTTTTTATTAGAAATGATTGGAGAGACTACAACCTTTATGCCTTGATGTTGAGAGTTCCTTCCAATGGACCCTTACCTCTAATTTCACCTAGCAACCAATAGTTCAAGAATTATTTTGGCAAAGTGTGGGTATGCAACACAATTCTTCCTCTTTTCTCCCATGGGGTATGAGATAGTATTTAGAGGCATGGGAGGATAGGTATGGCTGAGGATCTCATGGGAGAGGTCAATATTAGATCCAAAAAGGAAGGATCTTGAGCTCTAGCTGGTCCTAAACCATAGAGATGAGGCTCCACGGAGGTAAGCTTCGAGAAGCCTCACGAAGCTTCTCTTTTTGCCTTGAAAACTTGAGCACTTCCCCTACAATGAAGCAAAAAGGCGATGTTAAGGAGGTAACCTTTCTTGTAGTAAGGCTAGAAGTGGTGGCACCACTCTTTTCTCATGTATTAGGAGTGTTACCAGCTCTTTTCTTCTTGGGTAACGCTTTTTGTCAATGGGGAAAGAGCGTTACCAGCTCAAAACAATGAAAAACTATAAGGGGATATTTTTTTTCTGTCATTTCTCTAGGGAAAAATTTGAGGGATTGAAGTAGACAAGGGAATACCTATCTCATAACATGATGGTGACAATATTTCGGTGTAACAGAGATGCCCCCAAAGTATGATTGCTAGAGGGAAATGATAGGCATAAAACTTTGAAAGAAGAAAGTATAATATCAAGGAAAAGGTCCAAAGGTAAAAAATTATCAAGCATCACAAACTTTCTGCAAAACCTTATACATTTGTCCCAAATGACTCACAACATGGCTATGGACCAATGCAACGCATATCCATGTGAGATACAAAAAAGTCATGGCTACTAGAATACAGCGTAGATCCATGCGAAGAAGACTCAAATTTGCACATAGCTACTAGACATACAATGTAGATCTATGTCATACAGACGCAAATCTGAGCACAACCACAGACATAGAAATGTGGATCCATGCTAGGGTTCATACAAAATACTCCATCGCACTTGGGGAAAACAATGAGTGTTTTAATATATACCCAGGGTATTCGTCTCGTCTTCCACAGAGTACGATTGTATCCATGTGATTACAATGTTTTGACGTCGAACATGGTAGAAAACACTTGATTACCGGTCAATGATGAGAATCATTAACATGTACGAGGGAGATCACCATTGATGTCAACGATTTCCAATGTACCCTAGTACAATCTCCTTAGTGTGAATAGATGATTTTAAGTCGAACACTCAGTCGAATCTACTGATCAAAGGTCAATGATGTGAACCTATGTCGAGAGTGAGAGAATCTGTCATTGAGGCATACATATATCAATGTACTAAAATTTTGTTTCTAAGACTAATTCCTAGATGATGAGATGAATTTGACATGAATAGTCTCATCGAAGGAGTGCCATGATGAATCCCACATCGATGAAACGAAACTCGAAACAAAGTTATAGAATTTTGAGTATGATGTAACCACAGGACTAATTCAAAAGTAACTGACACAAAAAATTGTTTTGACTACAGGTGTAAACTCTCAGGACAATTTCCCTTTTGAACATAAGGCAGCATGACCGAAGACTTGGCAGCATTGACTTGATGAGGTGAAACACAATGGGACAATGGACAATGCATTCTTTGAGAGAGTCAAAGGAGTAACTTCACTCATGAAAGTGGATCGACTCATAAATCAACTGAATACCCAATTGATAGAATGAAATGTAGACAACTGCCATGTTCAAAGGTGACTAACAACTACCATTATTGAAAAATGTTTTCCCTTTCCCTTAATTTTACTATCATGATTGATGATCGCCTCTTTTCATTTTTACGAGTTCAAAGAGGGTAACAAACTCTCGTTTTAGCTCATCCTTTGGATGAGTCCAATTTCATATGTTTTACGAACCTAAGAAAGGAGGATTTTGTTCCCAAAAAAGGGTCTCTCAGTGTTTAGTTTAATGAGTCCAATGAAATTTAACTCGATATCGTTCATGTTTAGAGAGTCTAAACAAAGATGGAAGAAGACTCCAACGGTTCTTTTTTGTATGATTTAGTCTCCAAGAATCGAAAAAGTATAAAATGATTCCCAAGAGAACTCTTCCAGTCATGATGGGTTGGAGCGTTCCTTTTTTGTAAATAGTCCATCCGAACCGAAAAAGAGATAAAATGCCATCGAAGAGATGACTCTTAAAATACTTTGAAAAGTGTGAAGAAGACAAGTGCACTCAAAAATATTTTTCTATTTAGGGAGCCCGAAAAGAGTTTAAAGGAAACTCCATTACATCTTATTCCTACCCCTGCAAGACTTAAAAAGAACATTGGTTTCCCGAAATATTTGAAAAAATGACTTTTATCAACTATATTAAAGGGTATTTTTATAAAAATAATTTAAAACATTAAAAACCCTAAAAAAATGTTATAAAAGCTAAGTAAATAGTAAAAACCAATTCATTTACTATTTACCAAACCTTGGAGAGCATTTTGGGAGGTTTGGAGCCAAAACGTCAGCTGGAGATTGTGGGAGCATCCACCATCCATGTTTCGCACCGTCGGATTCAAGTAAAAGCTAAAACCATTCTCTTTCTTTTCATGGTTTCCATTTTTTTATTTTGATGATTTTTTGAGCCCAATGGGAAAACCTAATAGAGTAATGGAAGGAACTGCGCTTGGCCTTTATGGGAAAGGCGATGCCCGATAAAAACCATGTTTTTTCAGTTCAACTCAGGTGATGGCACCGCTCTGTCTTAACTGGGTAGAGGCGGTGCTGGCCGTGAGCTTCAAAAAATATTTTCCCTAGCCATATAAAAATATTATGAGCCTTTTCAATGATAGAATATGTTTCTAATTAGCCCATTGATGGTTTTTGGCAATTTCACTTGGTTAAAAATGGTTATTTGGAAGGAAATACAACATGATGACGACGATGCCCATGCCGCAATAAATGTGGGTTGTGTGGCTTCCCTATGAGTTTGTGGCCTCCCAAAGTTCTTCCATACCCCTAGTATGATTTTGCATGCCCACATATTGGAATATATTCTACGGATGTGGAATCCAGAGCAGCATCATTTTGAGGTGGGATGTCATGTTCTGACTATAGAGGTGGAAGACATTTACTTCTTGACAGGGATGTCCATATGAGGGGCCCTTATTTCTCTAAATAGTTCCCTAGGAGGGGAAGTGACTACACAAGAATTGATTGATCGTCATTGTCTTCCTGACACACAAATTTCAAGTAAGAATATTCCCATCAAGGCTGTGATGGATGTGCCACTTCGCACTATTTTTTTTACTATGCAGAGGCTGGCTAGGAGCCAAGGGGCTCACCAGGCATCCTGGGAACATATGCTATATTCCTTGGAAGTTATGACACCTACGGTTTTTAACTGGGAAGAAGCACTTCTTCCTGTTTTCAAGGAACAACTAACAAAATGTTGGCAAGGGGAACTGAATCAGGTTGGGTATGGGTCCATTTTAGCCTGCTTCTTCTTCAAGAGGGTACCTATCATGAGGCCCTAGGTGATCTTCATAGAGCTTAGGGATGGATACACACGCATGCTGAGGTGGGTAGAGATCATGGCCCGTATAGGAGGTGGCAGGGCCAAGGTGAAATTCGAGGCCGCGTTCTTCCATTCGATGCGTGAGCAGATCCTCATGATAGAGAATTATGCATATGTAGGGACCAACTTCAGAGACAATACTAATCTACCATTAGCACCTGGTGCTCAGTGGGGAGATATTTGTAAGAAGCATAACCCTAAAATGTTGATCATGTTTTTATATTTTATATTTTATGTTTTGTATGGGTAGTAACAAGACCTAAAAGTTTACATGCATATGTTGGTGGTGCATAGCCTGGGGGATATTCCCCGATGGACAAGCGAGATAGAGCTCAATTTGTTCATAGAGGTGATGACCATCTTACTGAGTTGGAGGAGAACCTGGATCGACTGACTCTTGACATCCCAGACGCAAAGATAGATGACCTCCCTACAAGGTATCATAGAAACACTGCAAGAGTGCCAGGTCGCTTCAGCTGACTCCATCATGTGCTATCATGAGCATCATTAGATGGTGGAATACATGATGTACTACTAAAAGCTGACTAGCTTTAGGATTTTTGTATGATTTGGTATTTCCTAAAAGACACAATGCTTTAGATGAGGTCTCATGACCACATTTTTTGTAAAAATACTCTCTCTCTCTCTCTCTATATATATATATATATATACAGACTTATTATTGGTGTTTATATGTCTCAAATGTATATCATATTTACATGAGTTTTATGTGTCATTTATAGTTTATTTTACAATGAACCATTTTTATTTTACAAGTTATGAATGGGAAATACACCAGTCTAGGATGTAGTTTGCTAACAATCCAACAAATGTATTATCTGCCCTAGGGATATTCCTGTAAGTGATACACTTGAATGACCTCTCTAATAAACACACTCTCTGAAATAAACATAGGAGTACAAGCTTTCTGATGGTATAGACATGGTTTAGATGACAAACCACTAATTGCGAATCCATAAACACTACCAAATCATGAATGTCTTGAGATGCAACCTCAGTCAGTAGACCTATTACTTCCTGATACTCGGTGATGTTGTTGGTAGTGGGACCAATACAAACCTCTCCTAAAATGATCAAATCATGAGTTGGGGAATACAAAACCCAAGCAGCTAAAGCAAGGTTCAGGGTATGATGGCAAGCACCATCAGCGAAGCTGTAAAAATCCATCCGATCTGCATAACCAAAACATGGTATAAAAAATTTGGACACTAAACTCAAATCCATACTGAATCAAGACACAACATACTGAAAGCCAAAAATATACATATAGACAAGGTACCATACGCAAATTATTTAAATATAGTACCTCTTTAGGTACAACCCATTGCGAGGTTTCTAGAAGGGTATCCCATCATAATCCATGAGATCGTAAGACCCTTTCTCTAAAACTTTGCTAACGACAAAGGGACCATACCACATTACCTCGAAATTTTATTAACCTATTTTATTGTGTCTCTGATCGTAGGTCAAAACTAGGTCACCTTCATTGAAAACACGAGGCTAAGAAGATTTATCATACTATGCCTTGACTCATTTCTTTTGTGCCTCATTAGCTAAGGTAGCATCTCTTCTAGTTTCGTTAAGATTAGTCAGGTATATAATTCTTTCTTCCTCAGTGGAAGTGTTTGGCAGAATTTCTACCACAAGTTTTAGTGATGGAATCTGGCATTGGATAGGAAGGACAACTTCTAGTCCATAAACTAACTAGAAAGGTGTGAAACCAATCACTATTTTTACGGAATTCCTGTAAGCCCAAAGTGAAGAAAAGAGAGTCAGGTGCCAGTTGGATTTATGATCTCCAACCATCCTCCACATCATAGCTTTTAAAACTTTGTTAATGGCCTCGACCTGACCATTAGCTTGCGGATAATAAGGTGTTCAGTTTTCATGGTGAAAACCCAACTTAGCACTTAACTCAATCATCATTTGATTCCATAAATGTGATCCGTGGTCAGTAACTATAGACTGTGGGACTCCAAACCTAGATATCACGTGATTGAATAAGAAGAGGGTGGGAGTCTTTCCATCCTCTGCATATGTAGGCATAGCCTCATCCCATTTTGTGAAATAATCAATGGTTACAATGATGTAACCATGGCCCCTAGCCGAGGTAGGCTTACAATGCATAAAGTTAATACACTATTTGGAAAAAGGGCCAACTGCAATGACGGGGTGTAAAGGAGCAGGGTGGGTGCACTTTTTCAGATAGAAATTTTAGCAGGGTGGGCATTTCTTAATAGCCTTATGACAATATTTGAAGATTGAAGGCCAGAAATAGCTAGCGCGAAGGATTTTCTGGGTTGTAGCCATACCAGAAAGATGATTGCCACACGCTCTAGAGTGGCAATCATTAAGGACTTATTCAGCCTCTTCATGCGTAAGGCATCGTCAGAGAATGGAATTGATACCATGTTTATACAATGTATCATTTAATATGAGGTAGTATTTTGCGTGGTGACGGATACGATGACGATCATCATGGGATATATTGGCTGAAATATTTGAGTTTGGAAATAAATGATTAAATATCCATACCATGGGTTGGTTGTGCTTATAAAGAATAGGTATTCATCTAGAAATGAATCATTGGGCTTAGTATCCATAAAAGCATAGGGAACGTCACACATCAACTCTACAAAGACCAAGGATTTCTTTGAAGTGGCCTTGGAAAAATCAAGGTCGAATTCTTGTAGGATGACAATCCAACAGGAATATTTCCCCCCTAGCACCTGACGATTCAAGATATAGTACATAGGATTTTGATCTGCAAGTACCATGGTAGTACGAAGAAATATGTAATGACAAAATTTTTGAAAATCAATGACCATAGCCAATGTTAACTTCTCCACACGCGAGTATCAGGTTTCAGAATCAATGAGATTCTTACTGGCATAATATGTCATGTGTTCTTGATCATTGGGATCTTCCTACGCTAAAACCATTCCAATGGTAGTAGTGGAGGAAACAACATACAATATAAAGTCCTTTGAATAATCCCGGGGGTGTATCATGGGTGAATGAGTAAGAGCGTGCTTGAGATTATCAAAGGGTTGCTGGGCCTGGTCATCCCAAAAGAATGGAGTGTCCTTCTTCAGGAGACTTATATAACCGTGTGTTTTCTCAGTGAAATTGCAAATGAAATGGTGAAGAAATTTTTCCTTCCCCTGTAAACTTTGGAGTTCAACAATATTTGTTGGGGTAGGTAGTGCCAATATAGCATCAATATTCAGTGGATCAATACGAATGCCATCCTTAGAAACCACAAAGCCAAGAAGATGTCCCGTTTCAACGGAAAAAACACATTTGTGTGGATTGAGCCGTATTTTATAATGATGGAATCTCAGGAAAATGTCCCTAAGATTCCCTAAGGTGGTATTCCCACTGCTGTGAATGAGATGGGAGATTGGCAAGGTATGGCTCCACGATGTTTTTAATATCATGAAACGCGTAGGACATGGCATGCTGGAATGTAGCTCCGGTGTTCTTGAGGCCAAAAGGTAACTTCCTATAGGTGAAGGTTCCCCATGGGAATATAAATGTCATTTTGTGCTGATCAATGAGAAATATCTTTATTTGATTATAGCTAGAAAATCCATCCATTAACGAGAAGATGACACTTCCAAAGAAGTTGTCAATAATTTGATCGATATGTGGAGTTGGAAAATTGCCTTTAGGACAAGCTTTGTTCAGGTCTCAAAAATCGACACATACTCTAATGGTTCCCTACCTTTTGTTCACAGGGACAATTTTAGATACCCATTCCATCAGGGGTACAGGATAAATAAACCCTACCTTCAAAAGTTTTTCTACTTCGGCTTTAATAGTAGAGGCCTTTCGAGGATGGACTTGACGTAAATTTTGCCTGACAGGTTTTGCTGTGGGATAGGTTTTAATTTCATGAACCACAATAGACATGTCTATCCCAGGAATTTCTTAATAAGTCCAGGAAAAAGTATCTCAAAATTCTTTGAATAATGCTCTATATGCTTTAGTTTATTCCGTTGAGCAATCCTTCCCTATGTGAACATGCTCAATGGTTCCAGGTTTGACTGATATGTCAATCAGGGTTATTTTAGTAATGTTGCATATATTTCCTTCGAATTTAGTATTTTGAAAAAATACAGGAGTTTGCAAAGTAGAAACAATATTAGTACTGATGAGAGATTCAAGGTCAAAACCCAGCGAAGTGGCGTTGGGAAGAAAATAAGATCGATGATGATGATATTCCCATATAGGTTCATTCCCACTCATGATCTCCATGATGGACTCATCCGAAGGAAAAGTCTGTGTGAGATAATATAGAGTGGGAAGAGAGGGTTCTAACCAGTAAGGAAGGTGGTAAGGATCCGAAGCCATGAGATGAAGGTCATCAATATGCTCACAGGAAATAGATTGGACAACATCATACATTGCTTCATACAGGCCAACAAAGGATGACTCAACAATTTCTTTTCCCTTGGTGCTATAGTTAGTTGTGGAAATAATATTTACTATCGTCACTTCTATACTAGGAGGGGGTGACATAAACACACCCATAAGGGTGAATTCTTTCAGAATACCTACCCCAATAAACTGATAAGGTGGAGGGGACTGACCTAGCACAGGGATGCTATTTGTCATAGGGGTAGTAACATCTAATGTACAATAGTCAAGTTGATCAATAGTCACAATCTTCCCCAAATGTGGAAATTGGATAGTCCTAAATATTGTTGAAGTGACAACGGTCATAGAATAAAACCAATTTCTCCCCAATAGAATATTGTAATCTAACGAGGCATCAACCAGTTCCACCTAAATGGAAATAGTCTTGCCCCCAAGATCGACTGAAAGTACTAGAAATAGACCATGGGGATGGAAACCTCGTCCATCATAATATTTTAAGGTAGTAGATGACTTTGTAATCTCAGGAGAACCAATGGCTTTCCAATAGGCTATAGACAAGACCGAGTTTGAATCTCCTTCATCCAGGACGGTCCGATGGACCTTTCTCCCAACTACTCTAGAGGCAATCTAAAATGCGAGTTGGTGAGGTAATCTATATGTATAGTTCTCTACGTTGAAATGAATCAAGTTGGTATTTTTTGAGTCTAATGCCCCTAAAGTTGTTATCAGGTTTTTATGCTGCATTGGACAACTTTGGAGTACCTCAAGGGTAGACATCATGCAAGGTTCCTGAGCTAAATCTTCAACAACATTGTAAAATTGTGTAGCTAGGGCATTGGGATTGAAAACAGCCTTCGTGAGGGTAGCCTTCAGTGGTCATAAAATTAAATCAAGATTAGGTTTTTCAATCATGAGAGGGCCATTAGACGAAGATGAAGGAGAACTAGTAGAAGGAAATTTCTTGGAAGACGGATTTTCATCCTTCTTATCTACTGGCTTGTCATATGAATGACTACGAGTATTCAAATTGATGGTCTCGAAAGACATCATTCTTATTTCTTCCATGGAATTGGAGGTCCCCTGATTAGACATATGGTCTATGAGTTGTTGTTGAGATGGGAAAGGATCGGTAAGCACTGCTAGTGCGAGGTTACTCTTCAAAAATTTACTAATATCGGCATGACAAGGACACTCTTTCATGAAGTGATCTCCTCCACACAATAAGCAGGGATATTTGGATTGCATTTTCCCTTTATCATTCTCATTGGTCGTAGGTTTAGGATTCTCCTGTTGGTTTCCAAGTTTCTTGTTTTTACCTTTCCCCTTTTTCTTATTGCCAGATGTCTGCGAACTTTGGATAACATTCACCTAGACAAAAATTGTAGGAGTCGAAGGAGTAGTAGTAGAAGCACTTGGTTGCTTGGTAGGTTTTGTTGTTGACGAGGGCTAGATTGAACCAACCACCCCATCAACAGGAGTTTCTGCTGGTGGCTTAGCAGGATCTGTACTAGGACAAGGAGCTTGATGAATTAAGTCATACATCATTCTAGATTGGGAATATACCAAATCTAGATACCGAGCGTGACTGATAGCATGCTCTTTAGTAACAACATTACCCATAGCCACATCTCGGGCGGTAGGAGGCAACAATGACTTAGTGAACCAATCAGCTAGTAGTTGGTTCAGGATGGGAGATTTAATAAGCCGTCTCTGCCTTCTCCACTCATGGATATGGTCCGATATGTGTGTGGAGGTATTCTGACGGAGTGAAGTTAAAATATCCGTACCCATTTCATAACGAATGGGTAGCTGAAAGTGCATAAGGAAAATAGTTGCTAGAGAGCTAAAATCCACAAACGAATGTTTTGGAAGTTCAATGTACCACTTCATAGCCGTACTAGTTAGTTTGCACTGGAAGAGCATTAAATGAACAAAATCATCCATCAAGGAGTTTGAGGAATACCATAGATGGAAGGTCATAACATGGTTCTTGGGGTCATCTCCCTGCTTTCCATCAAACTTGGGAATGTCTAATGGTAATTTTACTAGAATAGCGGGCCATGAAGGGTTATGTCGAATGGGATCATTTATCAACTTGGACAGATCGGGTATGTCCAAAGTTGCCAAGAAATTTAATTTTCGATTAGGTTCCACATACTGGTAGTACTAATAAGGCATGTGAATACCGATAGGACCATAAGCTGACTTGTATATGGGATGTTGATTTGGTTAATGAGTAGATGATCCTCTTGAAGAGCCTCCCAAAGGGGGTGGGCCTCCAAGAGGTAGCCCCCCAGGAGGTGGGCCTCCAGGTGGACGTCCGCTAGGTGGTGGTCCTCTAAGTAGTGGTCCTCCAGAAGGTGAACCTTTAGGTGACGGTCCTCCAGAAGGTGGATTTCTAGGTGGTGGACCCCTAGAAGGTGGGCCCCTGAGTGGTGGTCCTCCCAAAGGTGTGCCTTTAGGTGGTGTGCTTCTAGGTGGTGACCCTTTGAGCGGTGGTCCTCCGTAAGGAGGACCTCCGCGGGGTGGGCCTCCTCCTGGTAGACCTCCAAAGGGTGGGCCACCACAAGGTGGCCCTCTGGCACCTCCAGTAGTGAGAATAGGCATTCCTCCCATTACCAGCATGTACGACCAATTAGGTTTCCCCCATGGTGTAAAAATGTTTCTAGGGTAAGGGATTCCAGAATACATAGTTCCAGTAGATGTAGGTTGATAATTCATGTTTACTACAGATAATTTATTTTCTAGGTAACCATAACCCCAAGAATGTTGGTTGACTACAGGTTGTACCCCTAAGGGTTCGCCTAAACTCAATGGAGGGTTTACCATATTGGTGTGGGTAGGAGGAAAATACACTACAGATTTCCCTGCAGTAGAGGTATACCTAGTACTAGTAAAAAATCCACTAACTGATAATGTAGGACACACTGGGGGTCATCCCCTGGAGTTAGAAGGTACTGACACCACTTGATCTGAGGGTTTACCCCAGCTATAGAGGATATGGGAGAACTAGCAACAAACCTAGGATTGAAAACTGTTGGGTTGGAGGTTTGACCTGGATCACGAGGAGACATACCACGAGATGGAACATCATCAACAAGTGGACTATATCCAGAAGGCCATGGATCCAACAAGTGGGGTAAAAGAGCCGACATAGGTTATTTATGAGGTATAGGGGTAGGCATAACCCTATCCATCCTCTCTTGAAAATTACGAGCATGATTAAGCGATGCTTGAATTCTCCTATATGCATCCTCATTCAAAGGAGGGTTTTCAAAAGAGGATCTAATAACCCCAAACTCAGAAATGGCTTGACCCATAGAAGTTCTCCAAAAAGGAGCATCAGGTCCATACTCAGTTTCATCAATACCATAATTTCAACCTTCCATTGGACAATGAAAGAAAGTGTCAGCCGCAGGAGACTGTTGGACCAAGGGAGTAATGTAAGAAGTGAATTAATCTCCACTTTCTACAACTGGATTTTCTCCCATATGGGAGTTAGTTGTAGCTCCTTGGTCTGTGGCTTTCATTGGGCCTTCCCTTGTTGCAGATGGAAATTCGGGTGGTAAGCCCTAGTTTCTTCTAGATCGTCTCAACTGAAACTCATCCAAATTGTAAAAGTCACTAAAACCTAACCTAGGGTTTAAAAACTAGGAAATATGACACAAGTTTTTCTCCTACACAAGCTACAGGCCACAAGCAAACTTAAGTGATAGGATGAGCTCAAAATAGTCGGTCTCTCACAAGGATTGTCAAGAAGGTGCAACTCATGATATACCCAAGGTACGTGTGTAGTAATCTCCTTGAATGTTGTTCTTGGTGTATTGCTCCAAACAAGAAGACCAAAGGGTTTTTCTCATTTGGACAAGGAATCCTAGTAGGGTCTCCCGATATACGCATTGTACGTGGGAGCTCAAATCCTAGTAGTGCTGTCTAATGCACAACCGTCCACAAGGGGCCTTTCAATATGAAATCGAGTACGTGAAGTACCTTTATATACCTCAAGGTTACATGAAAGGCCGTTTGATATACCGACGGTACATGGAAGAACTACGCAGGTCTTGAGTTGCAGTGCAGGCAAATAACGACAGCTCCTACGTTTTAGGATGCCGAAACACATCACTAAATTATCACTCAAATTTCTATACAATTTTAGACCTATAACTACTGTAAATTATAACCTGAGGAGTTAGGTGAATGCATGGAGTTCTGACAGAAATGTAAAACCATGCAAATATGAAATGCAAATTCTTTCACTTTACCATTCAAGACATGCCTACCTACGAGAAGGAGAGAGTATTTTTCTTTTCAATTTTTGTTTCAAAACCCAAAAAAAATTCCCAAACAACTACACTAAACAAATCTTTTTACGAGAAGGAGAAACAAGCAACAAACTTCAAACTGATTTTTTGAAAGCAAGAAAATAGGGTAAGATCTCTTTTTCTAAGAAGAAAGACAAAAAACACTCAAAGGCATATTCAACACTTTTTTCAATTTTTCCTTTCAAAACTAGAAAGATCTAACTTAAAACCACTAATATTTTTGTTTTGATGAGATCAGAATGTAAAAGAAAGAGAAGAAAAATGGAGGTCTGAAAGCTTATACGGATAATCAGAGGTCCAATAATTCATCCTCAAACCAAAATATGAACAAGTCTCAACAAAAAAAAATTCTTTTTCAAAGAAAAAAGAAGTCCTCCACAAAATTGAATGAAAAATGAAAACAAGAAACCAATCAAGAAAGCCTTTCTTTTCAGATTGATCAAACAATAGGATTGAGATCTAACTGATGCTAAGCTCTCAAACATCACTCCTTTCAAAAAATTTAAAACCAAGCATACAAGCAAATGAAAATATGACTCTATCCTATCTCTTTGATTTAAAAAAAAAATCCTTTTACCACATCAAATTTTGAACTTCAAACACTTAGATATCTTTTAAACAAACCCAGACACTCAAAAATGAAAGTAGATCACACAAACGTTTTACAAAAAACTTTGAAAAAACAAGTTTGGAAAAGCCTACTTGGCACCGCTTCCAGAGGGTCACTTCCAGAGCGGTTCTGAAAGTGAATCGCTTCTTGATTTCTAATCACAGGCGGTGGCACCGCTTTCTGCTCACTAAGTCCAGGTGGTGGCACTGCTTACTGCCCACTATGCATGCATGGTTCCATGTAGATTTCCAAAACAAAATAATTGTGAAAAAAGAAAAAATAATCCCTATGCAATTGACATTTAAGTCATGAATTAACATTAATTGAAAGTATAGAAGGCAAGAACAACCCAGATCTCAACAGATCTGATGATACCAAACCAAAATCTCACTAGATCAGCTAGTGTATCTGGTGGAGCCGATAAAAGGTTGGAGCTTGGATTTTGGACAAGTGTTTAAAAGAATTAAGGAAGATCAGATCAGCTGAAACTCTTCCCCAGTGGAGTCGCTAGATTTGTAGTTAGGAATTTTCTACCTCATGCGAACAGGAGTTGTTCCTCTAGTCTGAATGGTTCAGATCTAGAACAAATGGTACACAACAGAATTGGAAGACATTCCCTAGAATGGGTGGAGATTTGGAATCAGTCTCTTTGACGTAATAATGTAGTTGTTTCCTGTAATGATGGTTCTTCACGGATATACCTACATAATCACATGAAAACAACAGACAAGATAAGAAAGCACAATAATATGATCCATTATTCTATGTTGATGACTAAGGAATTCAACAATAAAACATATGATAATAACATAATATACTTTATGAGAAAGGAACCAATTTTGCATTAAATAATAAAGAAGAAGTTTACAACCTATGCGTTTGTGTCGATGTGATCCTTCACAAATCCAACATCTCGTCCCTAATAGCTCCAACTTGCTCCCTCAAGCTCACTCTACTAGTTTAGGACAGAATGTCAAAGGAAAAATATAACTTTACTCTCTCCCCAACCATGGAGTATGAGCCCGCTTTTATAGGCTTGGGATGGATAGAGATGGTTAAGAAATTTGTGGGTGAGGTGGATAGGAGATCCCTAAAGGATGGATCTCGATCCCAACTAGCTCTAGTGAGTTGGGATAAGGGTTCCATGAAGCCTTCTTTCGAAAGCTTCATGAGAACCTCTCTTTTTTCACTTTTTACCAAGGGAATTGCTTCTTCCTCACTGAGACAAAGCAATGATAGGGAAGAATCACACCTTGAACAAAGGGTAAAGGAGGTGCCACCACTTTCTATCAATACATTATGGGAGGTGCTGAAGAAGGTACCACTCTTTGACTAAAGGGTAGAGGAAGTGCTATATTTTCACATGTATATTTGATGTCTAGACTAATATTTTCACTTGAAAATTTGGGATTAAGGGAAAATACTGAAGTTTGGGACCTCATCACATGCTGATGATGAGATTTAGGTGTAACAATAGCTACAGAGTCTCCAAGGGAAGGAAAAATTCCTTCGTTGCTTCATACCGAAGTACACGACAAAATCCCACGGTTTCTTGCACTTTCTTCATACCAACTTACCACTTGTTTGTGATCAGCAGGAGCAATATGCATTTGACGCACTAAAGCAAGATATAGCTTCTACCCCATTACTATCTACACCTAAATTCACCTGGGATTTCATCCTCTATGTGTCGGATTTCGAAAATTCCATCGCTGGAGTTTTGGTCTAGGAAAATGATGCTCATCAAGAGCACGTGATTTACTACATTAGCTAGAAGCTGACCGGTCCCCCCCTACGATATTCAACTGAAGAGAATATGGACCTCATCATTGTATTCTTGGTCCAAAAACTATGCCATTACATTATCACAAACCATACTCGAGTAGTGGCGGATTCCAATCCTATACAGTACCTCTTGATCCACCACCTCCTACAAGGTTGCGCAGCTAAGTGTGTAGTCAACCTCTAGAAGTTCGACTTGGAATTCATTGCCTTGAAAAGAACCAAAGCATTAGCACTAGCTGCACTGATGACATACCTTCCCCATCATCCACACCACCACCACTCACAGTCAACCTGCCTGATGAATTTTTATTTGCCATCTCCATGGAAGATCCTTGGTATGGGGAATTCTCTTGTACTTGCGTACCCAAAATTTTGAGGCTCACTTAAGCCACAAATACATATGGCTCATATGACACCAAGCCACTCGCCATATCCTTATTGGATATGTTATGTACCATCAGGGCGTCGATACCATATTACATTGTTGCCTCACCCATGACGAGGTTGAACAGGTCCTTAATGACTATCATAGTGGAGCTTGCGGTGGCCACCTCTCTGTTTTAGCGACTACTTAGAATATTCTACGTGATGGATATTTATAGCCTTCCATTTTTGCTGATTGCATCAAGGAAGTCAAACAATTATGTAGCTGTCAACTCTTTTCCCCAAAGGAAAGGACCCCTCCCACCTGCACCACTACACCCCATGTTCAAAGTTGGTCCCTTCTACAAATGGGCAATTGAATTCATGACAATCACCCCTACCTCAGCCGATAGACATAAATACATTATCATGGCTATCGATTACTTCACCAAGGGGGTCAAGGCCATGCCCACCTTCAATTGCAAAGCTAAAATGATGACATGATTTTTCTTCAACCACGTCACATCACATTTTGGTGCTCCCCAACAGATCATCTCAAACCAAGGTAAACATTTTGAAGACGCTATTTGGATATAACTTTCAACCATGTTGAATTTCGAGCACCAATTCTCATCCTCCTACTATCCCCAGGGAAATGGCCAAGTCGAAGCAGTCAATAAAATACTTAAGACCATGCTCTAGCGGATGGTTGGAAACTAAAAAACCAATTGGAACCACATGTTATTTTCATCCCTTTGGGCCTACCACACATCCATGAATACCACCACCGACTTCACACCATTCCATTTGGTACACAATGTTGAATTGGTACTCACCATAGAGTGCCATATCCCATCACTCTGCCTCACCGTGGAACTCCTTCCCAACACTTCGCCTATAGAAGAATGCCTCCTCCTACTTAAACAAACCAATGAGAACCATCGTTCTACTCTCCAACCCATCGAAGCATCCAAAATCTGGTTGAAGTGACATTTTGACTCCCATGTCAACCCTCGCACCTTTAGAGAAGGAGATATGGTCCTTGTTTATGACCAAGCCAACGATAAGTTGGGAAAAGGGAAGTTTGAATCTATGTGGTACAACCCATACTTCGTTCGCCACTGCCTCGGCAAGGGGGCATACATTATTGCTGACTTTGATGGACAACTCTTGAAGAATCCCCGCAATAGGTGTTGGGATCCAATCCACTAGTCTAAATTAGACCTTAAATTTATTTCAATCTAGAGTTTGTAGACTTAGAGGCATATCCCAAATATAGAGACAAAAAGCTAGACCCAACTGGAAATCTAGTTTACCTATGAAACAAATCTATTGAAAGCTAGAATGTTGTGACTTTGAAATACAAAGCCTCCCTTACAAAAGCAACTTGATTTGATCTCTGAGTTAAACAACAATTCATATGTGAAATATTCTGAGATTAAAAAAAACAAATTAAACCTAAACCCTAAAATATAGATCACAATACTCTGCCTATTATCTCAATATTGAAAGCAGTCAAACATTAATTTCCCTTATAGGAAGACATTCACAATGTATAACTGTCCTCAAAAATTCATCATTGAATAGGAAATGCACAGTGATTTGATATTGAATAAGTAGTGTGAACTATTCCTAGAGCATGTGAATGATTAAATAATAGAGTTTCTAACCTTGTTCAAACAATCCAACTCATTCTACAATGTATGAGTAGTTAAAATGAAGAAATCGAATTCTACAGGATTTAATAAAACATACCACATGCAACGATACAAAAGATGTGTGTAGACTTGGCAAAGGGGGTTCTCCAATCCTTCATTTACACATGCAGAGAAAATCACAAAGCTATAAACTTTACTTGCATTCACCATATCGAATTGGGCATACATAATAATCAAATCCACAGTCTTGATTCCACAACTATACGTTTATGATACAGGAGGTTTTTTTCATGTGTAAAATCAAATAATTACAATCTTTAAAAAAACTGGAAATGCTACAAATATGGAAGACTAATAATGATATGCAACCCTTGAGATCCTCCATCAGATCCATCAAAATAGACAAAATCGGAACTGTCCTGTTTTTATGCTAAGTGGTAGAATAGGTGGTCATCTTTGACCGGCATTGACTGGACACCTATGAGAACCATATCATCTGTTTGTTAGAAGTTTAACCATCCTTGGAAATTGAGGATCTTTCTCCCATCTCTTAGTTTACACCGANCCAAAGTTTTGTGAATGAAATTAAGGTTTTATGGATAAGTATGAAGGTTTATGGAGGAAACTGGAAGGTATTTAGATGACAAAAATAGGTCAAAATGGTGCCCAACAATAGGCTCTACCTCAATAGATTTTACGCCTAACATCACCATAATGAGTAACTTGTAGCGTAGTTTTCTCTTTTTTTTTAACACATTTCTTGAAGTGAGTCTTATAGTTTTTTTCATTGATTGCACTAGATGGATCCTACCTCGTGTCGCTATACTATATTTGTTGATGGAGTAAGCAGATGGTCTCCAAATCTCGCCTTGGCTACATGGGTTATCTATTCCCTGTCACACGAGTTGATCCACATTGACAGAATGTGTGTGGGCATTGCTACCAACAACCAAGCTAAGTATGATGGTGCTAGTGGCCTCTTGGCCGCCACCCTCCAGTTGGGTATTCATCACCTTGATTTCTTATTAGACTCCCAACTTCTTATCTCTCAGTTGAATAACTGCTACCGGGTACGTGATCCTTTCCTTTTTTAGAAAATTCTTGTGCACTAAACATTTGGTTATAACTTTTGAATCCATTACATTCACACATGTTCGCAGAGACCTTAATAGTGTGGTAGATCAAATAGCTAACGATACCCTAGAATGGCATGTTCATCAACACATATAGGAAACATATAAAAACTGCATCATGCATCACCATATAGTGATGCATACATGTGTAACATATGTCATCTAGACATTTTTCATAATAATAAGACTCACACATAAAACCATAAAAAAGTGCATCCACTTGCATTAAAATATATATATATATATATATATATATATATAAATATCGCATGTGATAACATGTCCAGTACAAAATGAGAAGCTACACAAGCTTTCTTGGTAGAGTAAACATAGTGGTACAAAAATCCTAAGTTCACCAATGCACTAGGGGAAGCTCCACAAGATGATAATCAAAGGAAAACTCATCATCCTATTCCTATGAATCTGTCTCCTCCTCAGACCCCTCCTCATCCTCCTCCTTGGAGTCATCATCATCATCCATGGGAACATCTCCCAGCGTCATCGCACCTACGTACTCAACAGTAACGAAAATCCTCTTCATCAGAGGAATCCACTCGTGGGGCACATGGTAACAGGTGGCAATAAGGTCATCATCTAGATGCTTCCAACCATCATCTATCACTCCCTCTAGTAGGTGCTCCATGTGCTGCCAAATCTCATTAATAGTATTTTGCTTCTTCCTATGTCCTAGTGTGGGTGGATCCAGCCCCCCCACTATGCCCATCTGACGCTGGTAACTTGCTGGTGGGTGAGGCCCAATATCTGCACATGCACACAAGGATATCATCAAACCCTATATATCAACTAGCTACCAGTAAGATAAGTACTCTATATATGAATGTAAACACAGAAAACATCATGTATACGTACCATCTGGTCCCCAATCCTGGCCTAGAGGTCAGGGCATCTCTATATTGCCTTGGTAATCTATCTTAGCATATGGGTAGTCCTCAATGACTACCGAGAGATGTCTCCAATGATATAGAATCTCTTGAGTGAAAAAGAGGCCCACCATGCTGCCTCCTTCATGCACCATCATTTCACACTACCTGCGCATCTGAGGCTCTCAAGTCCCATCATCTCAATGCAAAGTGCGGTCGAAGGGTCAGAACTCTCTCAAAGAAGAAAGAGAATAGGAAGGAAGCAAAACAAAAATCCCCACCAACCATCTTGGCCTGGTTCAATGCACGTCAAACTGCAGTCAGGTACATCTGGGCCCATCCAAAATATGTTCCCTTCGTCGCAATCTCCACCATCTAGAGCTGCCCTTGGATACCTTGTGGTTCCCAGACGAACCCAAGATCCGCAACACCATCACTGCAATTGCCTGTGTCAAAAGACTCTCAATGTCACACAACAAGATATATGAGCCATGCACATACGTAGAGGCATAACAGTGCCTGTCGCAGAGCTCATCCAGAGTCTCCCCATGTGAGAGCTTTGGCACCATATCGCTAATCACTCCCAACATTGGGAGCCCAGTCAGGAAGTACACATCTCACAGCATAATCTCAAGATTCTACCCCTATATGACAAAGCACTCCCCATCAACATCCCAGAAACTCACCAAGGTCTCAAGTAGTAGTCATAGGGTCTTCATCAAATGAACCTGCATGAACTTGAGAAATCCACAGTGGGATAGTACATCCCACACACCTACATTTAGGAGAGCATCCCTCCGTAAGTATTTGCAATCCTACTCCCACCACACAGGTCTATCCATCTTGCATAGTAACCAAGTCCCTGTCAACTACAACCAGAGGCAAAAAACCTATCCAGTGGCAAAGTTTCTCCTTATTATCCAGAACCAGTGACCAAGTCACCCCTTTTGTCCAAATAGGTGCGATTGAGTTGCACCTTCAGGCCAAACAGATGCAAATTCAAGTCATGCCTTTCCCTTGACAGAAGTGACTGGGTCACTTCTGTACGGCCAGAAAAAGAGGCCTAGTCATGGGTTTGGCCTCGAAAGGTGCAATCAGGCTCTAAGAATCCCTTGTAGGGCAGCCTAGGCCCTTGGGTGAGCAAATAAAAAAACCAAACCACTAAAAGAGACGAGTTTTTCATGTACTCTTACCCGCAAGTCATGGATTAGAAAATTGCTTGTCAAAACAAAATAAATCAGCGAAAATAAGTCTGGGGTCCTCCACTCCAAATCAGCACTGAATGGTAACAATGACCCAGTCATGTGGTCCCCCCCTATTTATAGGCCTCATTAGGCCTATTTTTCTTCTGATCACTACAGATCCATTCAGAGTCTGTTTGAGACGTCGTTCACACTGTTGGTTTTAGTTTTCTGTCCTCTGTCTTTTGGTGAGACCCTTGTCTCTCGTTTAACCCATGATTTTTTGTACCATTTCTCGAAAGGCACCCCAATTTTCCTACCTCTACATGAATCTTCCTCTGTATGTATTGGCAAGTTCATGAGCCATCTTCTCCATCCATACTGCATAATTGACCACCTTTGACCACCATTCATCATCCCATAAGGGGGAACCATTAGTGTTCTGCATTTATGCCCATCATCCATGATCACATCACAACCTTAGTTCATATATGTAACACTTCCCCCTTGCTTGGTTTACCATTATGGAGTTTCTATTAAGATCTTTTCTGACTCATAAACGAATGAAAAGATCACTGAGTGTACTTGCTTCCTTTCTCGCTTGTTAAAGTACTATAAAGGGCATCTACATAGCCTTGTTTATCTCCTTTTGTGGACTATGTAGACTACCACAAAAAGGACCACCTCGGCACACTCAAGCCAGGAATGTATCCCTTTGCATCCTTTTATGCTTTCTCAGGCATGGGGGCTAAACTCTAAGAAAAATCTCATCATAGGTTGTCTTTAAGCTCTTTCTAGCCTTCTCATTAAGAAAATATTGTCAAGCAAACTTGGTTTTGTTCATGCTCGTAAAATTGTTTAAATGACCATCCAATCAGTAGAGGTTTAACCTTTTTTGGCTTGGGTGGACTACTAACAGTAAAGAAGTCTCCCATCCCACAAAAAGGGTCGGCGATATCTCTTATGCACACTTTTATCCTTTTTTGGACACAGGAGACTATCAATGAAAAAGAGACCCCACTGGATTCTTCTTCATGCTTTTAGACTCTCTAAAATTGAAAGCACCACTGAGAATTTACTTTCTTTGTCTCATTAAAGATACATGAGATCATGCCATAACGATGTCTTTAGGTGCTGCCCCATATGTTATAGTTCGACAACATTCCCCCATTGGGTCTCCTTTGTTCATAGTATTCTGGGAAAAGTCTTCCTTGGATCCCCTAGATATCAAAAGTCTAAGCTTCCTCCCCCCAAGTATTTCCCATCTGTAGTTACATTCCTAGTATTATAGCTATGATCCCTCTGCCATGAGTCAGTTTCATTTGTTGTCAGGTCAGCCCTGATGTTATAACCTGAACAAAGGAAGTTTGAATCCTCTGCACTCCCCCTTCCCCTATCCCCCCACTTAGTGTGCCAGTCCCCAAATTTTCCCACGGCCTTGGTTATCCCCCTCACGCTTCTTGTCAAGGAAACCTCATTGCCTTGATAACTTCTAGGTATCCCTATATCGATGACAACAAATCTATTCAAGAGGATAGACCTAGAGGTCCTTGTATCATGGTTTCATTAACCTCATTGATGAATTCCTTGGACCACTTGAGAGGATTCCTTAGTGCCTCTCGGGATGGTTGGGTCTCACGTGCTTGACTTCAGCTACATAATCACACCGTTGAGATTCATATAGGGTATGGGTCCAGGCACTATTTGGTCAAAGACCCTAGTTGTCACCCGACTCCAGCACATTGATGGGTCTATTAAGGGTCCCAGATAGGTTCACATCCCTTGTGATTTTTGTGTTGGGTTGGAAATAGTGATCAGAAGCCCTCAGAGCAGTGCTTCTATATAGATTTATGATTGATATGACATATTGTACCATAGATACTCTGACTCTCTGTCAATGAGTCCCTACAGTTATGTAAACTTCCAGATTCAATAGGTCATCAGTTGTGAAGATATTGCATTCCATGAGAATTCCATGGGTTGGATGTATCATTTTTTTAGATCAGTATTGTATTCATCCTTTCATTGAGGCCACCATTATGTAAGAACAATTGTATATGATCGGCTCTTTCCTTTTGGATCCTTGATCACATTATTCTTTTGACATTGTTATGAGCATGGGTATGCCTGCCTCGTCCATATACATGCCACATATCTTTGTATCTCACCCATTGATGGGAACCAACATTAATACAAAACCAAAAGCCACCGTGTCTTGAATGAGGAAGCATCACTTCTTCATAGATCTCTCCACTATCCCCAAGATCCTATGATGTTTGTCTTCCATACGATGAGCTCCTTCCCTCACACATCAAGGGGCAATCTGTTCACACAAAAAAATGCTTAACTTGCTCTACACAGCCTACACCACATACAAAAATCTATTTCCTAACCTTTTTGGATCTCCACGCCTATGTTTTGACCTCATTCTCTACAAAAAAACTCAAAAATATTAAAAAGGGCCTAAAAACCCCACAAAAGAGCTAAAAAAACTCACAAAGGGGCTAAAAACCCCAAAAGAGCTAAAAAATAGCCAGAAGGGGCTTAAAACCCTAATTAGGGTCCAAAACCCTAAATGAAAGAAAAAACTATAAACGAAGGGGTGGAGGTCCCCATCACACATGACTTGTTTTCCTCTGTCGTAATTATACTTGCATGAGTCCTTGGAGAGACCATCACTCTCAAGCTACTCATCCCAACCATTCCATTTGCCCCACTTGCTCCCCTTCTTGTGTGTTGATTCAACCTCCACACTACCCAAACCCGTGCAGAAGCAGTATTGTTTTTGAGTTAGGGCATGGTGGCCCCCTATTCAAGTAGATTGGAAGGTATAACAGTCTCATCATTTTTTATTTAGTTTGTAGATTGTATGTATTTGTTTATTTTTGCTACTAACAATTTTTTTTGCAGCTAGCTTTTCCATTGCAGACTTTACCCTTTCGTCCCTTTGACAGAAGGGAGGTGCATTATCATGTGCCCAGGGTTTTTACCCAGCCACAGTGTGTTCATTAATTCCTCTTCTTCTCTCCTTATGCTAATTATTTTCAATTCCCAGTGACGTTAATTGTGTGCTTAGATTCTTAGCTTGTTTATCGAATTATTGTTTCCATCAAGGATTTAGAATTTTGACATGGTATCAGAGGCTAGGATATCAAAACTCTACATGAAATCAGATATTTGAGAGATCGCTAATTAATCCCACTTTTCATATTTGTAGGTTTATTTTGCATGTGCAACTTCAAATGGATTTGAGAGTATCGGTTCCTCTTCTTTCTCCATTCACAAGCTATTTAGAGTGGAAATTGAAGATGATTTCATCTCTAAAGAGACAAAATATCTACTATCTATATTGGAGTTGGTGAAGAGTCTTATGGATGCCTAAGTGACTGGCTAAATGATTGTGATAGATATTTTCTGTTAGAATAATCAACCCATAGTATTTACCCACTTAGACATTAATTCATTTATTTTTGTCTTATTTGCCTAGTCCATGAGTCCCACCATGTGCAAGTTGATAATTGCCTATCCATAGAGGTCAAACTTGCCATTATTGACTCATGGAGCGCTTGGGAAAGCCTTAGGAATCAAATCTGCTTTATTCCTGGCCTCCTAGGCACCCATCTGCTTTTTCTGCTTTATTCCCTGCTTTTTCAGTGTTTTAAGGCACATAGGAAAGCAAGACTAGGTGAGGTGAATCAGCTTTGTTGCCTCTTCCTCCTCCACTCTTTCCTCCATGCAAAAGCATGTATGAGCTTCCATTGGACCACTCTTTAGCTTGCCCATGCGCCCTTGCTAATTCGTGGGGTCCTTGATAGATTTGGGATCAGCTTTTTACACCTATGGGGGATTTTCCTATTTTGGGTAAGCCTGCTTTATGCTAGATTTGGATGCTTCCTTATGCATTCGATTTGCTCATGTATTCTATATATTCAGCAGCCTATGTTATTACAGGGTTTTCTATTGTACACTCAGTTAATATAATTTTGTGTTACAGCTCCATATTCAGTCTCCATTGTTGATAATTTTGCATGATCAATTGTTAATTGTTGTGGGTGAAATTAATCTACTGCAGGCCTGAATTTCTACATGGTATTAGATCCATTTTAGGTTGTTACTCTCCTCCAAAAATTGTTTTGCAGGTTCGACATCAAGACTGGGAGCCTTCTATTGACAGCCGGGACAGATTTTTCTAAAGCTATGGATTCACAGAAAACTATCCTCACTCCCTTCAACTTTTTTGAATGGAAAGCAGAGATGGAGATCTTGTTGAGAGAGAAATGCCTCTATAGGGTGACTATGGCTACAGAAGTAGAGCCCAATGCTGCTGCAGAGAAGATCAAATGGCACAATCGGAGAGATGAGGCCTATGGCCTCCTATGTCTCAGTATTTCCCGAGACCTCCTTTTCCATCTCGATGGATTGACTTCACCGGATCAAGTATGGGAGAAACTTTCTGAACTCTTTGGAAAGACAGATGAGATGAGGGGACACCAGATCGAAAATGAATTGATCTCCCTGAGTCCCAGTAATTTTGAATCCCTGCAGCTATATTTCTCCAAGTTCAAAGCACTAGTTTTGCAGCTGAAACAGTGGGGTATTGAAAAGAAAGATGAGCAGCTCGTATTGTCCATCCTCTCGAAGCTAGGGCCTGATTACTCAGTCTTTGTTTCGACCTTCTATGCCACAAAACTCATAGCTCGAACCTGGAAGATGCCTACCCTTGCAGATTTCATGGAATCTCTCACACAGGAACAAGACAAGCTGGTGATGATGGGCACCATCAAACCTTCCAAAGACCAAGCTCTGGTTGCTGGAGATTCGAAGGTGGATTCAAAAAGAAAAAAGAAAGCTAAAAAGCCACCTGAGAAAGGAAGAGACAAGAAGCAGTCTCCAGAGGATCAACAAGGTCCCAAGAAAAATACCCAGAAGAAGAAAAACAAAGGTGATATGAACAAGTGCTCATACTGCAATAAGGGCAATCATACTGAAAGCTCTTGTATGAAAAAGCAGATAGATATGTTAACTCAAATTTTGGAGAAGAATGGCATCTCCCTTCCAGAAGGCTCAAAGAAGAGAGAAGGAGGATCAAGTTTTGATGACAGAGAGAGAGTTCATGCTCTAGTTGCTGGCACATCAAGCTCACCCACTTTTATCATGTATTCTGGAGCTTCAAGACACATGGTTTCGACTAAGGAGGCCTTCTCCTCACTGGACAAGTCGAAAGGACCATCTATTGTACTGGGAGATGACTCTCTCACTTAAAGCAAAGGCAAAGGAAGGATAGAACTTGATCATGGTAACTTCAACAATGTGCTGTATGTCCCTAGTCTCGCCTCCAACCTTCTGTCAGTGTACCAGATGACCCACACTGGGTCTCCTAAGAAATTCATATTCTCACTAGATGAAGTTGAGATCACAGAAATCTCAAGTGGAAGAATCATTTCTA
>LPNX010499950.1:127677-138729 GCA_001517045.1 Pseudotsuga menziesii | reverse complement strand
CCTGCTTTATGCTAGATTTGGATGCTTCCTTATGCATTCGATTTTCTCATGTATTCTATATATTCAACAGCCTATGTTATTACAGGGTTGGATATTGTACACTTAGTTAATATAATTTTGTGTTACAGCTCCATATTTAGTCTCCATTGTTGATAATTTTCCATGATCAATTGTTAATTGTTGTGGGTGAAATTAATCTACTGCAGGCCTGAATTTCTACATTTTCGAGCTATATGTCTATCTATTTCTCCAAGTATGTGCTACCTTATTGATTCTTCTAAATACGCAAAGGATCTATGGACAACATTGGATAGAGTTTTTGACAAGCACAATAAGGATTCTTCTAGAAATTTGGAGAGTGCTTCTATATCCTCAATGATTGATTGCTTTCAAGATGTCTTGACCTCTACAGTCTCTAATGAAGTTTATCATTATGAAGAGATATCTCATACAATTCATGTTGCTACCATTCTCTTTGATTCGAATGCTTCTTCTTTCTATTAAGAAGAAAATAGTGAAGCCCATCTTTTTTATGTATCTATTGAAGTTGAATATCTTGATTCATCTTCTTAAGATGCTAAAGAAGAAGTGACTAATGGATATTCCATCACCATTGTTGGTGATTCTCTCACACATTCAGTATTCTCTATGTCTTATATCATAGATTATGAGATCCATATGCTATATCCTTCACACTTTGTGCATATTCTCTCCTTGATGGTGTGCAACTCAGTGTCTTCCTATATGCTTTATTAGCTATATCAAGTCATATTTGTGTGATACGACTCACCATACTTGATCCCATGGGCTTATACAACACCTATTTTGTTCTTGGCACTCATTCTTAGAGCCTTCTTGAATATTTTGAACATCACTCTATTTCATCCTTACATACATCTACCAGAGAGAATTCTTTATTAGTTTATTCTTTAGAAGATGATCTATTTTCTTCTCATGAGTATACTGATGCATTAGTATGTTTTCCTTTGGATACATTGGGAGATAAATCAATCTATGGAGTCTCTACATTCGCACTCCCTGAACCTAAGTCTTCTCCCTTTTCCTACATGATCACTTGCCACTAGTGGAAAATTAGAGATTAATGACCAAAAAAATGACCAAAAGCTGCATATCAATGACCACTTTTGGTTTGACGATCGCTGGTGGCTAATTTACGGTCTTTTATTATGTGACCAAAATTGGTCATTTTTATTTTGGTCATTTATAGCTTGTTGGTTGGTCATTAATTTGGTCATATATTTGAATCAATGACCAAATATATGACCACATTTATGACCAAATTAATGACCACATGACAAGCTAGAGTATGACCAAATTTGGTCGCGTAATAAAAGACCATAAATTAGCCACCAAAATGTTTTTTTGGTCATTTATATCTCATTGTTTGGTCATGTATCTCTCAATTTTTGGTCATTTCATTTGCGAATTTTGGTCATTAATCTCATTTATTGGTCACTAATTTATTTATTTTTAGTCGCTTTATGCGTGGTCATTATATTTTAGTAGTTTGAATGGTGTCCATTATTAATCAATATAAATTTTTAATATGATATTATGTTTAAATTAAAAAAAGAATCATACATTTATTCTCATCTAATACACATGTGAATTATGCAATGTAACACATATTTCATTAAATTTGTAATTATTTAGTCGATCTAGAATTTAGAACTTTTGGTAGATTGAGTTCTTTCAAAATGAGGAAATTCATAGACTTTGAATCCTTACATAATTTCTAGTAATATTATTTATAGTTTGTATTTAATGTTAAGTCTATTAAATTATTTTATGACATAATACCAACATTGTATTTGTTACTACAACAATTAGAAATATTGTCGTAGTAATTATTTGTGTCTTTGATGAGTATGTTGTTTTATTTTTGGAAGTTCGCACCACTTATAATCAAAACAAGAAAATATTTTATAACTTTAAAGTCTAAGTTTTACCCTTGTAATGATTAAAATAAATTATGAATTAAAATAGAAGCATAATTTATTGTTGTTGCTGTTGGTAGTGGTAGTGGTAGTGTATTAAAAACTAAGTTGATGAATGTTTACTTTATGAATTATAGATTAAAGTGAGAAATTTCTTACCTATAAATTTAATTAATGATATTGATGTTAGTAAAGCCTCCCTTATTTATTAATATTATTTATTTTAACAATCAAAATTAATTATGAACTAGAATAGCATTAGTGCAGTAGAGTTTGATTTTTTTAATATAAAAGAGGAAAGGGGGAAAACCAACTTAACTAATTATTGCAAGTGTTCATTATTTATTTATGAAGTATTTGAACAATGTGTTTAATTTAAAAGAGCATATTTTTATTGAAAATATAGATATCTTACAATATTTATATTATCAATAAGATTTAAATCATGTCTTAATTTATGTTAGGGCACGGAGGAATCAAACCACCATCGTCCTGCTTGGAATGCAGGTGCTCTTCCATTGAGCTAGAACCCTTTACAACATGAAGGGAGAGGGATTGTGTTAACACCTGGATTACACATTTATAATCCTTTGTGACAAAGCAAAATGATGTTTTATTCAGAGAGGAAGTCTAGAAGATGTTTTAAGGTTCATTATTGAATATGATTATGCACATTTGATATAGTGACATGTTGAGTTTATGTAAAAAAACAAATTTAAAAGTTAAAAATTGAATGGTGTTATCTAATTCACATAAAGTACCATCACATGAATTAACATGGAAGTTGAACCAAAATTTTCATATTAGTAAATAATATAAAATTCCTCAAAAAAGGCTTGAAGAGAATATTTGATATACAACAAACATTTAAAAGTGTTTCTTCTTGTATATTAATAACTTGTTCAAAGAGAAAATTACATTCATGAATAATCTCCACATAATCTCCTTATATTCAGTCAAGAAAATCAATTACAACTTGTACACCACATTTATTTATTGTGGTCTTCCTGCAATCTTCTTTCTTTTGCATCCATGCCCAAACTATGGTATTAACTGGAATAGATCCAAGTCATGTGTCATCAAGGTTTGGTACCCAATATTGTTCTAGAATTTTCCTTTGTATTTCCCTGAACTAGGCTTCCATCAATCATCCTTTACATGAAGAGTCTCACTTTCATCATTCTGGAAGATATATGAGGTGGTTTTTTCCATCCAAATCGTCTCTCCTTCATCCTTAGTTCATGATCTAACTACCAACACCTTTACTTTCTCAAATTCAATCATAGGATTGAATATTGTCTTTAGCTTGTTGCACTTGGGTCTAACATATACCAGTTCATCCATCACATTATCAATTTCTCCATCCTTAATACTTATATTACATGCGGTGCATTGCGATCAGCATTAAATCTCACATGGATTAAATTGTCTTTATGATGCAATGTCTTTGATGATAATGTCTAACATGAATTAAAGCTAACATGATTTTATCACTTAATGATTTATTTTCTGGATTAAGTTATGTGAAATATTTTCAGTCCACAATGAATTTTTCATGGTTCCTGTAACAAACATGGGTGGAGTGTCCACTCAAAACGTTGGTCTGAAAAACGTTCACCCAGTTTAATCTAGAAAATCAATCACAATGATGACAAACTGATAAAACCTGCACGCTCAAAATGTTAGTACTGTATTTATTGAGTATAAGTTAATATACTACTACAAAGTTGGCACCACTTTAAAGTCTACACGAGAAAATATAATTATGAATTTGAATGCAACTTAGTAGTACAATTAAATTTATATCAACTATAATAACGAATAATAGGAAAAACTCACTTCAAACCTTATTGCAAGTGCCTTACATTTATTCACAAATCAACTCTATAAGATATTTTAAGGTGCATTCGCATAAAGTATCATCACATGAATTAACATTGAAGTTGAACCAAAATTTTCATATATGTAGAAAATAATATAAAATTCCTCAAAAGGTAGCTTGAAGAGAATATTTGATATACTACAAACATTGACAACTTTTTCTTCATGTATATTAATTAGTCATTCAAAAAGAAAAATTATATTCATGAATCATCTCCACCTAATCTCCTTATATTTTCTCAAGCATATCAAGTACAGCATCAGGATGAAGATTTCTATAGTTAATCATAATGCCAAAGAGATTTTATGGAATTAAATTGTGTGTATTGAAACGTCCCTACATTTCAAGTGGACACTCCGCCAATCATCAGGGGAACAAAATGAAAAGCTCAAAGTAGTATTGAAGAGATTGAGCAAAAGTTAATAATAAATAAGGAATGGATTTTGTACATGCATTAATGGATATAATTATGCACATTTGATATAGTGAGATGTTGTGTTGATCTAAAAGACAAATTGAAAAGTTAAAATTTGAATGGTATTATCTAATTCACATAAAGTATCATCACATAAATTAACATTGAACTTGAATTGAAATTTCATATATGCAGTAAATAATATAAAATTCCTCAAAAAGTAGCTTGAAGAGTATTTATTATAACACAAACATTGAAAAATGTTTCTTCATGTATACTAAAAGTCATTCAAAAAGCAAAGTTACATTCATGTATCATCTCCACCTAATCTCCTTATATCCGCTCAAGCAAATCAAGTACAACTTGTACACCACATTTATTTATCTTTGTCTTCTTGCAATCTTCTTTCTTTGGCATCCATTCCCAAACTATGGTATTAATTGGAATAGATCCAAGTTCTATGTCATCAGGATTTGGTACCCAATATTGTTGTAAAATTTTTCCCTTGTATGTCCCTGAGCTAAGCTGCCACCAATCAATCTTTACATGAAGGTTCTCGCTGTCATCATCCTGGAAGATATCTGAGGTGGATTTTTCCATCCAAATCATTTCTCCTTCATCCTCATTTCCTGATCTAACAAGTAACATCTTTCTTTTCTCAACATCAATTCTAGGATCGAATGTTGGCTTTGGCTTGTTGCACTTGGGTCCAACATATATCGGTTCATCTGTCACATTATCAAAATCCCCATCCATAATACTTGATATTGCATGGAGTGCATTACCATGAAAGTTAACATTTTGCCTCGTCTTTGGCCAAAAATCATCAGAAGAAGCATCACTTTCATCCAAGGGTGTATGCTCATTGTAGATTCCATCTAATTCATCAAGAACTCTTTTCGAATAATCTAGTTTTTCATTCCATTCCTCTATAACAATTGGTGAATTCTCATTGCTAATAATCTCTTTCCACATTTTTATGTATGATGTTATTCCTTCCTTTAGTTCTTTTAAATATGCATCATTGTCTTCGGGACGTAAGAAAGATGGCTTCCCTGTGGGCAATATAAGTCAGCCTTCATCATCTATATTCCACAACTCCACTGGGTCTGACCACTCAATGTCTCTAATGGATTCTTTATACCTCATAACTGGAACATCATTGAGTACAAGGAATTGGAAGTACTGGACATTAAGATGTCCAACTGGTGCATTTTTTCCCTCCTTGATGTACCCATTAAGAAAACTTTTGAAGTCATACACTTTGTCAATAAGTTTAGGTGGAAACGCCCTTTTTTCTTCTATTGTGCGATATGTATCCATCATCTCAGGTAAAGAATATATATCTTTACTTTTCAAGTTGGAAGACATTCTTCCGTAGGTTCCATCTATGTCTTCATGGATGTGACCCACAAGCAAGAACCCAACCTCAATAGTGATGAAGACACCAAGTGCAGTTAATAGTGATAGAAACATGAAAACATAATGATTCTTATTATCACTAGTTGCATTGTCCAACTGTAACAACAAATGTGGAGGAAGATGTTTAAAATCAAGATTTTGATTTGTTGAGCTTTCATTTAAAGATAGGAAAGCATCCTTGTACACTCTACATTTTGAGTAAATAGAGTTTTGAAGTAATGCATTTGAAAGTGTGTTTCTTGAACTTCCACTCTCATAAAGCAAATCACCATACATATCAAGGTGTGGGTCTTCAAGGTCCCTCAAGCACTTTGCAAGAGATGTAATTGTAAATTGTGATCCCATGTGTACAAATGGTAGGGAAAAATGACCAAAACCTCATGTGCTATGCCCATGTGTTAGCATACCTGTCAACGACAAACCCAAGTTTGTTCCTACAACAAATTTTGATTTGACACGTAATATTGGGATCAAAGTCTTTGTTTTGTCAATTTTATCATGGATAATGCTCAAGTATTCCTTTGGATACCGCTCTGACATAATTCTATGGGCATAGTAGCAATATCTTCCACACATAACAATCTTGTTATGTTTCTTCAGTCTAGCTCGTGCCTTTTCTTCTAGCTCTTTTGTAGTCACTATCTTCATTTGTGCTTTCAACATGATACATTCACTACATTTACTGAAGTTAGTGTTCTTTGAGAATGCCACATCTGGAAAATGAATATTCCAAATCTTGCTCATTGTTGGTTATGATATTGATGGAAAATTTAGCTCTTGAAGAGCCTCGTTGATCTCTTTTAACAAAGAACTTTGGGTGTACGTTAATGGTAGCAATATTAAAGGAGCAGATGTTCCATCTTCTTCAACTCGTCATGTTTGGTTCAATGAAAATTATGAATTATCCATTACAATTTTGTGCAATATTTCTATGGCTGCCACAGTATGTGCACGTGGTTAGCATTTGTTGGTGTAAGCATGAATTCCTTTGACATGTACTTGTTGGAAATTATGTTGGTAAGTATAGAAGGTGCTTTGAGGAATATTATGTATCTTGTACCATGCTTTCTTACAAATAATATCTCCATTAAACCCCATGTCCTTTGCTTTCCTAATAGTAGGAGGTAGGCCATGGCCATGGCTCTTTGACATGATTGTGTTGGAAAGGAGTGAATTCACGACAAATTCCCTAATGTCATTTTTTTAAAAGAGTTTCATACCCCTTATAGTAGTTGTAATGGATTTCCTATCCACATGTTGAAGACAATCTTGTTTGCAACATTCATCCGTTGCCAAAAGTCAGATTTCTTTCTCTTCATCTCTTTGTATTTGAAAGTTTCCAACTTTTTTTGTAGCCACAACTCGTTTAATCCTTTTATATGGCCTCGTTGTGTGCATAGCAATTGAGTCTGGATCTTTTTCATTATAAAATCCATCATCCCATGTGTTTAAGGGACTTGTGCCCTCTATAAGATCCCATACCGCCATTTCCTTGGGTGCCTCCTTGAAATTTTCATTCACCCTTAAAAGCTCACCTTCATTGTCCACCAACTTATTTATTGGCCATCTAACCAAACAATGTATAGACTTGTCCCCAATCCTACATCTTTCACAATTTCTATCTATGTCTTCCACAAAAACATCGAATTCCTTTTCACCTAAAATTTCACCCTCAACCATGTCATCCTCACGGACATTAACTATGATCCCTTTGGCAATGCGCATGCTTGTTCTTGTGCATTCATGTGTAAGAGAAACCTTTTTACATGTGAATGTAATCCTATCTTGGGGATTATTTACTAAATGATCATGACAATGAGGTTTCAAATCTGATTCTGGCCAAATCTCATAAGATCCCAATGCACCCCCTAGTGTATTCTCAAATCCTGTTGGATGTGGCAAAAGAGCATCATGTTTTAACACCTTCTCAATGTTAACCACTATGGATCCTTTATTTACCATACTTCCATGCACCTTATGACCAATCTTTGTATTGAATATGGAGCCTTCACCCACCTTCAATCCACATTGCAAAAGATCTACCTTGTCTCCAATAGAAAATGCAGAAGAGACATTTGCATCTACACAACAAATTAAACAAACTTAGTATTTGCTCAAGAAAAACAAACAATGTAATTTCAAAAACACTTAACATGTGCTTCAAGATTTTAATTTACCTTTGTTATGCCTCAAATATATGATCTTCCATGGATGTAAGTCCCCTTCATCAACATCTTCCACAATCAAATGTGGTTCAATGACATCAATTATCAAAACCATAACATATCCTATATTAAGCCTTTGTCCGCCATAATGAGTTGTAGTCTCTGTAGATTCAACCCTTCCTAGTCCAACAACTTGACCATTAATTAGGAGGTCAACATAGTCTCCTCTTGTCAAAATTATATTTTCCATTGTAACTCCTCCCAATTTCTGTAACACATTTGAATTGTAGTTTGTAATTAAGGTTAAGCCATATGAAGTGTATGTTCAAAAAAGTAATATAGTTGCAATAATTCAAAACAATAGGGTATTCCTTTTGTATTCCATGAAACATTGTTACCCTACATCTTGTGCATGCTAGAAAAAAGGAATTTACATATAAATTACACAAAATATATATGAAGAGATAACAATAAGAGATCCAAGGATTATTAGAGAATGATAGATATCAACTCCAATAAAACCACCAAATTCCTATTTGACTTTGGACATGGGACTTATATTATTGATGTATGTGTATGAATGTGCTGGAAATCTAGATAGAGTTAGCTTCCATTCTTAAAATGTTGCATGTTGAATGAAAGTTAATGCGTGTTAGTTTTAATTGATAGGTAATAACTCCTGATTCAATTCTATTCATGGCTAAAACATTTATTTATACATTACAATGACTCTTGGGATTACACATCCGAGAGTCTTTTCATCTTCATATTATTTACACTAACGTATAATCCTGACGGATTATATTCCAACAACCCCCCCCATTAATCCGAAGGGGTGTTAGTATGTCCAAGCATGTTTCTGAATCTTTCAAACTTTTCTCATCCAAGCACTTTGGTGAAGATGTCTACAACTTGATCATTTGTGGAACAATGTGGAAGATGGACTGTCTTGGCCTCTACATGATGTCGAATCAAATGATACTTTGTGTTGATGTGTTTGGTTCGATCATGGAATCTAGGATTCTTATCCAGCTTGATTGTAGAAGTATTGTCGACCAATAATGGAGTGGAGTTCTCTTCTTTTTCTTGCAAATCTTCAAGTATCTTCCTGAGCCATACTATTTCTTTCGTTGCTTCAGCTGCAGCCACATATTTTGCTTCTGTTGTTGAATCTGCCAGAACTGACTGTTTGCGTGATCTCCATGAGACAGCTGCTGATCCAAGACTCATAGTGTATCCGAAAGTTGATACTCCTGTCTCCTTATCACCATCAAAATCTGAGTCTGAGTACCCAATAAGTTTGAAGTCATCCACTTTATAGTACTTGAGTCCAACGTCTTGAGTCCCCTTCAAGTATCTTAGAACTCTTTTTACAGCTGACCAGTGTCCTTCACAAGGTTTATGCATGAACCTTGAAAGTATGCCAACAACATAAGAAATATTTGGTCTAGTTGTTGTAAGGTAGATAAGACTTCCTACAAGTTGTCGATACTTGGTCGCATCCTCAAATTATTTTCCTTCGCTTGATGTGAGCTTCATTTTCTGTTCCATTGGAGTAGATATAGGGTTGCATTCTGTCATGAAAAATTTGTTTAGTATTTCTCCAACATATTTTTTCTTTGATAGGAATATGTACTTAGGATGTTGACTGACTTCAATTCCTAAGTAATAGTGGAGATGTCCCATATCTGTCATTTCAAAGATCTTTTTCAAATCTTTCTTTATGGATGCTATATAACTCTCATTGTTCCCTGTCATCAAAAGATCATCTACGTACACCACAAGATACACAACAGATCTTCCAACTTTCTTTATAAATAGTGTTGCATCATCAAGATCAAAATGTTCAAAATTTAACTTCAAAATATGCTCGGTTAACTTTTCATACCATGCGCGAGGCGCTTGTTTTAGGCCATACAAGGATTTGAAAATCTTGCATACCTTTTGTTCTTTTCCTTTCACAACAAAGCCTTCTAGCTGAGACATGAAGACATTCTCTTTCAAGTCTCCATTCAAGAAAGCAGTCTTCACATCCATTTGATGAACTTTCCACCCTTTCTGAGCAGCTAAAGAGAGTAAGGTATGGATGGTAGCCCATTTTGATGTAGGAGAAAATGTTTCTTCATAGTTAATTCCTTCCTTCTGTGCATAGCCTTTTGCTAAATGCCTCACTTTGTGCTTGTCAAGTGAGCCATCTGATCTGTATTTGTTCTTGTACACCCACTTGCAGCCAATTGGTTTAGTTCCAACTGGAGGGTCAACCAGCTTCCAAGTTCCATTCTTCATGAATGCATCATACTCATTCTGCATAGCTTCTTTCCACTCAACCCGAGTAGAAGCTTCTTCAAAGGAATTTGGTTCAAAGTTAGCAGATAAATTAAATTCACAATCAAATGATACATCCATGTCATCACCTGAATTATCTGCTTCTCCTCCATGTCTTTTCGAACTTCCCATTCCCTTCTTTCCAAATTCATCCAGATGGACACTTTCAAGTGTCTTTGTGGCCCAGTTAGGAATCTTCCATGATGGTCCTGGTTGATCAGCTGGTGGTGCTTCATCATTGATTGAGAGTCTTTCAATTATCTCAATCACATCATCCAGTTGAATCTCTTGTTCTGGTGAAGTAGCAGGAACTTCTTCATGCGGGGGAGTTGGTGCTTCATATGGAAATTCCAAAGGTTGATCCAGAACGGGAATCCCCCCTTCAAGGTTTGGAATTTCATATTCATTTTCAGAATATTTCATTGGATGAGGATATTTTTCCAAATGATCAAGTTGTCTCTCAATGGACTGGTCATTTTTATTAGTTTCAAGAAAAATGACATCTCTGGAAATAACAAACTTTTTGTTTACCTCATCATACAGACGGTATGCCTTGGATTATTCTTCGTACCCCAGGAAAATACATTTTCTGCTTCGAGCACCAAGCTTGTTTCTTTGCTCCTTTGGAATCAAGGCATAACAGGTGGAACCAAAAACTCTAAGATGCCTGACTGAAGGGAGATGGACAAACCACATTTCATGTGGAGTCTTGTTATCAAGAGCATTTGAGGGACTTCTGTTTCTCAAATAGGCTGCACATTTCACTGCATCACCCCAAAACATTAGTTTTACATTCTCAAAAAACATCATTGAGCGAACCATATTCATTATGGTTCTGTTCATTCTTTCTACTACATTGTTTTGTTGAGGATTGTAGGGAACGTT
>LPNX010499950.1:96186-127372 GCA_001517045.1 Pseudotsuga menziesii | reverse complement strand
CTTCTCTTTGGGAATGGTGGGAAAACCAAATACACCATTATTTCTCAACAAACGAAGACTGTTATAATTTAGATGACCAAATCTTGCATGCCACAATAAAATTGATGACAAATTACCTTCTCCATGCTGAGAGAGGTAGGCATAGTTATGAACTCTTGCAGATGAACCCTTTAGCTTCAGCAGCTTCCCATCTTCGTATCCAGTCATGATGACTTGGTTGTCAAAGGACTTTCTTATTTCTACAATTCCATCAAACATGTGGATGGAATGGCCTCACTGTCGAATCTCCACCAAGGATAGTAGGATTCTCTGCAACTCTGGAAGATAAAGAACATTCTTCAACAAGAAATCAGGGAATCTAGGCATCTTCAGTCAAATGGTTCCCATTCTCTTTGGTTTAAGACTTGACTTATCTGCAATGTACACTATGCCATTTATTGTTTCATTAAGTTCTTCGAAACAGTCTTTTCTAAAAGTCATGTGTGATGTTGCACCAGTATTAAGCAGCCAACAATCTTTGTAAGATGAAAGTGAAGTCATTTCATTAATTCCAAGATTACAATGTGCAACAATACAATGAGCAGAATCAGAATATTTACTAGCATCTTGGTTTTTATTGTCATCTTTATTCTGGTTATGTTTGTCTTTGATGGAGTCCCACGAAGCCCAACACTGATTTGATGTGTGCCCAGTCTTTCCACAATGCTTGCACTGCAAATCTGATCTTTTGATGAAGTTGTTTCTGCCCCCTCTACCTTTGAATTTTCTTCTTCCTTTGCCTCTCTCTTTGCAAGAGAGAGTGACACCAACTACAGATGCTATAGATTGCATCTTTTACAACTGTTAGTGTAATTTACAATAATGAACTTAATATGACACAGAGAAATAGAAAAACAATAACCTTGCAGGTCTACAGTCTCTGCCAAGGTGGTTTACAACATAGTCTTTACGGTCTTTAATGCAGGTGGACATAAAAACATTTATCTTCAGATAAACCAGACATATGTTTACACCAAACCACGATCACAATCCCAAATAATTATAATAAGCACAGTCCCTCGCCAACAGAAGAACCATTAGATCCACATAAAATATAAGAACCAAATAAAATCAATCCCTAAACACCATGCTTATCTCCTCCAGGCACCAAAGCCATAGCAGTCTTCAACCAAGTCTTCAGTCATCAGCAATCACAGTAGCAATTGTCAGCAGCAACCACGAACCCATACAACATGCTCAGGCTCATATAGCAGCCACACCTTTCATAAATATGAAAATATTTGCAGACATTTCCAGAAAGACTCCACGCACAAGATAGGGCATAAATTAGGGTAAAAATTAGGTTTTATGCAGTCTGCAACTTTTTACCTTCATGCAGCTTCAATCAACAGCATATCAAAAGAGTGCCTTCACGTGTCTAAGCAATGGTGTGAGTCTTCACGATGATGGTGCACAGCTTCATTCTTCACGCAGTCACGTAGATTTGCTTACTCAGCATGCATTAATTCTCCAATGCAGTCTTCACGATGATGGTGCACAGCTTCACTATTCATGCTTCACACACAGCTTCACGCTTCACGCAGTGCAGTATATCAGCACGCAATATATCAGTCTTCAAAGCAGGATGAGACTTGATCATATGCTGTGCTGGATTCACGCTATTTGGCAGGCACCGAGATGATATAATTCTGGAATGTTTGAGGTATCAATCTTTACTTATCTCCCACACAGTAGTCCCTTCACTTAGCTCCCATGTTGAGCTCAATGTTTGTCTCTACCCGCAGAAATAATGACAGCTCAAATGCTGTAAACGTGGTCTATTATGCAGCCCTTTTACACTGTGAAAAATAACCTTCAAATTAATTCAAATGTCACTTGGTAAGCCGCATTCCATCTCCGGGATAAGTATTCAATGCATCGGTTCTTTTTTTTTCCAGACAGGGAGTACTGAGATGTCTTCGAATGTGTCAGAGAAGTCTCTAACAGAGGGGAGAAATGCAAATGAAGAGGTCGTGCATAGGTTTCCACAAACTTTAGTGTTTCTCACATAGAAGAATAATGCAGAAATGGAGGGTATCGCCCTTATAAGTCAAATAGAAGATTGGAGAGGCAGAGCACCAGGGAGGATAGAGCTCATAATGACAAGAGAATTGCAAGCTCAGGCCACTAGGCATATTAGGGAAATTGGTCGCACAACTATGAATAACAAAGGATGTCTCTAACGTTCTTACGAGTAGCGGTGCTGCAAATTAGGGTTAGGTATAACACAATATTTCTAGCAGAGAATGAACGCACATAATGAATGCGCTCAATATAGGAGAGAAACACACACGAAATGTCGAGGAATAGGTAAGTTGGCAGCAAAATAATTCAACAGTTTTGACTGAGAAAATGAGTGAGCATTCTGGCAGCCAGGAGGGCACAAACTATGCACGGCGCAGAATGCCAGAATGCTAGAACAACAGGATTTATGGCAAATAGCCAAGCTCTGATACCACTGATAGGTAATAACTCCCAATTCAATTCTATTCATGGCTAAAACATTATTTATACATTACAATGACTCTTGGTATTACACATCCGAGAGTCTTTTCATCTTCCTATTATTTACACTAACGTATAATTCTGATGGATTATATTCCAACATTAATAATATATTTTTTCATCTAACAAAATCACATTGCCATCAATCACATTACACCATGATAGAAATCTAGCTATGTTAGTTTTCATAATGTAGTTTTTCATCTAACAAAATCACATTGTCATCAATCACATTACACCATGATGGAAATCTAGCTGTGTTAGTTTTCATAATGTTGTTTTTTATTTAACAAAATCACACTGTCATCAATCACATTACACCATGATGGAAATCTAGTTGTAGTTAGCTTTCATTCATAAAACATTGCATGGTGACTAAAAGCTAATTTGTGTTAGTTTTAATATCGTAGTTTTCTGTCTAACACAACCACATTGTTATCAAATACATTACACCATAATGAAAATATAATGGAATTAGCTTCCTTCTAACAACATGGCATGGTAAGTGAAACCTAACATGCGATTGCTTTCATAAGGAAGTTTTCCATCTAACACAACTACATTGTCATCAATCACATTGCACTACGATGGAATTCTAGCTGGAGTTAGTTTTTGTTCTTAAAACATTACACGGTTAGTGAAAGCTGAAGTGCGTTACTTTTCATAAGGTATTTTTTCATCTGACATAACCACATTGTCATCAATTAGTTTTTCATCTGACACAACCATATTGTCATCAATTACATAGCACCATGATGGAAATCTAATTACAGTTAACTTTTATTCTTAAAACATTGCACCGTGAGTAAAAGGTAATGTGTGTTAGTTTTTCATAATGCAGTTTTAAATCTAACACAACCACATTGCACCATGATGGAAATGTAGCTGGAGTTGGCTTTCATTCTTAAAACATTGCACAATGAGTGAAAGTTGATGTGTGTTAGTTTTCATAAGGTAACTTTCTATCTAAAACAACCACATTGTCATCAAATATATCACACCATGATGGAAATATAGCTGGAGTTATCTTTCATTTTAACAACATGTCATTATGAGAGAAAGCTAATGCGTGTTAGCTTTCATAAGGTAGTATTTCATTTACCACAACCACATTGTCATCAATCACATTGTACCACAATGGATATCTAGTTGGAATTAGCTTTCGTCCTTAACTCATTGCACGGTGAGTGAAATCTAATGTGTGTTAGCTTTCATAATGTAGTTTTCTATATAGCACAACCACATTGTCATCAATCACAATTCACCATGATGGAAATCTAGTTGGAGTTAGCTTTTGTTCTTAAGACATTGCACGATCAGTAAAAGATAATGTGTGTTAGCTGTCATAAATTAGTTTTCCATCTAACACGGTCATATTGTCCTCAAATACATTACACCATGATGGAAATCTAGCTGGAGTTAGCTTTCCTTCTAAAAACATGGCATGATGAGTGAAAGCAAATGTGTGTTAGTTCATTGCACCCTGATGGAAAGCTAGCTGGAGTTAGCTTTTGTTCTTAAAACATTGCACGGTTGAGTGAAAGTTAATGTGTGTTAGTTTTCGAAATGTAGCTTTCTATCTAAAACAATCACATTGTCATCAAATACATAACATGATGATGCAAATCTAGCTATAATTAGCTTTCCTTTTAACAATGTGTTAGCTTTCATTCTTAAAGCATTGTACGGTGAATGAAAGCCTAATGTGCGTTAGCTCATTGCACCAAGATGGAAATCTAGTTAGTGTTAGCTTTTATTTTTAAAACATTGCACGGTGAGTGAAAGTTAATGTGTGTTAGAATTCATAAGGTACTTTTCTATCTAAAAGAGTCACATTGTCATCAAATACATAACATCATGACGAAAATCTAGCTGAAGTTAGCTTAATTAGTCCTTAAATCATTGCACAATGATTGAAATCTAATGTGTTAGCTTTCATAATGTAGTTTCCATCTAACACAACTAGGTTGTCATCAATCACAATGCACCATGATGGAAATATAGTTGTTGTTAGCTTTCATAAGTTAGTTTTCCATCTAACACAACCACATTTTCATCAAATACATTACACCATGATGGAAATCTAGTTGGAGTTAGCTTTGCTCCTAACAACATAGCTAGATTAGTTTTCTATATAACACGGTCACATTGTCACATTGCACCGTGATGGAAATCTAGCTGGAGTTAGCTTTCAACCTTAAATCATTGCACGGTGAGTGAAATACAATGTGTGTTCGCTTTCATAATGTAGTTTTCCATTTAACATAGCCAAATTGTCATCAATCAAAATGCACTATGTTGAAAATCTTGCTAGAGTTAGCTTTTGTTCTTAAAATGTTGCAATGTACGTTAACTTTCGTAAGGTAGTTTTTCATCTAACACAACCACATTTTCATCAAATACATTACATCATGATGCAAATCTACCTGGAGTTAACTTTCTTTCTAACAACATAACACGATGAGTGAAAGCTAATGTGTGTTAGCTTCCATAAGGTAGTTTTTCATCTAACACAACCACATCGTCGTCGATCTCATTGCTCTGTGATGGAATTATAGCTGGAGTTACCTTTCATCCTTAAATCATTGCATGATGAGTGAAACGTAATCTATGTTAGCTTTCATAATGTAGTTTTTCATCTAGCACAATCACATTGTCATCAATCATAATGCACCATGAATAAAATGTAGCTAGAGTTAGCTTTCATTTTTAAAACATTGCACGGTGATTAAAGCTGATGTATGTTAGCTTGCATTAAGTAGTTTTTCATCTAACACAACCACATTGTCATCAAATACATTACACCATGATGGAAATCTAGCTGGAGTTAGCTTTTCTTTTAACATGGCATGATGAGTGAAAGCTAATATGTGTTATCTTTCATAAGGTAGTTTTCCATGTAACACAATCACATTGTCATCAAACACATTGCACCATGTTGGAAATCTAGCCGGAGTTAACTTTCGTCCTTAAATCATTACATAGTGAGAGAAATCTAATATGTGTTAGCATTCATAATGCAGTTTTTCATCTAGCACAACCACATTGTCATCAATCACAATGCACCAAGATGAAAATCCAGCTAGAGTTAGTTTTCCTTCTTAAAACATTGCACGGTGAGTAAACTAATGTATGTTAGCTTTCATAAGGTAGTTTTCCATCTAGCAGAGCCACATTGTTATCACATACAATACATCATGATGAAAACCTAGCTAGAGCTAGTTTTCCTTCTAACAACATGGCACTATAAGGGAAAGCTTATGTAGTTTTCTATCTAGCACAACCACATTGTTATCACATACAATACATCATGATGAAAATCTAGCTAGAGCTAGTTTTCCTTCTAACAACATGGCACTATAAGGGAAAGCTTATGTGTGTTAGTTCATGACAACATGACGGAAATCTAGCTAGAATTAGATTTTTTTTAACATGGCACGATGAGCTATAGCTAATGTCTATTAGCTTTCATAAGGTATTTTTCCATGTAATACAACCCCTTAAATCGTTGCATGGTGAGTGAAATCTAATGTGTGTAAGCTTTCATAGTGTAGTTTTCTATCTCATAAATCACAATGCATCATGATAAAAATCTAGTTGGAGTTAGCTTTCATTCTTAAAACATTGCACAGTGAGTAAAGGCTAATGTTTGTTAGCTTTCATAAGGTAGTTTTTAATCTAACACTGCCACATTGTCTCATTACACCATGATGAAAATATAGCTGGAGTTATATTTCAACCTTAAATCGTTGCACAATGAGTGAAATCTAATGTGTTACCTTTCATAATGTATTTTTTCATTTAGCACAACCACATTGTCATCAATCAAAATGCACCATTTTTGGAAATCTAGCTAAAGTTAGTTTTCGATCTTAAAACGTTGCACGGTGAGTAATAGCTAATGTGTGTTAGCTTTTGTAAAGTAGTTTTCCATCTAACACAGCCACATTGTCATCAAATACATTACACCATAATGCAAGTCTAGCTGGAGTTATCTTTCCTTCTAACATGGCATGGTGAGTGAAAGATAATGTGTGTTAGCTTTCATAAGGTAGTTTTCCATCTAACACAACACATCGTCATTGATCATATTGCACTGTGATGGAAATCTAGCCGAATTTAGCTTTCATCCTTAAATCATTGCACAGTGAGTGAAATCTAATGTGTTAGCTTTCATAATATAGTTTTCCATCCAGCACAACCACATTATCATAAATCACAATGCACTATGATGGAAATCTAGCTAGAGTTAGCTTTCATTCTTAAAACATTGCATGGTCAATAAAATTAACGTATGTTAGCTTTCATAAGGTAAATTTTCATCTAACACAACCACATTGTTATCAAATACATTACACCATGATGGAAATCTAGTTGGAGTTAGCTTTCCTTCTAACAACATGGCACTATAAGGGAAAGCTTATGTGTGTTAGCTCATTACACCATAATGGAAATCTAGCTGGAGTTAGCTTTCCTTTAAACAACATGGCATAATGAGTGAAAGATAATGTGTGTTATCTTTCATAAGATAGTTTTCCATTTAACACAACCACATTGTCATCAAGCACATTGCATCGTGTTGGAATTCTAGCTGAAGTTAGCTTTAAACAACATGGCATAATGAGTGAAAGCTAATGTGTGTTAGCTTTCATAAGATAGTTTTCCATTTAACACAACCACATTGGCATCAAGCACATGGCATCATGTTGGAATTCTAGTTGAAGTTATCTTTCATCCTTAAATCATTGTACGGTGAGTGAAATCTAATGTGTGTAAACTTTCATAGTGTATTTTTTCATCTAGCACAACCACATTATCATCAATCACAATGCACCATGCTGGAAATCTAGCTAGAGTTAGATTTCGTTCTTAAAACATTACACAGTAAGTAAAGCTAATATCTATTAGCCTTCATAATGTAGTTTTTCATCTAACACAACCACATTGTCATCAAATACATTACACCATGATGAAAATCTAGTTGGAGTTAGCTTTCCTTCTAACAACATGGCACTATAAAGGAAAGCTTATGTGCGTTATCTCATTACACCATGATGAAAATCTAGCTGGAGTTAGCTTTCTTTTACAACATGGCACGATAAGTGAAAGCTAATGTGTATTAGCTTTCATAAGGTAGTTTTTCATCTAACACAACCACATTGTCACATTGCACCATGATGGAAATCTAGCTGGAGTTAGCTTTCAACATTAAATCTTTACACAGTGAGTGAAATCTAATGTGTGTTTACTTTCATAATGTAGTTTTCTATTTAACACAACCACACTGTCATCAATCAAAATGCACCATTTTGGAAATCTAGCCAGAGTTAGCTTTCGTTCTTAAAACATTGCATTGTGAGTAATAACTAATGTATGTTAGCTTTTGTAAGGTAGTTTTCCATCTAACACAGTGTAGAAGGAGCAAGTCGACATAAGTCGACTTGAACGAAGACCGACTTAGTCGATCAGCCGACTAAGTCGAGAGACCGACTACGTCGGTCGGCTGAGTAAACACAGTAGTTAGTATGTTAACTAAAAGTCGTGTCGGTTCGGTGAACCGACAGGTAGTTATGATTGTAACTATTTGTAACCTGTATATATTAGGCTGTTGAGCCACACAAGAAAGTAGTTCAGTTCTTGGCTTTGTAAGATCTATTGAGAATAATATAATCTGTTCATCTTATCTGTTCTTACCTCTTGTCTCTGTGTATACTTCTGTATATTTTATGTATTATTGGTAACCTTATGTGATCTGTGATATTACAACATTGGTTCTGTTGCCGGGACCTGAACCCGGGTCTCTCGGGTGAGAGCCGAGTATCCTAACTGCACGCCCACCTCAGTAGCAGTATCCCTTTGCAATCTATTTTTGTACTTCTAATCTATTTTTTTACCTCCCTCTTTCTTCGGGACGAAGAAATGTTTTGTTTGTGGGGGAGATGTAGAAGGAGCAAGTCGACATAAGTCGAATTGAACGAAGACCGACTTAGTCGATCAGCCGACTAAGTCGAGAGACCGACTACGTCGGTCGGCTGAGTAAACACAGTAGTTAGTCTGTTAACTAATAGTCGTGTCGGTTCGGTGAACCGACAGGTAGTTATGATTGTAACTATTTGTAACCTGTATATATTAGGCTGTTGAGCCACACAAGAAAGTAGTTCAGATCTTGGCTTTGTATGATCTATTGAGAATAATATAATCTGTTCATCTTATCTGTTCTTACCTCTTGTCTCTATGTATACTTCTGTATATTTTATGTATTATTGGTAACCTTATGTGATCTGTGAGATTACAACACACAGCGACATTGTCATCAAATACATTACACCATGATGCAAATCTAGCTAGAGTTAGCTTTCCTTCTAACAACATGGCACAATGAGTGAAAGATAATGTGTGTTAGCTTTCATAACATAGTTTTCCATCTAACACAACACATCGTCATTGATCGCATTGCACCGCAATGGAAATCAAGATGGATTTAGCTTCTGTCCTTAAATCATTGCACGATGAGTGAAATATAATGTGTGTTATATTTTATAATGTAGCTTTTCATCTAGCACAACTACATTGTCATCAATCACAATGCACAATGATGGAAATCTAGCTAGAGTTAGTTTTCGTTCTTAAAACATTGCAGGGTCAGTAAAGCTAAAGTATGTTAGATTTCATAAGGTAGTTTTCCATCTAACACAGCCACATTTTTATCAAATACATTACACCATAATAAAAATTTAGCTGAGTTAGATTTCGTTCCTTTCTAGGAGAGTACATTGTGTCCTCTACTATTACAGCCCAGTTGGATATGATTTCCTTCCTTGTTGTGGTGGTAAGAGAAAATTCAATGATATAAAGGATTACTCTTTGTAAATTATATTGAATTATAAAGTTAAGCCTTTTGAAACAGCAACAAAAAAGTATTTATTAGTTTCATCCAACCTCCCCTCCAAGCATATAGGACATTTCCAAATTTAAATATTCATCTCTATGAGAAGAACTAGAAAACCTACTGGTTATCTTTATAATTTTATTTCCTGAAGTCACAGATACTGAACAAAAGGAGACCCAAGCTCCAAAACTTCTCATAAACTTCCATATTGTGCACCTTTATTAAGTTAAATTCCATACATATATGGAGCAAATGCTTTGTTGGATTCCACTTGTGTAATGATTCAAGGATTCAACTTGACTGAAGGATCCAAATGCTACTACAACAATTGCTACACAATCTACCACACAAACCTATCCAAACTTGCCATGAGTGCCCCACATGGGTTGAACAATACTCCAAATAAGGCAAGAATGGTCACATAGGTAAATCACCCCCTATAGGGCTTTCGTTCCATACACGATTCCCTAACACACATCAAACTTGGATTTTTTAAGGATTTTATGACTATTGTTTATACTTTTGTCACATTTTCTAATGCAAAAGGCTATATCAAATTTTTATATTGTTATTCTAGGGCACACAATGTACTCAAAACCCCTCCAAATAGTTTGTAAATGAGAATTGAGTTCTCTTACCATCCCTGCTCATGCCCAAAATTGGAGCTTTAACCATCAAAATTGGACTAGAACTTACCAAAGCTAGTTTTATGTTGTTATTCATCACCTTTTAAGACTGAAACATGCCCAAAAATGTATTTCAACCCTTATATTCATCCCATATTCAAAGGTTATGTATTGGTACTGCTAATTTATAGTCGAAAATGATCCCCACAAGACAATTGTGAAATCTTTCCTAAAGGCTTCCTGGCCAACTCAGCAGTAACCCCCAAGTAAGTATCTTCAACTTTGTCCAATACATATGCCGCCTTCTCAGCACTGCAGGTTATGGTTTCTTGTGGAGCTAAACTCGAACTCAGACTATATATGTGTAACTTTTCATTTGAATGGGTTATCCTGAGCACTCATTACATGCGTAAATACTTATATAAAACCCAAAGAATCCATGTTTTTTTTGTGGGGGAGGACGTACATATTTTGAAACCTTCTCGTTTTAGGGTTACAGGCCAGGAGGGAGAGGTTGCAGAACAAAAAGAAAGTTTCCCTCTAATGGGTAGGAATGCCCTTGGACCCTTTCCCCCACTTCCATAGCTGACTAGTAAGGCTCTGGATCCATGGCTACTCACTTGGCTACTTTGATTGGCTTATATCCTTGGTTACTCAACTTGGTTACCACCCTATACTTCCTAAATAAAAACAACCCGTTTAACCTGTCTACAGCTTATTCTAAAATATCAAATTTTCAACATCTTGGCGCTTCAAGATATCAAAGTTTTGTGTTTTCTTCGTTGAGAAAGCACCATTTTACTTCATTGCCCCCTATTCACCCTCCTTAAGTGTCTTTCTCTCTTTCATGAAAATGAATAGACAAAGCATAATGAATCTGTTGACTGCCAACTTTTTTTTACCATCCACCAATTGAAACAAACCCTGATCTTTGGAACTTATAAATCATCTTCTTGCACTTCTTGTCATCAATTAAAATTTGATTATTACTGAAGGAAAACATTGAACTGTGGGATATGCTTCATTATCCAACTAATAGAAAATAATTTTTTCTATGAACCAGGGACATCATCATAAATAACAACCTCTTACCTCTCATCTGAACTTTCCCATTTCTCAACTCTGCATTTTCTCCACCACTCGAATACATAATTAGAGTTGGATTTGTCCTCAACAAAATAAATATACCAATCTTTCTGATTAGTAAAATGTTGTGAGAAACTTGAATTGAGGATAACACTCCTACTCTCCACCACCTGGCCTAGGCTGAATTGACAGCTAATCAACCAGCTGTTGGAATGACCTTTTAGTTATTACACAATTGTTTATGAAGTCCAGTTGTTTGACAAACTCACATCTTATCCTTTTATTTAAAAGTACATACTTATTTTGTGATAGAAGTTTGGTGATAGTTGGCATGCTTCTTTAGTGATTACAGGTGTGCCAATGGGATGCTAGTTAGTGTCTCTTGATACAATTTCTCATGTCAATAGCTCTCCTGGATTTACCCAACCAAGCATTCCTACTCGTCATTTTTCAAGATTTCCAACCAAGAAATTTAAAGTGTTCTTGTATTATATCTGTTTTCTCCCCAAGATATTTTACTCTTTAGGTCCACCCTTTGGAGGCATTTGTATTAGATCACTATGGATCAGAATTCCATTAGATAGTAGAAGTTTATGCCCACACTCCTTAGAGATCATTTACCGATAATGCTAGGATTTTTGGTAAGTAGCTCATTTTTTTGATGAATTTGTACCCAACCTCCATAGTTTACCCTTAGCCTTACTAACTGCTTCAATGCTGCTAGGTTATTCTGTAATCTCCTAATTCTTGTCTCTTGTCCAATCGCCTATGCTCATACTTTTCTTGATGAGTCCAACCCTTGTAGTTTTCTCTAGGTCTAAGCTACTATTTCAATGCTTCTAGGTTATTCGGCAAGATTCTAATTGTTGCCTCTTATCTGGCAGCCTCTGTTTTCCCATAACACATTGTTCAGGGAGTCATCCAACGCCTTAAAGGAATAGCAATTTTTAAAATTTAATTAGCAATCTCTTTTGGGAGCTTTTTTCTCATAGTCCTCCTATTTGTAGCATTTAATATCCAATATCAATTGTTTTTCGGGTACCTTATTAGTGAGGGGGACTTGTTAAACAATTTTTAATCCCTGGTGATGGGTCAGTGTTTGAACCTGCGATAATATCGTGAATTCAACGTACATGAACTCAAGTGTCCTTACCTATACATTAACCATCTGTTGGACTACCTTTCCAGTGTTGCAGCAACTGCTAGCTTCCTGAGACTCATGAAGAGTTGAAATTTGGTCCAAAGGGCACAAAGCTGGATTCCCACACAAATACTGAGACTATTAAACTAACTTCTGACACTAATACTTTGTCAAGAATATATTCAACTTATAAACCTCCATAATTCGGTGTGCCTATGGCTTTGAACAGTCCTCACGAACTAAATTCCAACTCAGCAATACCAGCAGGATCATATGGCCACTCAATTAATTTACATCCACAGCCAAATACGTCAGTTTTAGTGGCAGTTGTATCATCATCAAGTGCTACTTCTGTGAGGTCTGATCCTATGCATACATCTTCAGGTCAAAATATTCCAACTATGGCACAGTCTGGTGGAACATTGGATCTATCAAAACCTTTCACTCGGGCTGAAGAAACTAGCCTCATTTCATTGGAGGCTCTGCAAATGAAATCTTCTTGTTCAACATCATCTGCTACTAAGAGAATTTATGGTTCAAATCCTTTAGTTGTTTTAGTGGGTGTCAGTGGAGACATATTTGGTTCAAAATTCACTACTGTGACTGAACTGTCGGCTACAAAGAAGTCTGATGCTGCAGTTAAGAATTTGCCAATGAACATGCCTAGCCCAGAAACAGTTGTTCCTAATGAAAATATTATTTTAACTTTTGTTTCTGCCCCTGGCTTGGAACAAAATAACTCTTTTCAGGAAAAGAAGAATAGTGAATGTGTGAAGTTAATAGGTCATGTAACAATGGAAAATATGAGAAAGATAACTAAATCCAAGTAGAGAAATAAAAAACAGTAGCTGTAGCAACATGCACCATCAACTGCTACCCTGCATCTGAACCCTAAGGCACATTTCGAATCTAAAGGGGAGGGTGTCTTAGAGATATTTCTTAGTGAACTTGGTCATTGTAATGGGAAGGTAGATAAATATTTGTCCGATCAAATTTCATTACCTATGTCAATGGCTACTTCAATTTTATCCCCATAGAAGGCACAAAAACCTAAGTTGCAGTGCACAGAAGTCTTCATCTACAGTCGCTAAAGTTGATGACATGAATGTCTCCTCAGGGGCTACTGCTGAGCTGGTCAGAAAGGATTTAGGAAAGATTGTACCGTTTCCATTGCCAGAACATGGTTATGTAGTCTATTCATCCAATTTAATTAGTGATTCATTAAGGACATGCAAAATATGTACAGAAAAACAGACATCAGTACAGAAAGAAAATCACATGGCAATTCCATCCTTGCAGAAAACTGGCACTTCAGAACCTATGAGTGAGATCTCAGGTAAGGATACATGCATGGGGATATCTGTATCGGTTGTAGATTTAAGGACTGCAACTGAATTTTCCATTTAGGGTGAACCTTTATACTTGAATTTAGTGGGCCCTCTATTTAATGGGGAGGGCACCCTGGAAGTATCCCTCAATGAATATGGCATTAATGATTTGGAGGCTAAGAAATATTTTTCCAGTCACATGCCACCTACGCCAATGAATGGTCAACTCCATCTGATCCCCTATTTGCTGGTGCAAGGGAGTGCTCATCTTCTTAGAAAGAAGAAGCTACTTCAATAAACATGATGATGGGTATTCTTAGCAATACCTGGTTTGCTGCAGGTTCAGAGAACAGAGCAACCAACCATGAATATGGAAGCTGGGTTCCAGTGAACCGGAATTCAAATGGACCTGGGGAAATTGATTCTTCAATGCTACATCCACTACCAAGTATGCCTTGGGGTTCACAACATGTTCCTTTCACACAAGCATTTAGGAGGAGTGGTGGTGCTGCTCAAGGATAGGGCTTAGCATCCTCTGTTTCCAGTCCTGCACAAGGTGGTCATTTTCATCCTTCATGATCTACTCATTCCTCTTCATTGTTAGATATTCCTGTGCCACTAGTCACTGGTTTGCAGCTCCCACAATATGTTCGATCAACGTTATTGATGGAATGCCATGGTGATGGAACGATAGGTGTTCCTTTTGGGTCAGTGCAAGAAATTTCTTCTGAGGGTGGTGGGAAAAATAGAATAATGACTGAGGTTTGTATCCTACCAAGAGTTTTGAAGGAAGCTTTTCTTTATAGGCAATAACTAGCATATATGGACGACATTTTTTATGTATTCACCAATCTCTAAGGTGGCTATAATTTCTGTTTTGGCTCTTGATGAAAGATCTATTGCTAGATATCCTTCCTTGTTAAAGCATCTTGGGTAGTAGTGTGTGCAGAGCAAGTTGGACAAGTGTCTTAATGAATCTCATCAGCTTTGTCCCCAACTTTGAGACACTTTGCATCTATCTTAAAGTAACTTAGTTGTATTCTGGACAGTTGCCTTTGGTCTAAACATTGTGATATCAGCCAAATGACATAGAATATTTTCCCTGTCAAAAGTTGCATTCTGAACATGAGCCTTCGATCTTGACTGTCCCATCTTTCCCAAAAAATGATCCCTTTTCATTGAAGCCAATGATGGAGAATTGTGTATTCAACAACAGATCATGCCAAGAAATCTCTGCTAACTTTGCAGTGATGTATAGCATGGTTATTCGGTTTTTCTTTGTAGCAAATCATGCAACAACCATCTATAAGGGGATGCCTTACATTATTATGGCCTAGAAGATTGGAAATGGATCGCATGTAAGGATAGGGGTAGGTGCTACAATGGCCAGTAATAATGTTGTTTTTGTTCCAGAAGAGTTAATTTAGTGCTTTCAAGGTATTGGTAAATTCATGTTGAATCAATTTGGGAACCCTATTACCACTTCAATATGGAAATAAGGATGGCTATCAACTAAAGACTTAGGTTTGTTGGTGGATTATGATCACTGTTGGGAAAATTTTGTATAAAAAATGCAGAGAGTGTATATCATACTTGGTGATTTTGTTGATGAACTAGTCTGGGTTCAAAACAAAGTTGGTGGTAGTTACAATCCAAAACAAGGATATATAGCCTTTGAAGGGGATGAAATACAAGTAGCAGGTATGTAGTTCTCTATATTGTGGAAGAACAAAGCCCCTAAAAAAATAAAATTCTAATGTAGCTAGCTTTACATCATACAATTCTTACTTTGAAATTTATACAAAAAAAAAAGTTGGGCCAAACATTTCTCTACTTTGAAAAAAATATTTTAGTTTTTTTCTCAAAAGGCCCTTTTAACATTCTAAATAGCAACCTGGGAAGAAATTGTGGACAAAAGATTGAAGATAAAAAATAAATAAGAGAGATTTATTAACCAAACTCCTAATGGATAAGGATGGTAGAAATTAAAAAATGTAGGTCATGAGCACAAATGACAGTGAAAAAAAATGTTGTTACTAGTCATAAAAAAAATTGCAGAGGCAAAATCTGCATCTGCTTTTGCACTAAAAAATCAATATAGAAGTTGAGATTGATGAATGGGGCACACTCAAGTTTTCACTCAGCAAAGATAGCACATGAGGATGAGAATATGCAGATTTCTCTAAAGACATGGAAGGAGTTTCTCTAACATGGGGAATCGGCTTGTGTCAAGGGAATTCAAACAATCTTTATGCCTTTGATTACTCTGAAATTGAATATATAAACAAGCATATATAAAATGGGACGAACTTTATTAATAAGATTCAAATGGAACACCTTTTGTCAAAAAATTCCAGATCATCATTGCAAGGGAAAGTCGTGATCCAAAATTACTAAACAACCGCTACATCTTGAATTTAAATACGGAAATTAGGACCGAGGCACAATTTTTTTTCTTCTTAATTTTCTGAAGATTCTTTTACATTTTCTAACAAACAAATGAGAAAATTAAAGATTATTGAAAGAAGATAAATATTATTGTCTCATGAAGAACTAGAATTTAATTTAAAATTCAAATAATTTGAATTCTATCCCTACAGTTAATATTTATGATAAGGGAAACTAAAATGACAAACAAGCAATGATACAAAAATTGAATCTCAGAACTATACTCTAGACAGATAGTGGAGAATATTCAACAAGACATTCTTGTTCTTGATTCTGTAATAATGAATTCTTGTAGAAGATAATGTTGTCTCTATACCTATGGAAGTTGTTGATGGAAGAATTAGTTTTCCAGGAATACTTGATTCAACAGTAATTGCACCACAAATGACAGATTATGTGATTTTTCCTTCAGCGGTTGAAGGGAATACACAAGATTCTTACATTTCAACCCCAAATTACTTGAATAAATTCAAATTTGAACTTGAACATGCATTTTTCACTTTGAAAAATCAATTACAAGAATACTCCTCTCCTTGGTTGTTGACGATTGTAGAGATAATTTCCAGTATCTTTGAGGACTAGAATTCTTATCATGATAAACAATTGAACAATCTGTTGACGAAGGAGTATCCATTGTTTCAGCAAGATTGTGAGTCCCTGTTTTTTTTAATTGGGTGAACCCCTTCGATTGAGTACAAGAGAGGGTCAAAGTTCAAACACCTTTACAATATCAGCTTTTTCATTTGACGAATTATGGCTAAGAAACTCTGTATATTTTGTTTGATAAGATTTAAAGTCATTGTTTTAACATAAACAGTTTAATTTTTGCATTAAATAGGGGCTACAACCAAGCTAGACATCGAGACAATACAAAGTTGACCATGTTCAGGTCCAAAAAACATATGCTCTGATCTAAGTCCTGACAGTAGAATATAGCCTATAATGTTCTGTAACATTGCTTACAACACCAAACAAAGGAGTACCACTAGAGTAAACTCTGAAAAAGACTCCTAGAAATAAGACAAATTTACAGTACATTGATGATTACAAAGTTAAGAAAGCATATATGCTCATGGCATCATCCTAGGTATGATTGGAGGGATCAGATTCATGCTTGTCTACTTTCATGTCATCCTGCAGCTGATAAACTATTTTTGTCTTCCTTGAAATCCACAGGGAAAGAGCCCACTGAAATATTCACATTTGGAGCTGAGGAGAAAGAACCGTTACTAAGTGTTATGACCATGGCTTTCAATGTTGCACATTCCTCCTCTAAGTCCTAAGTTTGACTCTTCTATTGAACCAAGATATCCATTATGACTGCATTCTATGAGACCTTCTGTTGTTCTAATTCATGGGCTTTGGTTGATGGAGAAAATTGAGGTTCTGTTCCCAGTGATAATATCCCCTTGGCGTCGTAAAAACCTGTGAATTTCTTGTATGTCTATCTAAAAAGAGAGGGTATTATGACTGTCCATATTGCTCAGCAAAAATGGATTTTAATTCCTCTTAAAGACACTCACTCTATCCCTGTACACCAAAATAAAACTAAATTCTCTACAACCAAGGAGTTGAGAAGGCTTTACCCTCAAATGCGAGACTCATGTACCCAGAATGTTGAACATACACCAAGCATGGAACTCGCAAACTTGAAATTTTGCAGGTGCAGAGACAAGATTCCTTGTCCCATCTTCCTTTACCCAAAGACACGGGTGAACATGTTTAGTGACTACAACTGATGTATTTTGGCCCTCGAAAACACAGAAGTGTTCACTAGGGTGGTAATTAATGGAATTCTACCCAGGGGACGCTCTAAGTGAACAGACGTGGAGGCTATCCCTATTAACTATGAAATATCACAAATCTTATGACTACTGCCAATTGCATATTGAGTGCAATAACTATCGGCTTCATAAAATACTTTCTCTGCGCAGACTACTAACCCAGGACTGAGTCTGCAAACCTAGAAACATCCCTCCTTTGTTTCCTTCTTCAACTCACTGATTTGAGAATTAAAGGAGGGTACAATGGTGGCGATGAATGAATGTGGCTTTAGCTAGTCTGCAACTTGAGCCTGGGAGGAATTAATGGCCATAATTTTATACCACATCTTCCTTTTTGTGTTCAATTGACAGAGGAGACCAAACATTTGGCTGAAAATTAGTGGTCAGCCTAGGTTTTTTGTGATTGCTCCAGACCCTTTTGCAATTGGCCATTGTGGCTCTCTCCCACTGGGGTGGACGATGTCTGGTTTTAAAAAAAGTGATTTTTATTCAGTATTTGGTCTTTGGTTCTCAAGTACATGGTATTAAGTGAGTGGTATTTGGCCCGCTTTTATAGGACAAGGAAGCAATTGTGAACAAAAGCTGGGAGGTAGTAGGATTTGTTGGTTCCATCTCATTCAAGCAGTCAGCAAACAGAGACTTCCATAGCACATTGCCATTGCAAAGAAGGTTGTCACATGTTGTGCAAACTTGATGATATGAAACAAGTCCTGCAACAAGGCTTGATTATTTGAAGGGGCCAATGGTACTAGTAAAACTATTTCAATGGATTTATCTAGAGCCTGTAGAAAATCTCTATTATGTCAATGTATCATTCCCAGGATTTTCTAATGCCTTGCACTTCTCTAGTATATTTTGGGCCTGCTACTATGACTCTTTATTCTGGACACTGAGATGCAAAAGGAGGGGACACTGCTCTTTAGTCCTAAAACATTACCACTTGAAACTTGAAACTTGAAATGACCTCGAGTTGAGATAATTCTCAGAAATCTTTGGTTTCCTCTACTATGAACTAATTCTGGTTTCTCTTCTATGTAGGAATGATTTGGACGAAGCTAAGACTTGGGACTTGAGTCTTTGATTTTTCAAAAATTTCATGTTGAATTGGTTCAAGAACCTTATTTCCTTCATGTTCTAATACTAGTTTTTATTATATAAATTTTCATGCTTTTCATGGTCATTGGTTAGCATGAGCAAGTGGTTGTTTCACTTTCATGTAAAACTGATTTAGACGGGGATAATATTTGAGAACGATCTCTCAAATATTGGACTGGGAATGATTTCTGCTTTATATTTCAAACTTCTTTAATTATAGACATTATTTAGTAAAAAGGATTTATTTTCCAGCATAAGTTACACACTAGGGAGAATTTCTCTGTACCTACCATGAGCATTGCAAAAAAAAAATGTAATATGATGGACCATCTATTGTGCTAATATAGTAGCCACACTTTTATTAGTTTTACAGACATGACTTGGGTAGCATTTGAAGAATTTCTGGAGCTATGCTCTAATTTTCTTGAGTAAAATGAACTAATATTATTGATCTTAAATCTATTCTGTATGGACAGGTGAATGGAAGTATTTTTCCAGCTTCAGTAATCTCAACATACTGCACACACTTTTGCTATAGTGGAATTTTAAGTGAACCAAGGGACTATGAATGCAATGGTATCCATGGTCATGTGGAAGTTGTTTCTACCAGCACTCTCATGAACACTGAGTTGTCCAGGTCTGCATCAGTGGAACAATGAAAATAACTCAATTCAATTAACCCCAAAATTCACAACAATTCAAGTAGAAAAGATACCAATCATTCCAACCAGTTTACAATTTTCCAGCCCTCTAGGGAAACTCCACATGCATAAACCAGATATGAAAACTTTTCTCATACAACAAATATAACAGCAAACACAACAGCAATTTATTGATGTACTATTATTTTCAATCTTAGTGTCAAGTCCTTTAACAATTTTTTTTTAAGTGTGTCAAATCAACAAGACAATTAAGAAATAGAAATAACCATCCCAAGAAGATAAAATGTTGCAATCAAATTTACAATAAACACAACATATGGATAGTTGGAAATCTCATATACATATGCTCAATGAAAGAGTTACATAACATAAACTCCTCTCAAGGCTAGGAATAAATCCAACCGCCCAATACACCCTAGCTAGGTTAGTCAATAAACCCTAGCTTACATGCAAGAATCACTCCAACACTATCTCTTGTTAAAATTTTACTTATTCCAGGCATGGGGGATCCCACTGGGAGGGACCTCAACTAGCATGGACATGGACGCAGATCATCAGAGTACGGGGAAAGAAGGCACCATGGGTAAAGAGTCAGAAAAAGGAAAAGGACCAATGCATAGCGCTAGAAAATGCATGGCCAAAGTAAAGAAATCCCAAGTTGCAGATGAAGGAGGAAGGCTTCAGATCGCATTTACAGCACAGGAGGGACCATGCCCTTATCGAAAAGTTTGTGGGTATTTTGCCGTTGGAGAAAGCTTTGCTCTGGTGGATTAATGTAACATGGAAGCCTCTGGAGCACTTCGATCTACACTTAGGAGCTAAGGGCTTCTTTACAGTCATCTTTTTAAACCTGGAAGACAGGAACATAATATTTGAGGGAGGCCCATATTTTTTTAATTTCGTAGGGTTGTTTCTAATACCATGGAAGGAAAAATTCAACCCGGACAGTGAGGAACTATACTTTTTCCCGATCTGGATCAGGCTCTATTCAATCCCATCTGAATACTGGCATGAGAACATCTTGGAGGCATTGCAGAATGCCATTGGATAGTTTGTGAAGATTGCAGATCAGACAAAAAGAATGCGGTACACTTCGTATGCTCCCATATGCATTTACATGAACATTGTGAAGGAGCTAGTGAAAGGTATAAACCTGTGTTGGGAGGACGAAAACTGGTATCAATCCATTGATTATGAGCACATCCTGTTTCGATGTAGGAGGTGCCATGAACATGGGCATCTATTCAGCGATTGCCCTGAAAATAAGCCCACTACCTAGTAGAAAAGAAAAGACGAGAAGGACGAGGAGGGGTACATGAAGGTCGCAAGAAGGAAGAGATCGGCCAAGCATCATCAAGGACCAAAGGTAAACAAAAAATCTAGCACCTCTAATCCATTCGAGATTCTACAAAAAGAAAGCACTCAGAAAAATCCGAATAGGGAAAGTCCAGAAACATCCAAAGACGGCCCTAAGGATTGCAAGGAAAGCCTAGAAACCTTCCAGGATGCGATAATAGAGAAACAAACCAATATTCAGGTAGAAGAAGAAGAAGCAGAGGAAATGTATCTAGGAGACCTAAACCTAGACAAACTTGAGAAAGCTATCCAAGATCCAATTAAAGGGATCATACCAGCACAACAGGTTGTTCTGCTCAAGGAAGCAATCATAAATACCAGGAAAAAAGATAAATCTCTAGTAGTTTGTTAGGATAAACCAAGATCCAAAATCCATGAGACTATCAAGAAGACAGGCAATGAAAAACGTGGAAGAAGAAGTAACCAGCAACGCATCAAGGACATTGGGGAAAAACTTGTGGCATCAGGGCATTTTTCGACCATCAAGGTAACCTTTTCCATATCCAGCAAACCCTCCCAATGAAGCTTTTACCTTGTAACATTAGAGGGTGCAGTGCACCTAGCAAGAAAATATTATTGAAGAAGAAAATAATTGAAGAGAAACCCTTAGTGATTTTTATTCAAGAAACAAAATGCTCAGAGGAGAGTTTCAAATCCATAGCAAGAAAGATCTAGAAGAACTATGAAGCCTCTGCCATTGATGCCTCAGGCGCAGCAGGAGGTATAGGAATCATATGGAACCCTTAAAGCTTAAGTCTTACTAATTTCATGGCTACAAAATTTTCAATCTCTGTCAAGTTCCATATTTTAGGAACCAACTCCAAAGGCTTCCTTACTAATGTGTATGGGCCCTTCAAACTAGCTTCCAAGCAACTCTTTCTCAGGTCACTGCAGAACATGAGTAACCTTGTCGGGCGAAGACACTAGATAATAGGCGGCAAATTCAACCTCATTCACAACCTACAGGAGAAGAAAGAGGGTATTAGAACCCTGAGCCCAACCACCAATGATTTTCAGAACGTTGCGCATGGCTTGACTCTCGGCTCCACCCTTTTAGCGCATCCCGCGAGATGAAGATGAGGACATGGAGGAATCAAGCCATGTGGATGCTAACCAGGGGAGTGGGCAAGGCATCATAAATTCCTCAGATGAAGCTGAGTCCTCCCGCAGACACTAATCCTTTCCTCAATCCTTTCCTCATCACAGGACGGTTAGATGCTCTTTGTGGTTTGTTTTGGGTTAAATCTTTGCTTGGTTCCCTGCAAATGGAACAAATGTGGTGATTCCAGTCATTACTAAATTTGACATGGATCCCATAGCTATGACAATAGCTTCTCTTACATGTCACGTAGCTAAGAGACAAATAGGAAACACCATAAAAACAAAGACAATCTGTAAGCCTTTGACTATCGGCTTTAAACTTCTTCAAGTCTGCAACATACCTCTGTTATGAACTCTGGAAAAGACACATTCAGCTTCTCTTTTCACACCTCTATAATGCAGACTGTTTTTGTGTCAAAAGATTAAGGGAATTCTCAGGAATTGTGGTTGCATGATCAATATCCCAATAGATCCATTGTTGATGTCATTGGTTAAGTGATCTACTAGTCTCAGAGATTTTTAATGGTTTGACATTATGAGGAAGAGCCTCTTATACCTGTTGTAGAAGAACTGATTCCAAATTTGCAAGCTAATTTGTGAGCTAGTTGAGGGGATTCCGGATGTTGCGCAACTTCTACAGGGGATCTATCCAATATTTGGGAGCCTGATGAGACTCTTCGCTGATCTTACAAACAAGGATCAACTAAAATGGAAAAAGAAATAGAAGACACATTACAACACATGAATAAGGTTACATCCAGAAATTATTTGAGCATATCTCACAGCTCTTTTAAGTAAAATGTGATGCTTCAGGCACCAGCAGAGGGGATGTGCTCATGCAAAATCAACATCTTGTTTCTTTGAAAGAAAAAAATTGATTGGTAATTATGAATCTATGATAAGGAGAAGTTGGCCAACATATGATATAGAAAAGTTCAAACAATATTTGTTCAGGTGGCACTTCATTTATCTAAAGATCCAAATATACCAGCAAAATTTGAAGTATTCTTATACCAAAGAAATAACTAAGATGGACAAGACATCTGCTATAAAAGATGTGGTTACAATTCAAATGCCCAATTGATGCCATGTACCTAACAATTCACATGCCGAATTGATGCCATGTACCTAACAGTTCACATGCCTGTAGTAAAGTGTGTAAAAATATTGATAAGAGCATGGTCCAGAGAATGCAAATTCAAGATTGGGGTTTTCATTAGCCCAACCTACCATTTCACAAGAAGTTTAGGGTTTTTAAGCACTCCCACCAAAGCCAGATTTACACATTATTCAAAAACAAATTCAAGCATTCCTTCAAGTAATTAGCATGCATTCTCTACAAAGCTTACCTGATTAACTGATATTGATCCGAATCTAAATCAATCGGTTCTGATCTCAGAATTCTGAGATGAATGTACAAAAATTTTCCAAAATCAAAGTAGCCCTCACAGGCTTAGTGTTGCTATCATTTGTTGTTTCCACGTGGAGTGTGAGATACTGTTGAGTCTTGTAGCAGCCTTCTGCAGCTAACCCTAACCACCTGTAGCAGCCCACTGTAGCTGCTCATGACCACAAAGTCTATTGATGTTGTTATAGGTGACCTGCTAACTGTTGTTGCCAATCGTGACCATCAACGGGGGTTGTAGCAGATTGCTACTGCTACCCGTGACCACTAGCAGGGTTGTAACAAACTGTTGTTGCTACCTGTGACCACTAGGTCTGTTGATGTTGTTGTAGGTGACCTGGTAAATGTTGTTGCTGCCAATAGTGACCATCAACAAGGGTTGTAGCAGACTGTTGTTGCTACCCGTGACCACTAGCAGGGTTGTAACAAATCGTTACTGCTACCTGTGACCACTAGCAGGGTGTTTCTGCTCAATTAGGACACCAATGAGGGTGTTGTTGCTTAATTAGGTCACCGCCAAGGGTGTTTCTTCATCCCTAGTCTCCACGTAACCCTGTTATATGTTGTTGTTGCTTCCCTAGAGCACCATCGCCTGTTGTACATCGCTGTTGCTTCCCGTGGGCTGTGAGAAGCCCTAGCAACCACCGTGACTGTTGTGTGCCCCTGTTGGAGCCCTAACAAAGCTCGAGGCCCTAACAAGGCTTAGGTGCATAGAGGGTGACCTTAGCAGGTCACCTGTGAGCTGTAGAATCCCCAACAAGAGCTAGGGTGCATAGTAGATCAGCCCTAGAAAGGCTCGAGGGTGTTGCAACATACCCTAGTTTGGTTAGGGTCACATGAAATGTACCAACGAGAAGAAGGAAATAGTTTTAGTGTTGTCATGAGCTTGTTGACCTCCAACAGGCTTCACACTGAGACCTGTCGTAGCCCTAGACCACCATCGAGGGTTATTACAGCTGCTACGTATAACGGTAACCACCATAGTGACTGTAGTGTGACAAGAGAAACCAAGAAAGCATAAATGTTGCCATTGTTGAAGAAAAACAACACCAGCCACCAAAATTATCTCTATCAACCTCAAGCAGCGAGTAGAGGAGCAGTCAAGTGTTGAAGTGTTGTGTCTATGAGATGAATTGCAAATGTCCTTTATTTATGGTCCATCAACATTTAAGTTAGTTCAACATAATTAGGAGTTGACATTAGGGTTTAACTTCTTTTTCATCTTTGACCCTTTGACTTTAATCTTTTGTGGTACAAAGGTCTTTTTGGTGTTTTGAATTGTGCCACTTGGTCCTTCTCTTGATGGTCTCATAGACCAAGGCTAGGGTTAAATGGTCCTCCAAGTATTTTTGTGGTCATAACAAGTTGTCTCAAGGGTCCCTGTGGTTCATTCATTCCCACTCAAAGTACATCTTCGTAAATAAGGAGAATTACTAAATGCTTTATCTTGATCTCCTCATGCCACCAAGATCAGGTGCTAGGTTTCTCAACCAGGGGTATCTAGTCCCTGGAGAAGGTCTCATATCCCATAAATCAAGGAGAGGAGTGCATGACTTGCCTAGACCCGATCTAGGGCTTATGGTGATGACCTAGTAACTGACCAGGTGCCTCATCCCCAAGCTGCATCAAATGACTCAATGTCAAATACTTGGTAACTGACCAAGTGCCTCCATTCTCCTGGAGAATATCCCTTAGCCCTAGGCTGAGATCCTAGTCCCAGACTAGGTTAAATTCCTAGTTGTTGAATGTTAGCATTAGCATGAATTCTTAAAATTTTGCAGACTGTAAGATAACAAAAGACAAGTGCAGTAGAAACATCAACAACATCACACACATTGAACACAGTAGTTTTTCACATGTAATGCTTTAAAGGACAAAACCCCCCAAAAAGCATTAGTAATTCATCTCTTAAATGAGATGACTGAGTCTCTCAATAATTATAAAACCCTAATGGGTTTGTACCATAGATAAAAAATCTACGAAAATGTATTTCATACAAAAATTAGATTAGGGCTTTCTGCCCTAATTCTTCTAGCTGCCCGAAACTTCCAGAATGGCTGCCCGGAATTTATTCTGCTTGGCCGAATCTGCCTAGAATGAGACTAAACCTTCCCAAGATCCCTGTGTGATCCCTGTCAACCTGTCTGTGATCCCAGTCAGCCTGCCCGAATAGTCTGCTACTGCCCAGAACTCTTTGTCTACTTCCCAAGCCCTCTTTTCGAGCCCTGTCTTCCTGCCCGGAGGTATGTCTGCCCTACATGAATCCCTGTCAGCCTACCCGAAGTTGCTATTTTTCCTACCCAGACCCTAACTTCCCTGCCTAATCTCTACTGCTTGCCTGAAACCCTGCCCAAGCATCACTGTGACCTGTCAGAATTCTATAGCAGGCAGACTATGGCTGCCCGAGGGTTGTAGCAGGCAGACTATGGCTACCCGAGGGTGGTAGTAGCCTGCCCAAGGGTGTTGGAAGTTTCCCAAGGGTGTTGGAAGCATGCCTAAGCCCTGCTAAGGCTTGTTGTGAGTGACGAAGGGCAGAGGGAGGTGCCTGGACAGGAGATCTGGCCTGCTTGTGAATAGACCGAGACTGCTCGTGAGGGAAGAAGGTTGCCCATGAGAATTCTGAAGGTGATGTGAGGGTTTAGAAGAAACATTATCTTGTTAAAAGAGAGAAGGTGTTGCTACTGTTGTTCATTAATGGTGAAGCCCTAGTTTAGGATTAGACTGTAAATTAGTGGGTGCCCTAGCTAGAATCCTCCATGCTAGGGCATAACCACAAAAGATGTCCTCCACAATGTGAGCAAAAATATTCCTTGAGTAGCTATAGGATCATGAGCAAGTGTGTGTAACAAAATGAAATGGATTGATCTTCTTTTATATCCTTGAAATCACTTGTAAGTGGACCAAAAGTTAAAAGAACAAAATAATATTGTTTTATTATTTTATCTTTTTTACTTTTACCTTTAGTGGTACTAAAGGTATTTTTGCACTTCCACTTTGACTCCTTAGTGGTACTAAGGGTCCTTATGTATTTTTTACTTTTACTTTAGCCTTCTTCAAGTGCCCTGTGGTCAAAAAAAGTGGTCAAGGTGGTCCTTCATCCCCACTCAAAGTATGTCATCATAAACAGAGAGAATTACTAATGCTTTTATCTCACACTCTATGTGACACCAAGATCGGGTACTAGGTGTCTTAACCAAGGGTAGCTAAGACTTGGAGAAGATCACAAAGCCCACAGATCAAGGTTCAAAGTGTCTCACATGCCCAAACTCGATCTGGGACTTATAGTTATATCCTTGTAACAGACTAGGTGCATCATCCATAAGCTGCATAATTTGACCCAAGGTCAAATACTTGGTAACAGACCAAGTGCCTCCATTCTCCTGAATAATGGCCCTCAGCCTTAAGCTGAGTCCCCCAGTGCTAGACTGGGTCATCTTCTTTTTAACTGACCAGGTGCCTCCATTCAAATAATGTCCACTCAGTTCTAGGTTGCGTCACCCAGTGCTAGACTGGTTCCACATATTGGTCCCTAACCAGATGTCTTCATTCAACAGAATGGTCACACAACTCTAGGTTGAGTACCCGAGCACTGGACTGGTTCCACATCCTGGTCCCTGACCAGATGTCTCCATTCAACAGAATGGATACTCAACTCAAGGTTGAGTCCCCCAGTGCTGAACTAGTTCCATATCCTGGTCCTTGACCAGATGTCCCCGTTCTCTTAAGAGAATAGCTCTCAATGTTGGTTAGGAAAAATCAACATTGGTAGCTGACTAGGTGCCTCCATTCAATGAAAGGCACTCAAATATAGGCTGAGAACCCCAATCCCAAACTGGGTCAAATTCCTGGTAGCTGACCAGGTGCCTCCATTCTCCTAGAGAATGGCCCTCAGCGCCAGACTGAGTCCCCTAGTCCCAGACTAGGTCAAATTCCTGGTAACTAACCAGGTGCCTCCATTCAAAGAATGGACCTCATCCCCCGGATGAGTCCCCTAGTCCCGGAATGGGTCAAATTCCTTGTAGCTGACGAGGTGCCTCCATTCAAAGAATGGCCCTCAACATCAGGCTAAGTCCCCCAGTCCCAAACTGGTTCAATTTCCTGGTAGAATGAATAATTGTCCCGCGTAGAGTGAATAATTGTCCTACATGGGTCATATTATTGTTGTTATAATATTTCGAATGACATGGATGGTTCTTAGGGCCTTTGTAAGGTTTAGGAATAAACAATGAGGATGTAGGCCCTAAAATATTCATCTTTATGTCTAGTGGACATGCACATGGTTCTATATCACCTCACATGTCTTGTAAATGGAATCTTTCGCTTTCAACCAGGATATGGGTGCCATTACAATGTTTTTAGCATATATTATGGGTTTTGGTTCCTTAACCATGTTGCACAAAATAAATCCATGGTATTTTCTATTATGCACGAAAGTAATCTTTTAGGGCTAATGCACCGAGAATGGGGCTCTAAATTGTCTTTGTAATTATCTTTCTATGCATAAGTTTAGAGGTTTGGAGGTAATATTGGTTGAGGATCAGGAATAAGGGATATGATTTCATAATGTTTAATAAAACAAAGATACCTTTGAAGTGACAACTATGATATAGGCTCCTCATCGGAGTAGCAACCACTTGGTGTAGTTCCCTACTGAAATAGATTGGACCTCTAATCCACACTATTTTAGGATGCTACCCCTCATTAATGGCTAGACAAAATCTATGTGTTTGGATACTACCCGTAAGAGGATCAAGGGATAAAAATGGATAGATATAATAGCTACCTAGTACAATTGCCCTTTCAAATAGAGTGGTTTTGGTTCACACTGCTTCGGGTTGCTACCCCTCATCAATGGTAGGAAAATGTCTACATGTTTAAATAGTACCTGTAGGAGGATTAAGGGTAAACTTGGATTACAACTTAGTACAACCCCAAATCTGGAGCACACTTGCATCCTCAAACAACTAATTGATAGAAAACTACAAATTCAAAGAATTAATCTAACTTATAGGAAACCATTAAGTATTACAGGAATTCATCGAGCATTACCGGAATTTATATTGAAAGGAATTTGATGGCACAATGTCAGATTCCTGAATATTTTGTATGAAAATACCTTGGTTTATAAATGCGCACTCTGTTCTGCAACAAAAACCTTCAAATGAATCCCTAATCAACAGAACTCTGGGTACATCGCACCACCAACAAGATTATGTGTAACTTCAACCGTAATCTGGATAAATTCCACAGATCGATTCAATGTCCAGAGCTACCATGATTTGCAAGTGCTGAGACGAATGATTCTCTTTCTCAGTTAGATTTTGAAATGCCATTCCTCAGTCATCAATGATTTGGTGTTCTCCTTAAGCTGTGATATTGGATCGCAGTTCTAATATGAGCATTCTCCAAACGCTACATCTACGATCTGACCTAAGAATCTCCACAATCTAAAAAAAAAAAATCATACATTAGTATCTTCCTCCTCTCTTCAGAAACTGGTTGATCATCCCTGCATCAAGCCCCTCCTCGAAGGATCAAGGCAGTCGGGCCAGCATATTGGGGGCAAAGGTTATGTTTTTTCTGTTTTTTTCATTTTCATTATATTTTATTTATTTTTGTTTATTTTATATATTTTTCTTTTATATGATTTTTTTTAAAAGACTAAACATTTTTCATTTTTTATTTTCTTAATTTTTCATTATAGAGTACTTGAGTCAGTTTCCTAAATTTTAGGAACCTACCATCAAGCACCTAGTTTTGATCAATGTATTATATATGTCCTTTAAAATGATATCCATGTTGATGTAATTGTAACTTTGGAATGTCTTTTAAAATGATATCCATATTGATGTAATTGTAACTTCGGAATGTATTCATTCGTATATTTTATGTATTGTACCTTGATGTTTATTCTGGGATGTGTCTGTAATGTAATTGAGTAATGTCATGCCCCAATGTTGCTATCGGAAGGTTCTATAATGTAAAAAATTCATGTCAATTCATTGTGGGTAACCCTCCTATTGGTCAAGGGTTAAAGTCCCCACAGTTGTGGGGCCCTAGGGTTATTAGACTATCCTAGAGAAGTTGACCCTATGTGAGTCATTGTAAGTCGGGGCAATACTCCCCACCATTGTGTTAAGATAAACATCCTTGTTGTTTGGAGGAGGCAAAGTCCCCACAGGTTGTGGGGCATTAGGGTTATTAGACACTCCTAGAGATGTCGGCTTTAGTAAGTAATTGTTAAGTGAGGCCGACAAGTTGGAGTGGGTTTCAAGTAAACGGAAGAATATAAATAGAGAGTGAGCCTCTCTATTTATCACACACACATTCACTCATTGGGGCACATGAGTGAGAGAGAAGACACTGGGATCAGAGAGAGAGAGTACTGCTGTCGGGAGATCATCTTTATGTTTTTGGGTTTTACTTTTGGTGCTGATTCTATCTCTGAGGAAGTTATGGGGTTTTCTCATTTATGGTTTCCCAGAGGAAAATTCTTAGTGTCTCTTGTCTCTTGTGTTTTATTGCTGTGAATTTTTTTATCTCAGTTAAAGATCCTAAGATCATAATGCTAGCTTGAATGACAAAATTCTAACAATCCATCGTGGAGGAAAACTAAATATATCAAGATGCCTTATTTGACATGGTTAACAAACCCATAATTTTGGGATTATCATTAAGCAGTTGAATTTATTGCAATGGATCTACCCATAAATCAACCAAGATATGAGTCTATATTTCTCGAGGAACAATTACATTTGTATTGATCTTTTTGAGTCTACAAATCTGCAGAAATTTCAACAATAAGGATTGCTTAACGAATAACAAATTTTAAAAATTGTTGTCTTCCTACCATGAATCAACGATGTCCTACATTCCAATGGGAACCCCCAATTGATACCAGGCACCACATATTTCCTACTTAAACTATTTCTTAGCCAATCTCTATATTATTTCACAAGTCAACCATGCTTTAGTACCTCCCATGTTATACCATCCAAGTTAAGTTCCAAAACCCAAACCATGGGCTCAACACCCAATCCAGCTCCTAATCATGTGTCATGTGAGATGACAACCAAGTATAATGTGCACAATGCATCTCAACCTCGTCTCTCTCTCTCTAATGTGGGTCCTTTGTTGTTTGATGGCATATGGTATACACTTATTTGACAGTAATTTTTAAACCACCTACGCGAGGCCAAGGGAATCAATTTAGAGCCATCATGTTGCTCAATGACTCCATTGAGTTAAGTTCTAGAAAAATTTGGTGTGTGTTGTAAAATGATACACCTTGAATCCTTGAAGTATAATACAAGGTTGGCCTCGATGTCCAACTTGATGCTCTAGGAAATGAAGATGGGAATAGAGCAGGGTGACACAAAGAATGCAGAGAAAACACATTAAAAATACATGTTTTTCATGAAAGATATTGTCCCCAAAAATGCATCATGGAGGGGAGTCCTAAAATTTGTGGTTACAAATATTATTTCCATGAATTACCAAGTGATGAACATATATGTATGTTAGTTCCTTGATGTTTTACTACACAAAGAAATTGTGGCATGCTCCAATGAAAAGAACTGCTTTAATGGCATCTTGTACAGGTCTCATAAATGCAGATGGTCATGTCTTTGTCTGTGATCATTTCTAGAACATACCACATCATATGGTTTTTGTTATTGAAAGATATGGTTAAATGTCTAGTTTTGATATAAAACCAAGAA